>JAUMTR010000008.1:19808736-19852747 GCA_032270685.1 Microctenopoma stevenorrisi
GTGATATATTGTGTAAGGTCCTAAACCTTACACTGTAAAGTGCCTTGAGATAACTTTTGTTGTAAAATGGCGCTATAGAAATAAAACTGAATTGAATTGAATTGAATGGTAACAGAAACCTGAATGTTGTGTGAAGCTTGGACCCCACTGTAACTGTAATTGAATGTAGTCCTGTGGTAGAATATCGTAGTATTAGTATTTTGTCATTTAGATCTCAGTCTGCAACGACTTTATTTCAGTACAAAGACTGAACTAAAATGTTTGTTGTTTTTTTTTCATTAGTGTGATTTTTTGCTGAAGTGAAACTGGTAAATGTAAAATGATGAAATAAAAAGAATCTGTGTACTAAACTCTAAAAATAACCAAAACAAACTTGACTGATCGTTATTTGTGATAAAAAAGGTTCAAAATACAACAGAGCCATTTGAAGAGTGGAATATTACCGTGACGGACAAGTGATCCACAAATAGCACGTTATTTTGGGCACAGGGGAGTTTTTTCTGTTTGAAGATACTAACAGCAACACGACATTTATCCTACAAACAAGTTTTGTTTGTGCACTCACAGCATGAAATGCTGGAATGAATGTGTCAGTGCCATGAAAAGAAAATGATCAGAAAACTGGTGACGCTGAAGTGTGGCCGTTGACCTAGGTTAACGTAACATAATGAATTCTTTATTCAACTAGGACCAAGCGAGCAGGTTGAAAATCAGTGTAATGAAAACTAAACTCAGCATTCGTTTCAATTATTGCTTCTATCTCTTGGTGTGTACCTGTGCTCAATGTATAATATCAAATATTATAAATATACTTGGGCAACAGTTTGGAACAAAACGGTGAGCATTGACAAAAACACAACACAAGAAGACAAGGCCCAAAACTACAGTCAGAGACATCACCAACAACAATGCAGGAGTGTCACAATCCACATTGTGAAGAGGATTAATAGAAGAGGCCAGACCACAGGATACAAACCCTTCATCAGCTGTAAGAAGCAGAAAGACAGTTTGACGCTGCCGCAAAAGTATCAAAGAGAAGAAAGCATCCTGGGCTTGATCATCACTTTGACATCTAAACTACTGGTGAGCGTTTATATGGAGCACTGCCACCCCAAACTTGGCCCGACAGAGGGGAGAGTATAATCTCTAAGGCTGCCCCCCAGCTGTCCCCACCTCAACGTCTGCCTCCTCCACGACTGAAGTGCCGAGCCAGCGGGGTGGAAAATTGTATCTTGTCATTTAATTTTTTTTTTTAAGTCTTTGTTTTCACAGAATTAATCTTTCTGCTTTGCTGCGCGCAAGTTAAAAACTCAGCAAAATGAAGCAAGCTGCATCTGTATCTGAGAGGGCGCAGAGATTAATAATCTACCTGTCATTAGCTCAGCAGAAGCCTCAAGGTGCTGCACGAGATGGATCCTTATGACAGTCCCCAACAGGTGGACACGGTAGCACTGTTTGATTATCCCAAACACAAGCTCTGTTAAACACATTGCTAAACAACCTCACCCTGATTAAACGAGTAATAAAACAAATACAGGTGCAAACATACAAGATGAAATTGTGTCATTAAGATTTGAGAGTTTACAGGGGGGTTGTAATTCAAAGGCAGTGGAGCAGAACAATAACCGCTTATGGAGAAACAACATGGTTACTCTGTTATACTGTCACTCGAGTGCTCTCCACACTGCATCCTGTCATCTTTTAATTCTAACGGAAATATCCGAAATATTCTCTCCCAACCCAACTTTTTAATCCCCCACTCGGAGCTCTGCGTCTAACATGTAAAGTGCCCAACTGTCCAATATGGATGTAATTCCGACACACACACACGACTTATCTACTGGTTCCCTGGTTCTCCGTCTTTGGCGATGCCGTCAGCTCACCTTCCCCTCGTTAATTGTTCCTAGGTGTCGCTCTTTCCCTCATTAGTTCACTCCTTACTTAACACCCTGCACTGCTCATCTTCCTCAGTTTATAGTTTGGTTTCCTTTCCACTTTATTCATGCTACCACATGCTCACTTATTCTTTTCCTTGGACTCCTCTCCTCACTTCTGTTAGTGGCTCAGTTTTGGTCAGTTCACTCTCAGTTTATATCAAATTATATGCAAAACCCTCCAATTAGAGGAAAATTCCCTTTAGTGGATCAAATTGCACTGGGAGGCTACAGACAGGATGGTTTGATGGATCGTATGGTGCAGTGCAATGACACCAGACATCATCTTCATGATGTGATGTCATCTGGTTGTGCGACACCTCGACGTCCACCATATGTGTCGCTATTTGCACATGTTTATACTTCTGTCTAATACATCTGCTGGCCTCAGGAACCCCTAAATATCCATCCACAAAAATACCTTCTTTACACGGAGCCAGACACGTCATTTAGCCCCTGTAGCCTTATTAGAGGGACCCTGCTTAACGTCTGACCAGATCAATTCATTTGTGTGAGCAACAGCATACTAATGCAGGACACGTGTTTAATGAAAACGCATTCATTGATGCGCTGGATGGAAATCAGATGGGCTCATGATTTCCACCAGGGAGTCCAGAAAAGATAGGTTTACACTTATTAACCTTTCAAAAATGGCCCATGAGCCGAGTCTTATTGATGGTAGTTATAGGAAGCTGAAATGAAAGGTTAGACTATTCCCATTGATTGCTCTGCGAGGTCACGTAACAACCGGCAGCATGATTCAGTCAACCAGCATGGGAAGAGAAGCAGAGAGGAGAGGGAGACAAAAGAGAAAGGATGAAGGTGGCCAGTCATGAACAGGGTTTTTTTGATAGTGCTGTGCTTTTTGAAGGGTCTATGAATAACTCAGAGGGTAGGCAATGACGGCAGCCATGTCAAACCTCAGAAGATTTCATTTTCCATGAATAAAATCACCAGGGGAATTCCTACTGGCAAAAACAATACATTTGCACATAAATGTGCAGCCCTTACTGTTGTGGTCCACAGCGAGGCGGCCACTCTTTCTGAGTCACCACATCGCACTGTATTTCAGGCACAAGCCAGTCTGGGTTATCGAAAATATTCCTACAAGGCAGAACAGAATTAAAATACTGAAAGTAGTTGTGATTTTCAGTGTTCAGCTGTTTTTTCCTCTTCGTTTCACAGCACCAAAGGATGGCAACGGTTGATCTGTTGCCGAACTTGTCCAGTGACCAGACTGTTGTAACATATGCAGTGGATTTCCTCCAAGGCATGACCGCTCGTTAGTTGGGCGACCCAGACCTTTTTCGGTCAGATCATAATTGACCCTTGATATTGTACCCATGACAAAGCAGCCTTAAATGACCTCCCTGGGTACAATGACCAGACCAAGCACTTCCAGAAAGAAAAACATCAAACAAACCAGGACCGGCAATCCGTTCATGGCGTACCCTGCCTCTCACCCGAAGACAGCTGGGATTAGCTCCAGCACACCCCACAACCAGACCTCGAATCAGCCATTGACAGTGGGTGGACATTATCTAAGAAGTTTTGCAACCCTATGAAGGGTCTGTGAACAAAAATGACCTGCATGCTCCGTTTATCCTTTGTGGGTCACACACACTACAAGCTAACAGTCAAAGATACAGTTTGTACTTTAGGCCCATGTTGAGTGTTTGATTCAAATCGACTGTGGTGATGTACAGACTGGCCCAAAAGCTGAGACCACTAATCAACACAGTTCAAATGTGTATTTTTTTTAGGACAATAAAGAGTTTCTCACTACAAATATGTTGTGTTGGGTTAAGTTTGATGTTTAAAGTTTAGTGGTCTTGACCCCATTTTCCTTCACATGGCATGGACTCCACAGGTTTGCGTTTGTCCACAAGGGTTTTTTGTGGGATGAATAATACAGCTGGAACTCGGCGGCAGCTCCTTTTTTGTAAGACCATTATTTTAGGAAAGGTGGCTTAAAAAATGTCCACTCAAACCAAACCAGTCTCTAGACAGCTCGTCATGTCTACTTGGAGAGAATAAAGCTTAATTGACTTCTTTGACTCAGATGGACAGGAGACGGCTCCCCCAAGTTTCATTTAGTCCATTCTCAAAATAAAAAAGGTGGCATTTAAAGAATCACCAACAGCTGTACATCTTCAGTTAAAAAGCATCATGACCAATCAAATCCTCTTAAAGTCAGATTACGAGCCTGAAACAGGGAAACCAAATAAAGAGAGACACCTACAGTATATGTATGTGGTGAGTGAACAGGACCTCTGGGGGATAAGGGTGGTCTGCATGCATGTGTATGTGTGCATGGTGAACAGCGATAAAGCCCGGGTTTGGGGTTATTTGTCAAAGGACCATTTATCTGCTTAGTTGAGCAAAGAGCTCAGTTGGACAGAGAGTTCATTCCCAGGCTGGGCAAACACCAAGCACCTGATAGTCTGTTCTGAACCTGTCACACTCACAGAACACTGTTTGGTTGGCATCACTCTGCGGGTGTTACATCAGTGTTATTTTTTTATTCTGTCCTTTTCATGACACAGAGGAACAAAAATCTGCGCCTACTGCATATATCTAAAAAAAAAAAAGTGTCCACGTCAAAGTGATACGACGCCAGCCTCAATCTTAAAGGTGTGTGTCCCGAGAGTCCCAGCACCTTCCCAGTAAAGCAGCCAAGAGAGTGTTGGAGGTGACGGATGACACAGCCAGAACAGCTAATGGTTTTCCCCTTATTAAGTGTATAAGCATTAACATTAAGGAACACTCAGCGGGCGCCTAATTTCCAGAGATAGAGGCCGACAGTGAGAAAAGCGTCTTGCTGAGCCTACACCTTATCTACTCCACCCACATGTGAAATTCCTATTTCTCTGAAACAGGACACAGAAACAAAGTACTGTAACCGCGTTGGCGTTTGAGGCCCACGTACCTTTAGCACACACATACACAGGGCAAAATCAGGGGCAACCAGGTGGAGCATGGAGGGCAGACGGAATGTGTTATGAGCAGGTGGAGTGAATGCAACCGTCAACTAAAGCTCTACTGATCAGACCTTTTCAGTTCAGTTCAGTTTTATTTGAACACCTTTAAAATCAACTAAAAGTCATTGAATGTTTAAAACCTAGAACTATGTAGAAAACCTAATAATCCCACTTGAGTTGTAAGGGTTTGTTTTTAAGGACCCAGTTTAAGCACCGGACACCAAGCATAGAGGGAGAGGGGAGCTGATCAGAGGGAGAGGAGAAGTTCTCAGAGAGGGTCTGAGGAAGAGAGACGGGCGAGTATGGGAACAAGTGGAGAGTCGTAGGGTTGTGGCTGTGTGACTTACTTGAGAGCAGGTATTGCAGGACGGGGACGGGGAGCATGAGAGCAGTGATGGAGAGGGAGAGGGAACCCAGAGGAACCCAGAGGAAGGGGGTCGCAGAGAATCCTCTGTGTGCACAGAGATCCAGGAGCAGAGAGTCAGAGTTCCAGAGGAGCAAGATCAGAAAGCCAGGGGAGACCAGACAGGTCGGGGAGAATCCAGGGTCCCGGTCCAGAAACACGGTGATCCACAGAGCAAACTTAATTCAGTGGACAGGCGTAGACGAGGGCGATGTAGCAGGGTTCAGAAACCTGGGGAAACCGGTTGAAGCAAGGCCGGAGAGCTGGCGTGGTGGTGGCGGGGGAGGAGCTTAAACAGTAAGGGATGAGAACAGGTGAAATCTATCAGAACTGATTGGTGATAAATGGAGCAGGCTAAGAGACAGGAAGTTTACCAAAATAAAAGCCAGGGACAGGAAATAAGGAGGAAAAAACACCCTTTAACCTTCCAATAATAATGCTGGTTAGTTTAGTCAGTCATGGTTGTTAATCCAGGATTTAAATCTTATATATGTTTATTTGAGCACTGTATTCAATTCCTCATTCATTATTTTTCAGTCCACCTTTTTTATTGGTGCACAGATTTTCTTAGATTGTTTCATTATTTTTTTCCACTTCTATAAGTTAAAAATTTATTGTATTTGTTTTTTGACTGATTCATTCTCACAGTTTGTTCGTACACTTAAAAACAACTGACTTATTATCATTCATCATCACTATTTGTTCACTGACCCTGTGATTTTTTATTTCTTTTTCCATTATTCTATCATTTTCTGTGCATGCATTATGTTTTTCAAACACTCATGCTGCAGCCAGCGGCTTGTAACACTCCAGCTTTTACAAGACGCTGCTCTGGGGCTCAGTGGGGAGTAATGTCAGCACTCCTGCTGTGTGATGGCCGTGTGTAGGTGATGAGGGCAGAAGTAAGAAAGTAAGACACGTCAAATCAAATCACATGTGAAAAGTGGCGATATGCAACCTTAATGGAGATTAAAAGCTCTCAGCGTCAGCGCTGCACAGCTCAGCTTTACCTGTCTTCATCTTTGCTGCTGCTGCATCTAACCAACGAAAACATTAAAAGCCTCTGACTTTTCCACATCGTGGGTACACTCTCAAACAGGATCATTTTCCCTTGATTTCACCGAGTAGAAGCATTAACACATCACTACTAAGACAGCAGCAGCTCCGCTTTGATCCTCTCGACCTGGACGGCGTCTCCTTAGAAGAGGAATTTAATGACCAGTCTGCTTGGCTAATTTCAAATCCAAAATTGACATGGGTAGTATTGTGTAAACTGTGAGAGTTAGATGTCAGTCAGAGCTGGATGCAGCCCTGTGTGATGATTAGAGCTTTTCACTCGAGGATTGCATTCAAAGACTAATCAGAATAATTACTTTAATGACTCTTCTTTCTAAATCACATCTTGGAGCACTGGGGAACCTCACGACTTCCTGTGTGGTCCAGTTTCATTCTGCCTAATGAGATGAGAGTGGGATGAACCTCAGACATGTCGAAAAGAGTTTCATAATCCCAGAAAGATGTCTTAAAGGCATAGAACCTAGCAGGGGTTTGAAAGTGTTGCTGATCAGTGCAGAGGATTTTGAGAAGGATGAAACGTAGCACGTAGCTCTGATTATCTCCTGCTGCACCGTTACCTGCACAGTGTCATTAACGAACCTTCAGAAGCTGACGGAGCCAAAGTAAACTTACACCAACAGGTTATGCTGGTCACAGTTAAAAAATGTTTGTTAGCTACTATAACTTAGTTTACTTTGCAACCCAACATGTTACTGTTCAAAGACCTTCTTATAGAAAGACTTAAATCTTAATTTAGACACAAGGCCCAGATCATTCCTGTGCAACTGCACCCACAAATAGGATTTTGCTTTGCAAACAGGGGCAGATCATCAAAACTGAACTGTGTCAGCTCTGGAACTGTCTACGTCACAGGAAACACCGCAGTAAAGTAGCTAATTAGAATACTAATAAAATGCTTAATATGTACTTGTAATGCGTTCGTCGGGCTGAGTGCTTCCCAAAGACAGCTACTGGACTGCTGATCAATTCTGCACCAAAACCAATGCAACTGAAGCACTGACTGCATGTTCAGAGTGTACTGTGTATCGGTCCAAGCCCAGTCACCTATCATGGGAGCTCATTTCCCACTATGGGTTGTGTGAGGGCGGATGAGGTGGTTTAATTATATTGTGGCGACACGCATCAGTTATATGCCCGTAGGACCTTGTGGACCACAGAAAGACAGACGATACGAAAGTCGGTTTGTCCTGTCCCAGACTAAATTAATTATCCAATTATCCTTTTCTGAGTGACTGCACTGCCCAGATAACTTCAGTGCTATTCACAATAGGCTGCCTAGCTGAGATAACAAAAGGGGCCACACGATCAACACATCACTCTCGACACAGCGGAAAACTTCCCTGACTTCTGAGAAGGTATCAGCAGATTTTACTTTGTTCCTTCAGGTCAGCTGATTATCAGCAAGCAGTGTGCTAAACGCACGGAGAAACGGAGAGTCAGACGAGCTAAACGTAATCTAACTACAGCTAATTCATCGATTAGTGCTCATGTCTACCATGAGCATATATCCAGCCAGCTCTTTCATTACTGTTGCAGCCATCCATTTTGCTTTTTATCTTGCTCAACCCTCCGAGCGCCTGGTCTCCAGAAAACAACAAGTTTCATACATCTTTTGAAATCTGTTAAACTGCTGTCTGTTGGCTCCTTTGGAACACTGAGGCTCCTTCGTGTACATGCTCGAGATAATCAATGTCTTTGCCTGCTCTAGAAAAAAACTCCCACCTCAGTTGGACCATGGATAGATTTCCTATTAGCTATGTTTCCATTTACTCGACATGACCCTCTCGTGTAGCCAGAGGCGGAGTGAGGTAGTCATGGGCCCCTAGGCTACAGCCTCAGCCCGCCTGTGCATTATTCCAACACGTAGTCTGCACTGATTTGAAGCATCGGTTCTGCGTTGTTTAAATCCCCCAAACATACACAAATGATGCAGGTAAGTGTGAAATGTTGGTTACAGTAAAGTATCTCATGGCCTAAAAGAACTAGAGGAACAGAGCAAATAGTTAGTTGCATTAAAAAAGTCTATAAATCACTCTCAAAGGTTTTTGATCGATATGTTCGTGGGGGGAACAGGAGAGCTAAAATACACTGAACGACAACGGTGAGATCTCCACCCTGAAGCTGGCCATCTGTGATTGATCAGTTGATCGATTGGTTGATTGATTGATAAGGCGAGCATTTCTGCTGCCAGGCTGTCCAGAGCCCGTTGGTCAGAGGAGCCTCTCTCTACCAAAAGGTTACATACCATAGCCTGAGGTTGGACCTCTGCCATTAGTGAAGCACTTGTAGAAGAAGATTAGGCCTCAAAGGTCTCTGCAGTAAGTGATTACTTGACATGAAGCTTTAAAAAGGGACCTGTAAGATCATTAGGGAAAGTCAGCGGCCTGCAGGTTTGATGAAAACAGCCTGAGGCCCAAGTTCCACAGATGAAAGATACAGAATGTTACTGTACTGAAGAGGACTGTTTTGAACTGCTGACCTCTGAAATGCATCCAGCATTAATGTGTATTCATGACTGCAAAGCAGAAAGAAGCAAAAGGCCAGGGTGTGGGGGACTCAACAGATACTCACACACACACTCTACAGACCAATCGTGTGCTTCGGTGAGATCAAGAGTGAGGAGAGACAGGAAAGAGGTTGCATTGAGCAACCTCGCTCATAACCCTGACCCAAAAACCCTGCAGCGGATGAATAGGGGGAGGAGGAGGAGGAAAAAAAACACCCAAGGCATTTTCTCTTTCTTTCTGAGTCTGCGCTTACAGAGTTACAAACAGCTGAATGGTCCAGTTTTGTCGTGGAAGACAAACAGTAACATGTACTACTCCATTCTTAATTAGGTTTTCACATACAGTGGTGCAACATGGACACATGGCTGTTCATTTGATGAAGTTGCAGCCTATCACTGCCTCAGACTGGATGATTGACGGCTGTGCACTGCTCTTCTGAATCTGGCTTGCAGCACTAATATTTTGGAATTGGCACCTTTGTGTCACAAGTTTATTTAAAGTGTGGACAGCTGCTGCAACAGTGGCTCTGTCCATCCATTAATCAGTAGTAACCTATGTATGTCAGTCCTCCAGGCGGAGTTGTCAGAAGGTTTAGTCATGGAGAAAAGAGACGTTTCGTTCTGCATCCACTTATTCAAGCTGAGGTAAGTTGGTGAGTGGTCACAAATTTATCCTCCAGGTTAGTTTCAGCTCACACCTGACTTGAATAGACTCGTTAAGTGAGACAAAGGCAGGGGAGGGGTGGGTAGATGGAACAGCTCCGCCCCTGACAGCTCCTCCTAAACCCATCTGTACATTTTGGTCAATAAATGAGTGTCCTTTGTCCCTCAGATGAAGGTACACTGCTGATTCTGGCCCTGGGGTGTTGCTCCATCTGTATTGAGCGACTGAGCAGCTCACTCAACTGGGGTGGAGGTCTCAGGCACGATCTTCTACCTGTCATGCTGCCCTTTCATCCATCACCAGGAAAATCAGGCCCAATTCACACGTCCACCAGGTCGGCCGCACTCACCAACCCACTATTAGGGCCAGGAGGAGCTGCCAGAGGTGGAGCTGTTAGATCTACCCACCCCTCCCCCGCCTTAGTTTCACTGAACGACCTATTCACGTCAGGTGTGAGGTGAAACCAACCTGGAGGATACATTTCAGATCAGACTGAAAAAGTTCTGTGGATGCAGAATGAAAAAAAAGTCTCTACCTTAAAGAAATTAGTCAAGTTGCTATGACTGAACCAAAGACCCCGCCCAAAATCCTCCCCTGACCCTGAACTTTAAAATCAGATCTTCTGCTACAGAGATTTCAGGATGTTGTAGATTAGATATTTACATTGTCTGTTTCCATGTAATTGATATGTTACTGTGAACATATGGTCATTATGTCTCTTACATAATTACTGCACCCGGTATTTATCTAATGAAGGATGATGGATTATGATGAGTAACCAGCTGTCAGTACATCAAGTGGTTCAAATCAGCTCCGTGTTTTCCAACTGCTCTACGTTAACACACATCTTGGTTACTTCACTAGGTTTCACCTTTCCAAGTTTGTCCAACAAATACGACATAGATTTGTACTAACAAAAAAATGTCCAATATTATCAGCCTACCATCAGTATCAGACAGTATCTGTTTATGTCTGTATCTTTAATTAAGATTAAGAAGAGTTAGAGGTTAGGTAAAAAGTCAACATCAAACATCCCTAGTTACCAATATTCATGGTTTTCTTATTATTATCTATAACGTACGCCCTGTCGTAGGCATTCGACCTGTCCAGCGTGTACCCCAACTCACAGCCAATGTCAGATAGACTCAAGCTGTCCTGACTCTGTGGATTGACTGGATTTTTGGACCAGGTTCCTGTTGTTTTGAATTCTCTCTCTGCCCCCGCTGTTTTCTGACCTGGACCTGTTTTTGTACTCGGCCTGACTCGGCCCCATCTCCAGCCTCAATATCTTTTCTCTGTTCTGTGGCTGAATCACCCTGAACTCACCATTACGTGACATTATTCAATACCACCAAAAATATATTTGGCAAATATTCAGTATTTCACTTGTTTCTGGCTGCTGGGTGATAAGAAATGTTCCACCAGAACACAACAGCCTCCGTTGATGTGCAGTGTTCTGTACATGGGGGCTATGGGTGGAGGACTTGTTTGATGCATCCGCCTGTATGAAGTTTGTGTTGTCCTTCCACAGGTATAGAAAGTGTTTGATGTGAGTGAACCTTGCCTTATGTTGGTGTTGTATTATTATTATTTCAGTTTAGTCCTGCGTAAAATTGAAAAAAATCATTATTTATCCTGCACTCTGCTTTCTGGAGAACTGGCTTCCACACACTTCAGCATATGGTGCGACAGCTGACTGAGGTTTGTGGCGGTTCATCGGTGATGGTAACAACAAATACAGATCAACTGCACACCTCTCGCTGCCATTTGTCTATTCATTTCCTTCCAACACTCCAGAATGTGGACATTTGTTAGATTGTTCTGTGAGCGCTGGGTGAACATAAACCAGTTAGTCGAACCAAATAACATGCTGCTCCACCGACTGTCTGCATACTGTATTTGCTGTTATCGCTTTAGCACCCACCTTTGCCAACTTGGCCCGTTCCGTGTCTCTACCATTGAGATTCCTTCTGAATTTCTGCACACACAGAAAAGCTTCTCGGCTTTCATTTGCAAACCAAGTTCTTCAGTGAGACTTGTACTGGTTGGGTGAAGCATAAAGTAAAGTCATTCAGGTCTGGGCTGTGCAGGAATGACATTGGCTCAACAGGACGAGCAGGTGTGTGTTAAGGCTTCGGTCTGGGCTCCTGTGCACGGAGAGGAGACCTTGCTTTGACTGCGAGCAGATGAAGTGGCAAGTGCTATTCAGACAAGCTGACACTCACTGAATATATATAGTGAGGCTGACAACGCTGCGCTGCGGTGAAGCCTGTTTCTGTTACCGCACACGGCTGTGAATCAACCTGCCCTCCACTCCTGCCGGCTCCCTCTCTCTCTCTCTCTCTGAGGCCCGGCTGACATGACTCTCAGTGAATTAATGAGTGAAAGCAGCTCCTGTAACGAGGATGCCAAAGCATGTTAAGGCTGCGGCCCGATCCCGCTAAGCAGCATTGAGGGCCTCAGTGTGCTACAATGAGGAGCACGCAGAGTGGGGGGGGGAGAGGAGGATCAGAGCACGGAAAGGAGGAGGGGGTGGAAGGGGATAAAGCTGTTATCTACATCTGCTGTAAACACCACCTGTGTGCAAAGTACATCCCTGACAACAAAGGGTTCAGTGATGCGCCAGAGGATGAATCGTGCTCTGTGCTCTATGCTCAGACTTTCACTGAACTCATTGAGACGTGTCCACACAGACTCAATAGCGCTGCAAAAGTATATTACCTGGAAGTCGGCAAATACTTATGTTGTCCCTGATTTTCAGTTTTGTGTTTTTAATTAAATTAGACAACCTGACTTTTTCTGATATGAAGTCAAATTAAACCTGCTGTGACTTGTGCATCAGTCAAAAACCTTGCCAGCTGGCCTGGACTTGAACCACGGACCTTGTAGACAGAAGCATTTAACACCGTGCTACTTGATGATGATTGTACATTGTGTTTTCCACTTAACCTCGGTTAAAACTGTGAGATGCAGAATCACCAAATGTGGACTAAGAGAGAATCTTTACCAAGTGACCATGACTGATTTCAGTGATGCCTGAACAGGTTTCAGAGAGATTGGCACTTTTGAAGTGCTGCTGGAAGATTACACTAATTACCAATGTATGACCTGGTTTGCAGCCCCGTGACCCTGTCCAGGGTGTACCCCGCCTCTCATCTAATGATCCCCTCTGCAACGTTTAGGAGAACAAGCAGTTACTATAATGGATGGATGGATTTGCAGTTTTGTGACATTTGCAATGTCAAGGAAGGGTGTAGGTTATTTTTGCCATCACTCAACATTAATCCTTATTATGTGGTGTGTGTTGGACCATGAATGTCTGCATCAATGTCTAGAACCTCAGTTTTCTGTGCTTTGCATTAATAAAATGAATGAATGTTCATACATATTTATTTAGCTGTTGTGCTTAAACATATTCAATCTCAGCTTTTTCACCCCCCATACCAGGCGTGTCCTTGAGTAAGACACAGGCGCGGCCTGTAGCTGCCCACTTAAATGCAGAAGGACACATTTCACTGCATGTTGTACACTGTAACTTTCTGTGACAAATGAAATTGGAATTTGAAGTCTAAAAAGATGTAATCAGAGTTTGTGAATGCAGAAGCAATGACACAGAGGAAAGCTGAAGAAGTGATTCTGTATCTGTTTTGACGACAGGAAGTAACCAAACAAGTCAGCCAGCAGATAGAGAAGCATACAGGGTTCAGACGGTGTGTGTGTGTGTGTGTGTGTGGATCAACCTGTGATGGATTTACAGCCAGAGGTTAGCAGTGCTGCCTCACACCTAGAAGGGTCTGGGTTTGAAACTTCTGGTCGGCTGTGGGCATCCAGAGGTTACAGAAGAATGTGGATGTTTAGTCCAGATGTTCTCCAAGCTGTCAAGCTTAATTATCATGAGATGTTTTATTACCCACAGACTGTGTTCAACAAAAACATCAGTCAGTAAAGGTGGAGCTGATTTTAACATCTTTTATAGTGACAGGAGGCTAAAATGTCAGTTAATATGTGATTAGGAACATATCAACACAGCAAGCTATGACAGTGTGGAAAACCAATCCAATAACTCACAAACTGAGATGTTGGTCCAAGTCCAGAGAAATCAAGGGCAAGGAAGCAGACGAGTACAGATGGCCCAAACAGCAAAACCACAGGAAGATGAGGGCCAGGGTGTAACTGAGCATGGACGGGGCCAGCTGAGTTGATTACTGGGAACAGGACATTGTCCATGACGCAGAGATAGACACCAATAATGGTTTACATAAGGCGGTGGACGAAAGAGGACGAGTGGCAAAAACACAAATACTCAACTAAAGTAAAAGTCTCTTAAAACTGGACATATATTTAGACATTTCCCACCACTGAACATACAAGTCCCCTTCCCCGACGTTAAACCCACATGGGCTGAGTCTAGCAGAAGGGAAATGTGGCTAAAGGGTTCCTTTTGATAGCCCTCCTTTGAATTGGGTCTATAAAATGTAATTAACGAAGGGCTAGATTAGGAAAGTTAATAAATGAGTCATCTGCAGTAAATCAAGCAATGTGCAGGAGACACTGCTTCCACATGCCCATAAGCCGGTGACACCCTCTAGTATATCAAGGTCACCAAACTCACTTTCTTCTGAAGTTCAGTGAGCTAATGACGACTCAGTGAGTGATTGTTCATGAGGGGACTTCTCACATACAACACACAATTTGAAAAGGCTCCACAGAGAGTTTCAGGTTTGGCACATGTGAACCTTCACATTCAACAGATGTCTGTTCTGTCTATTTTATTTCCTCTAACTCTTTGATATGGAACAGGCAGCTGATGTTCTCTGTGCTGGTGCCAATAATCAGTGGAAGTGGCCTACGTGGACTGTGGTCTTTGCTTTAGGCACTATTTACAGTATGCCACTCAGAAATTCAATGTTTCAGAAGCTCCATTCAAACTCAAGTCAACCAAACCAGTCTAACAGTGTATTACTAGTTTATCAGGATCTTTATAATAATGAGCATTTGAGAATCGCTGTGTGACAGAAATGTCTAATGGGAAACAAGAATGAACTGATTAGGCTGTTGTCATCGAAGTTACTTTGACCTTGTGTCCTTCCAAAACAGATTCATCGTGTGATATCCGACTGACATGTTACAGTTTTTCTTCAGTTAAAATTCAGAAAGAGCACCCTGTGATTTGACTGGAGTACGGATTAAAAAGGGAAGTGGCACAGTCTGCATAAATTAGGACAGGTACATTATCTTCAACCAACCAATGAAAGACGTCTGAACGTGTTCGCCCTCCACATCACTGTGTAGTACCAAACAGGCTTCCAGCAGGAAAAGCTGTCACCATGGCAATGCTAGATTAATGTTGTGAGGAAGTTGTTGCCATGGAAAGTGTGCTATGTTTAATGTAGAGTGCAGTCCATTATTATTGAGGAGAAGGGTTGCCATGGGGCCCAGGTACTGTGGTGAAGTGTAAGGTTAGACAGATATATGGGTTTGTTGATAAAATATCAGAAGCCGTTAGCATTTCGCATGGTGCCTGATCACACAGCTGATCAGCTTCTACCACCAGTGAAAGGTCCAGCGTCCAAACCTACATTTGAACAATTTGTCTTCAGATATTCAGACCAGTGTTGATGCTTCAACTTTTGTGCATTGTTCAGTGCTGGTTGGGTTTCAGCATGAACGCTGGGACATCTGAGCACTCCACGCAGGTTGCAGCTCTGGAATAAGACAGCACTGGAGGGTAATGGGCTCCCGGTCGCTCTATGTTGTTTCTCAACACGTTTCTTGCAACCCTGTGGTAGATGCCTGTGTTCAGACTAATCAAAATTCAACCCTCCTTTTTGGAAACCATGGGTGCCATGTCCTCTGAACTAAAGAGGAGAGCGAATGTCTAGCATGTTAAATTCAAAAGCCTGCTTCTCTGATGGTATGGAGGCCTCTTTGCCTATAGAATGTGCAGCTTACACATCTGGAAAGGCATCGTTAATGCTGAAAGATATAGAACAGTGTGCTCCCATCAAAAAACACTGCTTCTATTACAACGTGGCTTTAAAGTAGAGGAGAGAATGTCTTTTGTTTCATTCTGGGAAAAGGGACTTTTCTGTTTCTTTGAAGGGTTAAAGGTACATGGCATTGCAAAGACTTCATTACTTCTGAGGTTAGGGTTAGGGTTAGATATACTGCTGGTACTACGTTTAGATAGGAAGATAGAAATTCATTTAGACAAACCCACGTGTAGGAATGTTATGATGAAAGTGAGAAAGAAAGAGGATAAGGGAGCCTGGATATACATCAACTCTAACATCTAAGTTCACCAGACTAGCTTTTAATCTGCTCATGACAGACTCTTCTGATGCATCTACCCACTCCTTAATATCTGGAGATTTAGCCGTTTCTCTGCGTCTTGATATGAATCTGGGAGGTATAATCATATTCACCTCAACAACTGAGACAGTACCTTTTGATGCATTGGATATTTGGGTTCCGTCTGCTACTAAACACAAAACAGCATATTTAAACCACAGTCTCACTGGTGTTCATTCCCATATACACAAACTGGCCTGTGTTCGTTTCCCCGTATCCAGTCTCAGGTACAACAGTATCCGTGTAAATTCCTCTTAGATTTGGTTACATAATAATAATAATAATTAATATAATAGAATACAATACAATAATAGAATCTATAAACATCTTGCTAATTTGAGCTTTCGCAGGTTGTCTTATCAAGTCGTGGTCTGTCAGTTATCAGTGATTCAAGAGCTGGCTTTGGAGGAAGTCACTTGAAAACTGTAATCAATCAAACAAGCAAATTGGAGGCATTTACTGAGCATCCAGCAACTAGACGTGGGGCGCACACACTGAACAAAGCTGCAGCGGATGGATCCTAAATATAGACGAGTGAACAACACGAAGACAACGGGAGTCACATTTGTCGTCTTTACATAAAGGTTAACTGCCTTTCTCTGCATCGGGGTAACACGGCACATCTCAGATTGGTCTCTCCAAACTCTAATTAGCAATATGAAGTCAGTCATTGTGGCGTTAGGACCTGCTTTAGAGATGAAAATGTTTCTGTTAAGGTGCCGTTTGGCTGGAATGGCACCAACAATAACACCTCTGGTCTAATCCTGTAACAGGATAAGGAATGAGGCTGGGGTGGCGATGTGCTGTCGGGACAGAGCCGCAGCAGATGCTGGGTTTGCTCGGCGCTGGTTTGGGGCCATTTACCAGCAGTAGACCTGCTGCTCTAAACCGGTGACCCGACACAGCTCTCACGCTGTGGCCACATATGTCTGTCAAGGCACACACACACACACACCGACACACACAGGAGAGGGGTTGCACAGGATCTGCTCAGACATCCTCACTCCTAACAGCCACACGAACACAGACGGACACAACTCGTTACGTCTTTTACAAAAAAATGTTTTATTGGAGAAAATCTCAAAGCACAACATAGATTTTATGGTAAAATACATAATTTGATACAGTACGTATAAAAGCTCCATTTTTAATAAACAGTTACTTTACAAAAGCTTTTGCACGAGGCATTCAAAACAATACTGACAATAGGAAAAGTGAATTCAGAATCGTTACAAATGAGCAGAAGGAAAACTAAGACAGGCTGTGTGATACATTCACATGATCCCTGTTCTCGTAGCAATGAAAACCCATTTTCAGCAGGTTTGTGGATGCAAAAATACAAATTGAGAAAAGAAAGGATTCCAGAAAGAATTTCACTTGACACCATCACCCCCGACTCACACAGCACATATGTGTTTATTCAGTTCACGTTTCATTTCCATAGTCTATAAATATATTTACAAGAAGATCTAAATGAGGAGGAAAACTAAGGAACATTCCAGAGCAGAAATACTGGAACCTAATGGAATCTAGTGGAAGCTTTCTTTGTTTGGCACATCCCCTCCCTCCCTCGACTTCATGGTAAAGATCCAAAGAGCACGACCTTGCGCGAGCGGTGGAGAAGACGAACAGCAAATGCTGACACCCTCCAATAAGAACGCATGACACATCAGTGAACGTTCACTTAGTGTCATTGTCTCGCAGACACCGAGCTGAAAAAAACATACTAGTGATGACGCTAATTAGCTTCCAAGCTAAACAGTTTTGAATACTCCCAAGTGTTGCCCGCTGCACTAGCTAATGGTTAATAGCTGACAGGTCCTGTAAAGGTGGAAACCTGATCAGCCGGGACACCAAAGCCAGCAGCAGCAGTCCGGATGTAGGCAGTGTGCATCCGTGACCTCGTCCCTGGACTACCACAACTTCTTCCTTGGAAAACTTCAGGTACACCTGGAAGACCAGTAACCTCCCCACATGTCCTGCTGTTCTGAAGATGCTCTGACTCAGTCATCTAACCATAACAATTTGTCACTTGTCAAAGTCACTCAGATCCTTCCGCTGCCCATTTTTCTGTTACTTACTACCTAATACGTCCCACCTCCTGACAGCTGTCCGTGTTTGGGGTAATCAGTGTCACTCACTTCAGTGCTCAGTGGCTGATCTGCGCTACACCTTAGCGTCATAAACTATTTTATCCCTTTTTTGTAAACACTTGCACTGTTCTTTGCAGCGTATGCAGAAAATCTGTTCAGCACACAAACCTCCCGCCAGACTACAGCCACAGTCTAACTACGCAGGTCTGATGCCAAGTCATCATTTGGCTTTGGTACACAAAGCTGGCGTTCCACAAACTGGAAGCAGCTCCATTCACTTCTCAAAGTTGACACTAGTTTCAGTGATTTGCCACATGATTAGTCTCAATTACTTATTTTTTTACTTTGAGAGATTTTTGGAATAACTAATGCATGAAGCCGGTTCCGTTTTCTCCATATTCCGTCGATTTTTGGTTGGACAACACTGCGCTTTACGTAACGTCCACTAAGGGTAACGAGTTCATTAAAAAAATGTTTACACTCAACTCTTACTTGACCAATAATAAGTTGCCTCTGTCTCAACACGCACAGATCTGGAAGAAAGCTTCCCCCAGTTTGGTTTGGACTTGACTGGCCTGCACAGACCTGTGAACGTCACCGTAACGCTGACACCGAGAACTGTCTGTAAACCGTGCTGAGCGGTTGGAATGACCAGATCAACCATTACACTTGGCTGTTACATAGCGGCCGTCTGCGTGTGTGTGTTTACTGTACTGGTAAACTGAACATGTGGTGATAGATGGACGGCACGAAGGGAAAGCGCTGATAGGTGCTTATCAGGTGATGAAGTTCAAACGTATGCATGTGTGGAAGTCCGATTCCAAACTGAAGCCTGCGTGAATGTGTTTCATCGTTTAAATTTCTCTCTTACATAAATGTGTGAACGACACTGTAATTGCATAAATGACCAGCGTCAATCAAAACGTAGAAATTGTGGCACAGGTATGTGAGGAGATCCAGCGCCTGTGGCCTCCGTTAAGTCTGTGGTGTCTCTCCAGCAGTTGATAAATGCGTATCTGGATTTTCTCTTCAGTCCAGCGAAAGCAGCGTCTGACTACAAAACCAGTGTCTGCGGAGGAGGGAGAGCCGCAGAGCCCTCACAGCAGCAGGAAGTGATTTGATGTTTATGCCATGGTGTAACCGTAGCTCCCACAATGCAATGCGACTAGCAGCCGGTCTCTCAGGACGTCCGTGCTCGGGTATTCTGGGAGTTTCAGCATGTTGATGCTGCGGAGAGGAAACAAAAGTGGGACGTGTGGCACCATGTTGAACACAGTAGAACTCTGTGGTAACGATGGTGGGGGAGAGCTGCTGGGCCACCCACCAGTAGAAAGACCCGTGATGATATAAATGACCTGATCCAAATTCCTCCATGCAGAGATCCCTCTCTGTTTTCAGAGTGTGCTCAAGAAAGCCACTGCACAGTGCCGACAGCACTGTAGAGACACACTGCCCTCTAGTGCTAGCTCGCTTTTGTCAAATGCCTTTTGCCACACACACACACACACACACACACACAACCCATGCAGGGACTAAAACCCAAGGCTACAGAGTAGTCATTTCAAGCTAGTTATTATTTTAAAAAGTCTATTTAAGTAACACTTGTTCCTTTTGCTGATTCAAAAATTGGGTCATCTCATACAAAAGGCATCAACGTCTGCATGTCTCTGTGTGATTTTAACTGTGTGCAGCACAAACAAATAATTACCGCTGTCGTTTCGACACTTTCAGAGCAGACGATATCTAGGAAACATACAAAGTGTGATTACCAGGTACTAGAGGTAGGCAGGAGGTTTGGAGTGTACGGCACCGCTGCAACGGTGAACTTCTGTAAACCGCTGCCACCCATCAGGTAGGCGAAGCCGCCATGAGGAACCCTGGAACTGAAGGAGAAGGATCCGTCATCATGACACACAATCGCTGTTTATTTTTTATGTTGGAGAGCTTTGATAAAACTCCAAGGAACAAACCTTCCAGTGACAAACTGTAGCAGAAGAACCCGTTCCTCCTGGGTCAGGCTCTTCACCACCTCCCAGAACCACTACGGACAGACACAGACGAGTTATCCTCCACAAACATCAGACTCACGGCATGAGACGGCTACGACACACAACAACTGAGGACACTGAAGGAACGCTGATCTAGCGTCTTAGGAAGTGGCAAGAAGAGGCAAAGGAATACTTCAGAGCACAGGTGATGAGACAACGTAGTCGTGGTAGAAACGTCTCTGACCAATCAAGAGTCCGCGGCGTTTAGCGGAGGTCAGAGCCCCAAACAGACCAAAACGACTCACCTGGATTACCGGCTCCTCGGGGTCGTAACCACTGGTGTACTCTGTGTTTTTGCACCAGTCCTGCACATCGATCTCTGGCATCCCTGACAGCAGGAGCTCCTGTGAGTAAGAGATTACAATCATCTCGTCATCCCAGATGATCTTCAAAGCAAACAAACTTCCAGAGCCAAACGTGGCTCCACTAATACGTTCAGTTCCTTACGGGACATATTTAAATACATGGATGGCATCCCTACAAACCTCCTCTTAAACTATTTGAGACATGCACCTGGAACCAACATCTGAAGGATTCTTCCCATGAGAGAAATCATCTGACAGACTTTGAACTCAAAGAGACGCATGTTCCTGATTCACATGCCAGCTGATCATGAATTAGTATTCATACATATCCACACAGACTTGTTTCACATGTGCCTCATTGATAAGGTTTCTACAAACCAAACATGTGACGGTTCTTGAGTTCAAGGTGAGAAACACAAAAAGCTTTTCTTCTGTTCACAGCAGAGAAACTAAAAAAGTGGATGTTGGAGGCTACACAAACCATCCTCTCATATTATTACAGTTGATTGTATTTCACTCATGTATTTAGGCTTGAGTAGTGTTATAATGGAGTCTGCTGTAAGGTGTGTGTGCGCTCTAGCTGCAACAACAACCAGGCCTCATCGTGTCACCTCTCATTGTATTTAACTCTATTTAACAACGTCAGAATTTGTTTTGTTGCCTCTATAATAATATGTTGTTCTCCGCTGTAAATCCAGGTGAGTGAGAGCCCACACCAGCGACTAGAAAAGAGAAAGAAAATGCTGCAAACAGAAGACAGCAGATTAGAGTGAGCGTGCTACTTGTCTTTGCCTGTCCTGCAATGACAGCATGACCGAGGCATGTCCAACAAATCCATGGAGGGATAATCATCATGCTACACTATTGATAAGGACACGAATCTGCCGACACACACAGAAAAAGACCCTCCGATAGAGCTGGGAAAGAGGGAGGGGCTTCAAGGTGACCCTAGCATCCACCCCCACCCACATGTGGCTAATCAATCCCTGCACAAAGCAGGGCGGGCTGGCAGACAGAGAGTAGCACGTGTATTGTAAAAGAGGACGGATGAGAGGTCGGAGGACGAACACAAACCAGTTCATATTCGTCGAAAAGCTGGATGAGCGAAGGAGGGATGAAGGTGTGGAAGCCTTGCAGGAAGGCATTTATCTGAGGCTGGATGGCTCGTGTCATCCTCAGCTCCGTCACCAGCTGAACATACTCGGCCTGAGTGGGGAGACGCGCGCGCACACACACACACACACACACACACACCAAAGTCCCCATGAAATACTGATGGACAAGAGAAAGAATTCTTCCTGCTCCTGTTAGACAGTTTTCTGCTTTACAAACAGCGACACCTGCAGGAACCCGGAGACACTGCACGCTGTAATTAGGGCTCGTCCAGGAAAGATCAATTGCTCATAGGAGACCAACTGTGGATGAATTTACAAGAGGGAATGGTCATTAATATCACCCCTTCAGCCACACTGCTGCATGCTGCAAGACCACAAGACATACTCCAAACAAATATACAGCGTCCACGCTTCTCCTCACAGTTAACAGAGGAAATGTACAGAAAAGTACTTTCTGGGATTGAAAGATCAAAAAAAAAGAAATGAGGAAAAGAGGACGGGGAGGAGGTTTTAGACGACCTCAGATCAGGCTTAAATCTTCCCATGGTAAGAAAAAAAAAGTCACTATATATATATATATATAATATACACATTATATGCAATATATACACACAATGTAGAACTGGTGTGGTGATTATTAATAATTAATAATAATACTGTAGATTAAATTAAATTAATGCAGATTAAGCAAGAGATTAGTGATGGAGTTAACGTTTAGTCACAACCAAGCAGCCATTTTATTCCGTTGTGAGTGCGAGTGTCAGAACTAGAAATGAGTGTAATCAACGTTTCATCCATCCTCGGTATTCCAGAGCTAGATTAGAATGCAGATAATAATAAAATGTTATTACAACAACAGCATTTGTCTGTCTCACGAGTGTCTAACGGAGCAGAGACGCCGCCCAGCTGTCCACTGGCACTCCACACACACGGAACAGCGGCCCGCGGGCCCGCTCCGCTCACATACGGATCATCAGTATGTATAGATCGAACATTAAACACAACAGCCATTTGATTTCTGTGTCGTCTGTGTGTGACGTTTCCTCATTTAATACATGAAACAAACATCGTTATGTTGACCTGCTGCACCCTCTGGTTTTAATGACACTCAATCACAGACCGCCAGCTGCTTATCTAAACAAACCGACTCCTGTCGTTGACACTTGGAAAAGTCTGTAACAACATTTGATTTCAAAATCAGACAATCTCATGTGTAACTTAAGCAGGTTTATATGTGGGTCCAAAAACGTGATGCATTTTAAAAATAAACTCATATTACAAAATAAATGCATTGAAATTATTTTTATAGTCAGTAGTTGACTGTCTGATGGTAAAATAACCCCCCTCAAAAAATCTATTTAGTATATGAAAAACATATTTTGTGTTTTTATTATTAAGATAATTATGGTTGATCCCAGAATGGTTTTAGAAATATTTAGGAAATCCAAATGTGATGATAGTTATGATTTAGACTGAAGTTGTAAAACGATTTAATGCAGTGAAAGTTAAATTTTTCATACATTTATAGCACTTTTTGGAGGGTTTTGTAAAGAGACGCACGAGGCTTAAATACACTGAGACGCGTGTCCTCTGACGTTATATAAGCGAAGGATACTTATTAATATTTAGGTTTCATTAAGCTCCTGATACCAACATAAAATCTACTAACAACAACATAACCACAGATGTTCCTTAAACAGGCATGAAGCTGACTGACCTTGTTGTCCTGGGTTACCAGGATGCTGGTGCCTCCAGGTTTGAGAGGCACTTCCTCCATTGCCCCAAATACGTCTGTCTCTACAGAGAAGGTGAGCTCCAGACCCAGATCACTGATGTCGTTGTCCAGGATCCACTGCAGGTTCTTGGCATACTCCGGATCGATGGACGAGACATCCTGGTAGTTCACAGGGATACCTGAGAGACACAAATCTAAATCACTGGCCGGCAACAGCATTCAGCAACAGCTTCCAGCAGGATCAAGCAGGATTTCACACCGACATCTGTTCACGAATGCACTTTGAGCCTTTTCTTTCATCCGTTATCAATTAAATTTAGTTTGAGTGATGAAATGAAAATGCTGAAACACAGTTGGGCCCATAGAACATGTTCCTGGTTGTTCACTTACCCAGTATGTGTTTGTAGAAGGAGCGAGTGAAGTAGATGTTAACCAGCTGCCGGTGGTACAGAGCCAAACCCAGGATCTGACCTGCAAACCGGAAGTAGTTCAGATGATCTGGGTTCACCGAGGAGTTACTGTTGGGCTGAAACGTGGTACCTGCAGACCACGCACGCACACACACACACACACACACACAGTTATTTAACATGATGACATTCTGCTAGTCACACGGATTATTACAGCGACGACGTGATTTACCATCAGCTGATTGAGTGAAGAGGGCGTAGTCTGGGTTAATGATCTCATTGGACAGAATGTCAAACCACTCCCGAACCACACCCTGGCCCTGAACACACACACACACACACACACACACACACACACACACACACACACAGTCAAGTTCAACACGAACCGTGTGATTCCATGACACGGCACCACTTCGACGATGAGAACCCACCATTCCCTCTTCACCGTGGAAGCGAACGGCTATGCCCTGTTTGAGCTTCTCATTGGTGGACTTGGAAACCATCTCGCAGCTGCTTCTGAAGATGGATTCTGACAGTGAGACAGTAAAACAGAAACAGGATCAGGACTCGCGCTGTGTTCTGGTAGAAACTAGTGCTAGTGTGGCGAGGACAGTCGGTACCTCTGTGGATGAGCAGGATGTCGTTCTCGTTGACTGGTCGATGAACCATGTCCGAGTCTGGCTGGCCGGCCAGCAGGTGCTCGTAGAACCACTCGCAACGATCCTTAAAGGGCTGAGAGGGAAAACAAGACATGATCACTGCGCTTTCAACGCTCAGACTGTGGATTTTTCAGTCTCAACTGAGGCCTCGCTGCTGAAACACTCGTGTGTAACACAGAGATGATGCTGGCGTCTATTTGCATAATATCTGCCTTTGTTCTCCAAGCGTCGGCGGCAGAGTGAAGGATGATGTGGGATGGAGAGAACGGATTTCCCTCTGGGCCTGCGCGGCATACAGGGAGAGGAAGCGGAGAGCGAAATCAAATTCGGCAGGTTAAAGTCTTTAATTAAAGCAAAGGCCCGCTCCCAGGTGGGCCGCAATCCGTGGGTAACGAGGCCGGATTGCTGCAGCTCCAACATAAACTCTGCAGACTGAACGATCAACACACAACTCGGAGCCGCAATTAAAATTCACGACGCCGCAGAAGCAGAACTTAAGACGAGCGCCGCCGCCGCCGTGGTTGTAACGCTGCTAAACGGTGACGAGGGAGTTTCAAAGTCACTTTCAATAAAGTCACAGTCCATAAACTCAGAACCTGAAATAAAGTGTGAAGTGTAGGAAAATATTGCAGCCAGAGGGAGAAAGAGACAATGTGCTGATAACAGAAGCTTTATGTTTGTAATGAGGCTGAGTGCTCGTTTCTCCACTGGAGGGTAGACATCCAAACCCAGTAAGAAATAACCCAGTCAGTGTGTTGGGTGAGAAAACGTCTGGCTAATACATCTGATCCGAGTCAGACGGTAGTCGGTACCACGGTACTGCTGTGGAAATACAAAGTGGTTGAGGGAGTTTGGGAAGGAAGGTACCAGCAACCAGGTGGTTCAAGGACATATGGTTGGATAAACATTTATAAAAATATCAGTATCATTATGATCCGTGTTCATTTAGTCAACAAAGCAAATGTTTATTGAGAAACACTGTTAGCTACATACGACGCTTTTCACATGAAGCCTGACATCGTTGTACAGTAGAAAAATAATTCACCTCGACTCACCTGTCCTTTAATGATATGCATGAAGCGTGACATAAGCTCTGGACACTCGAGCAGGAAGTGAAAGTGGTTGAAGATGATCTTTGGATTCCTGAAAACGAGGAGGACGGAGAAATGAGGGAACGAGGAGACAAACGTGGAAACAAATGGAGACTGCCAGCCCCTGATGCACGGCGCTGACTCACCTGGTTACGAAACACTTGAGAACCTCATCGTGCTTACAGACGAACTCTATGAAGCGAGGGGACGTCATTCTGGGTGAGGAAGGTGAAGTGGGGGGGATAAGGATAGGACAATGACTCATACCTCATAAATTCACCTGAAACTGTAGAATCTCTACACTGAATGATGACAGAAGACAGAACAGCTCACTGCAGAGGGCGAGGCCACAACAGGCTCCTATTGGTTCCTACCTAAGCATCTTTAATGATCTGCTGGGTCCCTTCAGCTCTTTACACCTGCTGTGCACCAGCATGACTTCCATTTAATCATGACCTGTGTGTAGATACAGTGAATGTGTTGTAAGCTCAGAGTCGGCTGACTACAGACGGAGCAGCACAACAACCCACTGCAGTGGACACAGGTTTTTCTTAATGCAGGTCTCATCCTAACACACCGTAGTAACAGCAGATCCAGTGTTGAGCTCCTACAAATGTAAACACGCTACCTGCAACGACTAGTATGCTCACAAGATTTATGCAAGTACGTAGCTGAGCCCCAAAAGTATTGGTAGTGCAAACATTAGCAGCTGTGATAATAGGACTGTAGCAACAGCGCACGAAGCTGAACCACTCGCACTGTGCTTCGTAGGAAGCACTGGTGTGAGCAGTACCAGCAGTAAAACCTAGTGTGGTAGCAGCACTAGCTTCAGTACAGCAGTACCGCAGTACAGCTGTACAGCTGTACAGCGTTGCGCTCGCAGTAAGAGTGTGTTGGATACGGCGGCTGACACAAACCCTTGTGGCATCTGACACGAGCAGCACATGTAGAAGGCCTGGATCACAGCACTGAGCCGATTGGCTGTCATGGAGATGACGTCCTCCCCCTCGGCATACATCTCCGTTTCCATGAATATCTGAGGGTCCAGCAGGGACGGGAGCTTTGGCATCGAGCCGGCTTGGTCAACCTCTCGCTGCTTGAGAAGCAGAGAGGCGATCTCGCTGCCGGAGGACGACGACGACGGGTTCTTCCTGCTGCTGTCCAGCTCGGTGGAGATGAGCACCAGCCACTCCTCCAGGGAGTGCCACAGCAGCTCCAGTGGCTGCACAGAGACAAAGCAAGTGAGCCCTGAAGACATTACAGGACAGTAAAGAGGAGGAGGAGTGAACAGATCCTTCCAGCTGCAGGATTCACACTGACTGCATATTCATCTCACATAAATGTGGGACTCAGCTAAGTTAGTACAAACTCAAACAGCTGCACAGCATGAAAAGTGTAGAGCTGGTCCAAACTGAAATATACAGTACACGCCAGAGATTACTGTACTATTTAAACCAAAGTCATAAACCTAATTTTATCTAAATGGAAAAATGCAAATATGTATTTGTTACTCGTGTCACCATATTTATTCATGTTGAAATAATAATTTAATTAAAAATAAATAAGTGGGTTAGTGTGAATAAATATTTATAAGTAAGTATGAATGTTTTACCATTTCTTCATTCATTTCCATATCTGATGCCACAGAGGCTCTGTGCCCAGTTTCCCATGGAGGAAGTTCATTGTTGGAAACAACCACTTCCCTGGACCACACCCCCTGGAAGCGTGGCAGGAAATAAATGAGGAAATCACGGGTGTAGATGTGAACGTACGTACATAAATGTCTTTGTGTGTCTGTCACTCTCTGGCCTCCGTAGCTGGTAGAACAACATTAAATGAGACCTGCGTTTATAAGTGAAGCTCGCCACCAGCCAATGATGACTCCACGTTCACGTCTTGGTTGTCGGACTACACAGGGATCCCCTGCTTACTGGGACAATGTGTGTGCACACCTCCGACTCACCTTAAACACCTGGCTGCGAGGCGTCTTGTTGCCGTTGTAGCCCATGTCGTTACCGTTGTTGGGCGACGACGGCCCCAGACGGAACACGTGGCAGAAAATACGAATGATCCTCAGGAGACTCTTCATCTGAGCTTCATAGCTGCTGGACAGGCTGAGGGGAGAACAGAGACGTGTGGGGGCGAGAACGGTTTCACACACGGTAGCTTTATGCGAGTGCAGTGTGTAGCATGATACCTGAGAAGCTTGTGTCCGTTGGTGGTAGCCACCTCAGCGAGACTGGTCAGGATCCTGTGGTAATGACTGTCGCTCTGCTGAGAGACATGCTCCAGAACCTGCCTGAGCTGAAAACACACACACACACACACACACATTAACAGAGCAGCACACACGGGCTTGTCAAGAAACACGGAGACAAAGCCGCACCATGTTCTCCTTAATGTCATCATTCTGCGTCATCTGGATGAGAGTCTGGAACAGTCTGCCGTGGTGCTGGATGAGAATCTCACAGGTCTCCCCATAGCCACCCTGAGACACACAGGAGAGACGGGAGCCGCGTGGGACAAAAGCACAACACAAGAACAGAAGGTGAAACAACGCGGGCACACACCTGCACGCAGAGCTCCAGAGGCGTGATTCCATTTTTGTCTGCGAGATATTTGGCACCGCGGGAAAGCAGGATTTGTGCCGTGTCCCTTTGGCCATGACTGCACAATAAAAGAGGGCACGTTTCAGCACAGCGTCAGGAACAGACCTCAGGTAACTTATCTGATGACACAACGGTGATCACCTGCAAGCAAAGTAAAGAGGCGTGGCTCCGGAGACGTTCGGACGGTTGATGTCGGCTCCACTGTCTAGAAGACACAGCACCGTCTGGACAGACAACGCACACGCGCACACACACACACACACACACACACACACACACACACACACACAAAGGCAAATATTTCACTGAGATACTGGGAAACAAGAAAAACCAGACTGGTTAGACGATGAAGGGATTTCTCTTCTGGGCTCCATCTGTCAGCTCCATTCTATCAGTTACAGGATAAGAACTGTTCCTTACACACGGCCAGTTCTGTGCCACTGAAGCTAAACTAAAATGAATGCATCCACGTGTCTGACATGTCTGTCCAGACTCATGATCAGCTGCGCTCATGTCTGAGCCCAGATGTGTGCGTCTTTCCTCAGGTGTAGCATTCGCATTGAGGGGATCATTATTGTCTGCTGCTTGTTGTTTCCTGTTCTGTTTTTCTTTCTCTTTTCCCCACTCACACCAGCCCGTCAAGGCAGACGACCACACACCTCGTGCTGGCTCAAGCGCAGTTGTTCTGCATTTAGTTAAGGTCCTACAACTTAAATACTGTAAAGTGGGATCACTTGTGTTGTGATTTGGCAGAACTATAAACTATATATTATTATAGTAATATAGAATTCCATATTATTACTTTATTAACAGTCCCTAGAATTTAAACTGATCCTAACACATAACTAGACTAAAGTCGTTTGAACACTTACAGTTATACTGTGTAAGTAGCAGGGTTAGAAAGACATCTCATTAGCTCACTGTTTTGTGTCCATTCTGACAGGCGACGTGTAGCGCCGTCTGTCCCATGGCATCCTCCACATCCACGTTGGACACATGCTGGACCAGATCGTGGAGGAGCTCCGTCCGGCCGTTCACTGCCAACCAGTGGATCTGCAGCAGAGGTTCACGTGGACAGTTACTGTTCTGACAACAGGTAATTACACATGATCCGAGGCCATTCAACCACAGCGAGAGTCTACTCACAGCAGTCAGTCCCTCGTTGTTGCAGATGTTGACATCAGCATTGTATTCCAATAGTTTGCCCATGCACTTCTTCTGGCTGACAAAACATTAGAATAATGATCAGTGACGACGAAGACTAGTCTCTCAGATTAATCTGTCCCGACTGAATCACTAAAATAAAGGAGCCGCGTCTAAACTTTCCTGGATATAAGATACTTGAATATTTTGAATTAACAACACCGACACGTGAAGACGCCGTATGTGTGACATTCATACCCGTTGCGAGCAGCAAGGTGCAGAGGCGTGCAGCCCGAGATGTCCTGGTAGTTTGGGTTGGCTCCTCTCTTCAGCAGCAGAACCAGACACTCCACTGACCCGCAGCTGCACAGAGAGAACACGGAACCACTTAGTGTCAGAGCAGCAGACGGCGTTAGTGGTGCCCAGTGCAAATTAAAGGGAGAACCAGACACTTTCAGTGCAGCTAGGAGATTTTTAGCTAAATGCTACAGAAACAGACCCCAGCTGTTAAACCTACGATTTTCTGTAGGTAATGTATTTTAGAATAACTGAGTCGGGAGTTTTTCTGATGAGCCTGACTAAGGATCCTGAGATAATTCTGTGGGATACGGTCAGCACGTTTTTCGTGTTACACCTGTGTGTGTGTGGCACATGTCACAGATAATGTATGAAGCATTTTGACCTCGGTGTAATCAAACTTGATTTTTTTATATTCTGCATACCTTGGAAATCACAAATACTTTCTTGCTTGCAGATTTTGCAGCTGCTGACAAATGAAGCAGTTGTAATTTTACAACAGTTAACTGTAGACGCTGAATTCCCCTCCGACACTGTAGAGGACAGTTTGGTTTGCATGTCTTGCTTCAACACACCAAAACGTATCAACTATCAGCCATGCGGCCTGGTAGCTCAATGGGTTAAGCGTCAGACTGGGATGTAGGAGGTCGCAGGTTCGAACCCCGTCTGACTCCTAATCTATCCTCCACCAGGTGTGTCCCTGAGCCAGACACCCAGCGCTAGCTCCCTGTAAGTCGCTTTGGATAAAAGCGTCTGCCAAGCAAAGTAAAGTAAAGTAAGCCAATCGATAAGTGATTGAGTCAATACTTAAAGGTGTCAACGGTCACTGGACAGACGACTACTCAGCTCCTCCACAATCACGTGTGTGTTCTCTTATCGATATCCAAAGAGCAAATCATTGAGAAACTATTTTTGTGGACAAATGTTAAAAAAAAATGCGCAGGAAGGCCTAGAACATCAAGAAAAAACAACGGCTTCCCTTGAAAATCGCCCTCACAGAGTAACAAACCCTGCGCTCGCCACAGAGTGAAGCACATCTTACTTGGCAGCAATGTGTAGCAGACTTCTCTTCACCCGTCCGAAGGCGTAGTTCACATCAAACTTGGAGTTGAGCAGTAACTCTGACACCGACCTATCAGAGACAGGACGGAACACGTGAATCATTTCTTCTGACAACAACACCATCAACTCACTGTAGACACACAGCATTATAACACTACTCCTGTTGTAGAGTACGGTTGGATGTCTACCTGTGCTGATCAGCCATGACCATCGGCATAAGTGTGTACACAGCGGTCTCATTGTCTGTGGAGTGAGAAACAGAACGAAAGATTACAGACAGATCTTCACAAATCAACAGAACGCAGAAGGGTGGTGTGGTGAGGAAGACGACATCATCATACGGACACATTTTCTATTAACAATAATTAAGGAAAATGTTTTGATCTTCACAAACGTTTTGTATGAATGATTTGCTGTCGTCCATTGTTCTGAACCCAACCTTGTGCACTTGACTGTAAGTGAACAAATCAAAGTACTCGAATGCATCTCTGCAGTCTTTATCAGGGGTTTTCTCGGGTGTCACTGTTTGCTCCAAAAGAGCTGGAAACAACAGCCAGTTGCCATGAAGACTTTTTGTGAACTTCTAATCTTCAAGCTGAGCTTTTCACAGGGCTACAACCATTAATCTAGTGATTAAAAGATGAAAAAGATGATTGAAAATAAATTATCAATTTAATTCACTCTTCCCAAGCGAAACATAAATCTGTTCCAGCTTCACAAATGCACAGATTTGTAGCTTCTTATAATGGGCATTTAAGTAATATTTTATATGGTATTATACATATCAGACATATTGTAATAATTTCATGGGGAAATAATTACTAATCATTATTAGCTGCATTTGTGTTGTATTTTTTATCTGAACTAGAAGACTTCTCATATTCCTGTAAAGATTTCAACTTTCCTTGTTTGCGTATAACACCTGCAAGACACAGCGCAGGTACTCAGCGTGTCCCAGGCCGCGCAGGCGCAGGCGCAGGCTCCGAGCCTCCCTGCCTGCGGCTGCTGCTGCTGTTAGCTCGGCTGTCACAGGTGACAGTCACAAACAACACTCCTCAGCACCAGCGAGGGGTTTTCCGTCTCATGTTACCTTATTATATGTCCTACACATTATAATATGAGAGTGTGAGTCATTTAAGGCCGGAGCTGTGACACTTCACCGTAAAGTGACGTTATTAGAAGCCGGCTGTGTCGTGTGGTTCTAGCCGAAGCTTTCATCGCTGGGTATCGTTTCCGCTGTCGTTACCTTCCGGGAGTTCCACCGTCCGGGCCCGGCGCAGGGAGCGGGTCAGCCGGCTGAGCTGCACGTTGAGCTGCTCCATCGCCCGTTCCATCATAGGTGAGCGCTCCAGCGTTAGAAACCGGGAGAACAAAGCCTCGAGCGCGGAATTTATCTGTTCCTGGCGGGCTCGTGTTGCTCCTGTGCGGCGTCCATGGACACTGGCTCCGCAGGAACGAACCCTCTCTGCCCGACAGTGATTCACGGTGCTGTCATGTTTACGGCCACACAGGACACCTACGCCGCCGAGCCTCTGCTACTTCCTGTTGTGATGACGTGCGCACGCTAAGCATTGTGGGTGCTGTAGTCTAAGGGCAGCCGGCGACCACCGAACTCACAAGCCTGTCGTGCTGGTGATTTTTGAAGAACAGTTACTGGTTAATGATAATTTGTGTGCATTGTATGTGTTTTAATCTCTGTGCTGTATCGTCCCGCTGAACTACGAGTCTGTAATAAAGTCTCCTATCCTGTCCTGAACAGGAGGTGGATGTAGTTAGTGAAGGTCTTCTATACATAAGCCTGCTGGAGGTTGTCAGGTAGACTGTGGACAGCACAGACAAAGAATAAAATCCCGTCTTTACGAGGTCTCAGATCACAATTAAAAAAAACATGAGTCTTTTCTCCTTTGTGGTCCCTGCTGTTGGAACAACTTGCTCTGCCCCACCTTTAAAAAACCCACACATATTGTCTACCACTAAACAATTCCTAACATGCCTGTTGTCTTGACAAGTTAGATCTTATCAGGGTTCTTTGTTGTAGTAACTCAGAATTTACAGAAACCAAATGGTAACTCCTGGAGTCTTTTCCTTGTAAGACTCTTAAAGTACGCAGAGTGGTTAAGGCAGAGGGCTGGGAAGCAGGAGCCCCGGGTTCGATTCCCAGCTGAGTCGCCAACCCCCATACCAGGTGTGTCCCTGAACGAGACACCCAGCTAGCTCCCCGAGCGTCGTCTGTGGCTGCTCACGGCTCCCCCCCAAGGGGGGATGGGTCAAATGCAGAACACATTTCATTGCAGGTTGTACACTGTATACGATTGTATGTGACAAATAAAATTTGTATTTATTTATTCAATGCTCTGCTCTGTGACGAGACCTGGGGCTATTATACAAAGATGAAAGGGTTTAGCCTCGTCACTGATGGTTACTTCACACTTACAATACAGCGTTCTTGTGCTGCAATGGTTTGTGTTACTGAACTATACAAACAAAAAAACACAAAAATAAAACTAGCTGTGACGTGGCCCCCTCATCAAAGCTCTTGCCATCCCATGTACATTTCTCTAGATCTACCACAGCCATCTTTGTCTGACTCACGGGGATCCCACCAGGCAACCTTCTTATCATCTGTGGGACAATGCTGCCTGAGACTGGATCTGATCTCCTGCAACTGTATTTTATTTCCACAGTTTATCTTGAAATGCACAAGTTTGTTTTTAGTACATAATTGAAGTATTGACCCCTCTGGAGGAGGTAGAGTGAGTTAGGACGAGGTGATTGGGGGCAGCTTGTTGACAATCCAGCTTCTCAGCATCTCCATCTCAGGCTGGGACAGCTGGTGGTGCAGGCCTGGGAATGAGTGGAAGGTCGTGGTCATGCCAGCCTTCTTCAGCAGCACTGAAGTGTCCTCCCCCCACTGATGGAGCACCAGCTCGTCGCTGCTCCCGTGGCACTGGAACAACTCTGGGAGGGGGAGTCCTGCTCTGCAGCGCTCCTCCACTGCCTGCAGCCACAACATACAAACACTTCACATCTTAGCAGTCAGAATGAAGGATAAGGAGCTCAGAGATGTGGACGGATTTAACAGTTTATAATCCTGTCTGACAGCCGATGTACCTGATAGGTGACAGAGTCCTTGTTAAGGAAGCTGGACAGTGCAAACACTCCTGCTACATCAGGGTGATACCGACACGCCAGGTGAAGAGCCATGGCTCCGCCCATCGAGAATCCACCTTTCACCGTGCACAGAAAAAGACAAACACTTAACTGCTGCTTCAGCAGGTTTTCAATTCTGAAAGAAAATATAGTTGCAAATTCAATCCAGACACAGTGAAGGAAATAAAAAAAAATTACAGAGTCAGAAATACACAAACTTAATACTCCGGTAAAAGTGCAAGTACACTTTGTCTACTTTAAGGCCTCAAGTCAATGTCTGAAGTATTAACATCAAATTATCTGAGTAAAGCAACGCAAAATGAAAAAGAAAAAAAACGAAACATAGAATAATTCCACTAACTTTATGTTAATATGTTTAGTACTGAGAAGCTACATCTAAAAAGTGAAGCTGTCAAATACTGAACCTCTGATTTCAGATCAGAGTAAATGCTTTTATTGGAGTGTGTGAGGCCACGCGTCCCCTAAACACTAACAGGGCATCGGTCAGTTCACTCCCCAAACATCCCTGTAACTTACAACAGTAGCATCCTGCCGACAAAGAACCGGGCTGCTGGTTTTTAACCTTCCTCTGTTAGTGACGACAATGTTTTTGGGACTAAGAAAAATAAAAGGCTTTAAATGTGTGTAGCTGTATTTTTGTTTTAGATTTGACACATGTAGCAGACACGACGTCACAAGCAGACCCATACCAATGAGCACTCTGTGTTTGGGGACCCCAGCGTTGACCTCCTCCTGAATGATGGACCCTAAGGAGCTGCACATGCTATCTATGGATTCCAGGTGCTCTGGGGAGTCCCGTGAGATCTTGTACCGGTCAAACCAGACAGTAGACAGAGCCCCTCTCATGGGTGTGTATGGTCTGAAGGTGGAGAGGAAGGTTACAGGTCAGTTACATTGCTGCAAACTCAGTGTCTTTCTCCGGGAAATAAACATTTAACCTTTCTGTTATTTTGCTTTCATCATCTAGAACATCTGTAATATCAACTATTTGAGAATAAACAGCACTGATCACAGTAGAACTATGTGAAACCTTCCTTTGGTGTAACCCAGCCTCAGACCTACCTGGCTGAGGCTGTGGGGTAAATAACTCGGATGTGGCTGAAGGTCAGATCTGGCACCAGAACATCTCGGACCCAGGCTCTCAGCCCCTGCCCAGTGTCACCTGCACATGAAGACAAAGCCGCATCAGGCTGACAGCATGTGTCATGGTACATCTGCTCTATAGACCGATGTCAGCAGATGGGAAACCAACAGAGATTTTCAGAACAGCAGGAAAAGCACAAGTTGGAGTCAGCTCATCTAAAAAGAATCACATAAGTCACCGTAGGACTTAGAACTACAGCATCTCCATTAACAGTCCACGCATGCTTGAATTTACATACTAAAACTACACGACCTGTAATTTCAGACAGTCCTTTTACAGAATCGGATACGTAATGGAAAAGACAGCATCATCAGCCTGCAGCGATGGGAGCTGCAGCATCTGGCAGGATAAGGAAATGTTTGGCCAAACGTGGCAGTCCTCACTAGAAAACAGTGCGCATTTTAGACTTTTTGAGCCATGTGTTTTTACACATCCCTCCGAGGTTCATTTGGTTTCAATAGGCGTGGGGTGGTGCGGGCGGAGGATTTCATGGTGAATCACATCTTGTGCATCGACATCTCAGGGGGGGGGGATGCCGGCAGAGGGTCAGAGGTCAGTGTTCCAGGTCACATTAAAGTGACTTCTACTGAACACAGACAGAAGAGGAGCTGACCAGAGACGTTAATCCACCGGAAGTTAGCGCGAAGTGACCTGAACCACGGGACAAGCGCACAAACTGCAGAACCGGTTTCATGTCCTCTAAATAATCAGACACATGTAAAATGAAAGAGACTTCTGAGCACCTGAACCGTGCAGGAAGATAACCGAGGCGGAGTGTTTCCCCGTCGGAGAAACAGCACACATCTGGAGCTTCCTGACGGCAGCCATGACAGTCACGTGATCTCGGACAGCGTCGCTAAACCTCGCGAGATTATATTTAACAAGTCGTTTTTAGCAATTTGTGTTGATTAAAAATATTATGTACTCTTCTTAGATTACATCAAATAGTATATATTATACGTTTATATAAGTGTGTGTTTCCATAATAAATATGTTCTACTGGTTTCTAATTTGTCTTTCTGGTCTGTCTTAGTCTGTTCTCCGTGTTCACATAGTAGTTTGTTCGATTGAGTTTGTGTTCTCTCTCTGTAATTAGTTTTTTAGTCTCGGTACATTTCATGTTTAAATGCTCCTTGGGTCAATCTTAGCACAACACCTGACAAATATGTATTTCACCATACCATCTGTATATGATCTACATAACAAAGTCAGGGAAACATTCATCACCTGCAGAATGATATAGGAGATCTTCCTGGGAGGACAACCATGTCCCGTCAGTCAGAGATGGAGGTTGAATAGATGCTGCGACCCGTCTGACCAACAGCAACGATGAAGAGACTCAAGTGCAACTCATTTACTCATAAAGTAACAGAACTCTTAATATCACACCAGTGAGTGTGATATCATATGATTCTACTTAATGATGCGCTCATGTGTTTATCACATTAATGTTGGGCTCACTGTTTTAATGATCATAGATATTTAATATAATAATTCACTTTCCAAACAAGGATCAATGAAATTCTTACGAGAAACAAGTGCAACTTGTTGAATTAATCTGATTCTGAAAAGTTACTAAGATATTAAATAAATACAAGCCAGCCTTGTATATTTGCCTTTATAAATGCAGTAATGTCCGAATGTGAAGCAGCAGTAAAGTGGACACAGGCGGTTGATGGTTGTATTGCAGATGCAGCACAGCGTCCATAGAGGGCGCTGTGGGCTCAGTGATGTGTTGCTTAAGTGTTACTCTTTATTGCATTGATCAGTGGCTCAAACACAGGAAAAAAACACGATCACAGTGAACTGTGGCCGAGAAACACGCTGACGTTTACAGGATCCTTTTACACACGTGAGACAAGCACACCTGCACCTTTAGGAACTGTACATTAACACCTAACATTCTGCATCTAACACATGACAGTCATACTAATACTAAAACACACTGAAGAGTGGAAAAATCATATATATCTGACATATCAAACATCTGTCGGTGTTTATCAACACTTCACGTTGATTAGCAGTAATATATCAATAAGGCTCCAGCTGTTACAGACCTACATATGATGATGACTGCTCTTCCTCTACTGCCTATACTTCCTCAGTGGAAGTGCTGGACGCTCTGTGAGCCTTGGAGGGAGCAGATTCTTCGAACACATCGTCCTCCATCCCCTCTGCGATGGGCTTCATCTTTGAAGAGGTCTTAGTGCCCGGGGATTTTTCTGAAAATTTGTACACACAATAATTTATACATACAACCTTTATACATACAAACGATTCCTTACGATCAAACGTGTGCGCAGATAGAAGACTCAGGCCCCAGCAACACAGAGTGAGCAGACAAACTGTCTGTGTCAGATCTGGAATAGCACTTGAGCTGAACAGAGAAAGAGCTGAAAGCATTCTGAAGAATAAACCAGGCTGAACTGAATAAACAGAATCTGTGACCCGTTCATGTAACAGATGACATTTAGTGTAAACCGATCTGAAGAAGACATCTCTCTGACATAACTGTGCTAGCTGCCGTGACTTACGGTGCACTGATCCAGCAGATGATCCTCGTAGGATCTGGTTCAGAACGTCATCTGTGTCGCTGGTGCTGGCCATGCTGTTCCTCATCTGCATCATGGACAGTTGGGAGCACAGGCTGGGCTGACGGTCCATCTTCTTTGCGGTCTGGAACACATCCAGCATCATCGTGGTCAGTGTACAGTGTGTTAAGTGTTCAGCATGATCTGACATCGGAGTTTCACCGACCTTGTCGCTGAGGGTGGGGTCATTCAGAGAGTACAGTTTGTTGGTGATGTCTTTGCCAATGAGGTACCTGAACACCTCATTGAGGAACGTGTCCGACTCCAGGAAGTAGGTGAGCCTCTCTCGAGACCAACACATGAACTTACAGTTCTCCTCGGCCACGATGGTCACCTGTCGATCAAACACAGGGAACAAGTAGTGTTTTAGGATTGGATGAAATAACCGGTGAGCCAGTGCTGATTTCAGCAGCTGTGATCGCTATGAATCAACCGCAGTACGCATGTTTGGTCCTTTGTTATCTAAGTGTCTTATCACCTGGAACTTCTCCCCTCTGTGCATCTCGGTGGACCTGAACTCCGGAGAGTCGATGAAGGAATTGGTGTAGACGTTGTGGAGGAAATGGCCTCGGTATGAAACCTTCATCCTGCCACAGAAAAACGTCAGAGTCAAAGGTCTGCTGGACCTCGAGCTAACCAGACAGAAAGACCTGCTCAAACTGACTCTACAGGGACACAGCGACCAAAGTACCGAAAGCAAAAGTACACCGAGAGACGTGACAGAGAAGAAGAGCAACCGCACGTACTTTCCTTTGAGCAGAATGCTGAGGCGCTCGTCCACAGAGGTCTTGTCCTCGGCAGCGTACGCCTGGCCTTTCTTCAGGGTTTGAATGGTGCAGAACTGTCCCGTGAGCCTCTGGAATAAGGCCTCCGGCACATGTAGGGGCTCAAACATCCGCTTGTAAACCGGTCGCAGCTCCCTGTCGATCTTAATCTGACGGAACCACAAAGAGCCACAGCTTTAACCAGGGACCACGCAGAGTCACAGATGGGTCGTAAACCTCTGGAAACTCACAGGCCTTCGCTTGTACAGCAGGAAGAACAGATGCATGAAGTTGACCACCACGAAGACCACGTTCCAAACCATCACATCCAGGTTGCACCTGTACAGGGTTGCCCACGCAATGAAGAGACCACATCCTGCCGAGACACAGACCGAGATGAGCACAGAGCGAGACGCAGAACGTGACCGCTAACCCCTGGTGTTACAACCGGGTGGAGGCCTGGTGGCAGCGATGGTGGAGGTTGTGTTGCTTCATGTACCAGGACAAAGGAAGCGAGTCGTGTTTTTAAAATGCAGCAAACAGAAGATCACTAACCTGAAACTTACATTCACAGAGACGGCTGAAAAAGTGAAACAGTGATTTTTAGCAGACAGTTCCTGTAGCTGTGGATTAAACCTGAACAGCATCCAGGAGGAACGTCCTCCTCACGGGACTGCTTCAGCTCCTGGACTCCCCTGGGTTGACATCTGGGCTTCTGTAGGAGACTTATCGATGTCTGGGCTCGTGGTCCTGCCTTCTCAGCCAGTTTCACTCTGACTCACTGTTTAGTGTGTGTGTGTGTCTCTCTCTCTCTGTCTCTCCCCATGTTTCCTTTTTGCTTCTCTACAGACAAACCTATCAGTTAAAGTCTAAAATACAGAAAAATAACAATAAAAACAGCACATTTAGGAGGAAAAACCTTTGCTTGCTCTGATGTACACATTATGTTGTGCACTTAAACCAGTTAAACCAGCGATGTCTAAAAACACATGACTCTTTTTCTACCAGACCCTCTTGGTCTAACTTTTGCCAAAGGACATGTGAAAAAATGATCTGTCAAACTCTCAACCACATTTCCTATAAATCCTGCTGCTTCCTGTCTCCGCTCTCCTTCCAAGTAGAAGATAAACATGTTGGAAGTGCTTTTTCCATCCGGCTTTATCTGCCTGTATCAGGCCTCAGCAGCTGTCTGGACAGTGCAGCTCTGAAAACGCTGCCGCGTTATCACCACAGGAGCTACAGTGACGTGGACTGACCTGCCAGCAGGAGGAGGCGCAGCAGGATCATGTGCAGGCCCAGGGTGGTGGGGATGACGAGGCCCAGCAACAGCGACAGGTTCCCCAGGTGGAAGAGGAGGTGGTGCGTCTGCTCCCACTCCTGGCACGAGGTGGCGTTGGGCACATGCGGGACTCCTGGAGTGGCCGAGGGGAAGAAGGGCACTGCGGTGAAGAGGAGGGGCGGCAGCTCCGGGGCGGAAGACATCCTTCAGCGGGGTTGACCCTGGAGACGAGGAGAAGGTCAGAGGTCAGGATTTGTACCGGCGTCGTCTGTCTCCTTCATGTTCTGCATCACTGGGATGACTCCAGTCCTTCCTCCCACTCTGACCAGTGTCCCTGACCTGTCCCTGGCTTCTGTCCTGACATGCAGTGGGACCTCTGAGATCACACAGACGCGTACCTCTCTAACTTGCCACAGATGGACTCCAGCCAACGTCTACACCAGTAAATATTTTCATAACCTCTGAACTATTCTGTCTGTTTCAGCCTGACGTGTTGTTCAGTGGCACCTGGACTGGTTTTAGTTCCCTGAAGACACCTCAGCCTCTGCTTTAGAGGACTTTCTCAGAGCTATGAGGACATAAAACCAGTCTGAACGATGCAGTCATGTTCTGTGTGTGTCTGTGTGACCCTGCAGTCTGCGATCACTTCACATCCTGTGGGACACGGAGAAGCTCCAGCACAAACATTCAGCGTGTCTGTCCTCAAACATGATGCTGCAGCGCTCCCAGCATCACATCAAGTCAAATCACGACGCTTTACTTCCAACAAGCACCGAGGACACGCAGCGCGCGTCAGCCTGGTGTGCTCCAGCTCTGAAGGGGCTCCCATGTAAAAATAGACACTCACATACCGCCTGATCACGCACACACTCACACACACACACACTTTCTAACAACTCGTCAAAGTACGGGACGTGTCGTTACTCACAGGTCGCAGCAGCGGCAGCAGTGAAGTGAAGCCGAGTCCAGGAAACGCTTCAGAAATCAGACTTGGCTGAAAGACTTGAGACAGACAGGACTGACTGCAGTGTGGACACTCTGCATTCCTCACAGCTCACAGGCTCTGACTAAAATAGGCAAGAAGGCTGGAGCGCAGCGCCTGCAGTGCGCGAGAGCGCCGACAGGGGGCGACAGCTCCGCACCAGCAGGTTTCTAGGTTTAGGAAATATATGATCAAATAATCCACACACTGATGCTGTTTGGACAGCTTGTGTTTCACTGTCTTGTCCAAGGACCCTGAGAATCAAACAGCTGACCCTTAGGACAGAAGACGACTGCTTCACCCACTGAGCTGCCAGCCAATACATACACTCCTTATTCAATGTATTTATATTACAAAATGTAGATTTATATTATTCTGAACATTAATGCAATCTCTTTATGATTTAATATCTTTATTACTGTGAAAAATAAATAACTATTGAGCTACACCTCAACTGATTTTACTAGAAACACAAGGTGTCATTGTTTAGATGAAGTCTGCTGGACCCTGTCTCGTCTCGTCCTTTCTCTCATGACATCATTACATGTCTCTCTCTCTCTCTCTCTATCACTCTGCAGGTGTCCTGCTCTCTCTCCTCTTCATTATCAGCTTTAACCCAAACAATGCATGCTGGGAACTCTATAATACACCAGGTACATAGTAAGTTGAGTGAATTTGTAGAATTTCATTAATAAACGAACAGATCATTTCCTGTCAACGTCAGGTTCTGTGAAAAAGATTTGTAAAACATGTATTTGACTGAAAACAGCACGAGAACATATCCAATGTTAAAACAGAGAGTTGTACACAGTAAAATATGATTTATTTTTCACAGAAACCAACAGTCTGCATGTCGATTACATTGAATGTTCTTGAAGTTCTCACTACGATACCATGACCTACTTATACACACACATGTTCACTAACCCTACTCAGATACACACAGTACACTCTTTTCATCATGTTCCTGCCTCCATAGCTGAGATATTTCTCCGACAGTCTGAGCAGGAGGGAGGAAGGTGGGAAGTGAATGAGTCGTCTGCTGTTTCACATCAGTTCCTGTTTGTACCTCCACATACAAACAGTGGAAGCAGAACTTATCTGACATTAAACTGGACACAGCTCAACTACCCTACATGCTACTACGACACGTACCACCTGTTCCTACTCAGTGTTTATACACTGGAGCAGTGTGTGTGTGTGTGTGTGTGTGTGAGCGCGCGCTCAGGCAGTCCTCCCTCCCTGCACGGGCACTTGCAGGACATCTGTCTTTTCTAAATCAGTCCCAGGCATGTGACAGTAACTTGGTAACCGGAGATCATAGTGGTGCCCGGACCTGTCCAAAGCCTTGTCATTGAGGGAGTACAGCTTCTCTGCGATGTCGTTGCGCACAACCAGGGCAAATATCTTGGCTATGTAGCGATGCTTGGCAAAAAGCAGATAGAGTTTCTTCCTCCTCCACGCAACATATCTGCAGGGCGTTTCAGCGCGCAGGGTTACCTGAGGAACAGCAACACACAGCGTTACAGGGGGACCGAGCTGCTCTGTAGATATGAAGACATATCATCATCAGGTTTTAGATTAGGGAGAACTTCCCATGAATCACAGTAGCAGGACCCTGCAAGAGGCTCACCGAACCAGAACCCCACGTTACACGTCATTACATTCAGTCCCTAATGGTGGAGAAATGTTTGCAACATGCACCAACATGCACCTGGAAGACCCCCTCCTCCGATGGTCTGAGAGAGTCCCACTCAGGCGAGTCCAGGAACTGGTGAGGGTGGATGAAGTGCAGAAACTCTCCATTAACTGTCACACGGATTCTGTAAGACAAGAGTCAGGAAGTGAGAATCCAGTTTACCATCGTGGCCACAGAACGCTTTCATGTCATCAGACATGAGCTGACTCTGAACCAGCATTCGGAACCGGTCTCGTGTTCTGGTGAACCTGTCTCTAACTGTTGAACATCTGTCTCATTTGAGGTTACAGGCACACAAAGTGCTGCCTTTCATTGGTGATGGATGAACATGCTGATGGAGCAGGCAGGTCTCTGCAGACAGCCAGAGGATGAAAGACAGTCCCAAAGAGGCGAGGACAACCAGAAAGACACAGGATTACTTCAAGATGTAATGATGGGAAGGAATGAAATGAGGAGCAGATTGACCCCAAACAGGGAAAAGAAGCAAAGACGAGGGAGGAAAAAGACAAACACAGAATTATTAGGATTTACAGGTGTGTGTGTGTGTGTGTGTGTGTGTGTGTGTGTGTGGTCCCTCACCTGCCGCTCAGCAGCACCGACAGCTTGTCTATGGCGGTTTTCCCCTCCACGGCGAAGCAGTGGTCCTCCTCCAAGCTGAGCGCGTCTCCGTCGCAGGAGGCCACGATCTTCTCGAAGTGTGTGAGCGAAACCCCGAGCTTCTTGAACATGCAGCCGTACAGCTCCTGGAAGTCTCCGTTGAGGGAGACGCTCCTCAGCCGGTAGGCGACGTGCAGCACTTGTCCCAGACACGCGGCGAACAGCGCCAAAGTCCACAGGAGCGCGTCCGTGGTGCAGGGGTCGGTCCACGCCCAGAGGCTGGAGCAGAAGAAGCCCAGCGTGAGGAAGCTGAACAGGTAGAGCTGTCCGTAGAAGCCGCTGCCGCCCATGAAGCCGAAGAACAGGAGGATGTGGGCGAGGTGGAACACGGAGCCCTCCGAGCCGCTCCTCCACCCCTCACACAGCCGGTGCGCCGCCGCCGCCGCCGGCTGCGCCGACAAGTTCATCGCTGCGAAGTCCGGAGGCTCCATCCGCTCCGAAGTGTCTCAAAACCAGCGGCGCATGTCACGAGGACTCTCCCGGAGTCTGTCACCGTCCGCGGACTGCTCGGGAAAAAACACAGAGACGCGCCGCAGCGGGCGCCTGACACCTGAGTGTGTGCGGAGGGATCACTTAACCCATAAGCCCGCGCACCAACACAAATAAAGTTTCTGTTATATGCAGAGGCGCTGCAGGGGTGTCTTCGGGCCCCAGGCAAAAAATTCCAAGGGGGTCCTTAAACTAGGTTTCATCCAACACTGACAACATTGTGATCATATTTTGAAATTAAAGTGAAGGCCGATAAAGAAGGAAGGAACAAATAATTTTACTTTATGAAATCTTTATTGTACTAAAAGATCCAATAAAAAAAGCAAATGTCAACATAGAAAATAATTACAAAAATCATAAGAAATAGATAGATAGTGTTATGACCGGCTCAAGCCGCAACAAAACAGAGGAGAGGCGTGGCTTAACGGTAAAATAAATGTTTTAATCACATAACGAAACAAGCAAAAATGCAGACCATAACCCAAGACAAACTAAGAAAAGAAAACCTGTGTGTGCGTGGCAGGCACACAGAGAGGGAGAGAGACAAGACAGCAGGGTTCAGCATCCTTTTATGGCTGTTCAGGTGCACAGGGCCCAGGTGCACCTGCACAGCCAACCAGACTCCGCCCACCTGCAAGATAAAAACGAACAAACGAGTACACAGAAAACACGCGACCGTCACAATAGTAATAAAACCTGAAAAACAAAACAACATCAGCATGTTTCCTTTGTAAACATAAAAAATAAGT
>JAUMTR010000008.1:19862629-19894466 GCA_032270685.1 Microctenopoma stevenorrisi
TGTGGCTATATACTGACTGTGTATTACAGTGGATGTGACATATTGAACACTACATATTTGAACCACTCTGACTCAAACACTGTATATTTAGACACGTTGTGTGCAGCAGCTTCAGACACTGACCATCGATCGCTTGCTTCAGCCGCTGGTTTAGCTCCTCCACTTTGTTCTGTAAGAGACAGAGCCACAGTGACTCCAGGTTATAGCCTCGTACTAGGGTCACTTTCAAAGCTCTCTGGCCCCTACTTTTTACACGCAACTGCAAAAAGATCGGAGATTGAAACAATCTCTTGCCAGAGATCTAAACAGGAATCAAAACACAGCAGAGATCAAGTGAAACAGAGCAGAGCAGGGCTGGGCCCACGTCAAATGGCAGCAGTTTGGACAGCTTGAGATCAAAAATGAAGTGAGTCCAGCTCTGCAGCAGGAAGCAAAGAGACAACCAGCCTCATTCCAGCAAAGCAGCAGCACACGTTTAAAATCATAATATGGTCACATACTGACATGTGTTCATGTACAGAGCGTTGGAAAACATTCACCCCTCTGTTTACACAGTTCACTCATTTTATATGAATTTGGAAATGTATTTCTTGTATGAACATGACACACACACACACACACACACACACGCTGGCTGGACATCAGTTAGAAATGTCCAGTCCAAACCCAGAAAACATCTGTAGAGATGAGGATCTGTCAATCCACAGGGGCTTCTACACACTAATGAATCAAGGGTAAAATTAAGGGTTAAAATACTTTTAAAAATAAAAACTTGTTTTCACTGATCATTTTCTCAATTTCATATTAAATGTACAGTAAAATGAGTGTGAATCCTTTCTGTATTATATCCATACAATCATTCATTGTTTATAAACCTGAGAGAGAAAGATGATCTTCTCCCTCATATGTGGAATATGAAGGATTTACGTCGTTCATTCAAACGTACCTGCCACATTCTGACTGTGTGGTTGAACTGAGCTGCTGTGATCAGCCTAAATGACAGTGAAGTGTTAGCGTGAAGAACCACGACAGATGGTTCAGGCGTCACTGATCACCTTTTCATCACAGCTGCAGCCCAGGTCGTCTGTCCCTGCAGGACCGAGACCAGAGACTGCGGGTCTGGAGACCTCGTCTGGCGGGGTGGGTCTGTGAGGGGGACTCCTCAGCAGGTGGTTCAGACTGCCGTGAGTTCCGTTATTGGGCGCAGGTTTCAAACCCAAAAGGTCTGAGTGAGAGAAATCGTATCAGCGAAACGTGGCTCGGCGTGTGAGTGACACACACACACACACACACACACACAGTCACTTACCACACATGATATTATAAAGCTCAATGTTTTCAAAGGCTGGAACTTTGGTCTTGAATTTAAATGTAGGTCCATACCCCAAGAAAATAGTCTGTTGGGGAAAGACACAATAAGAGTTGAATAAAGCCGACACGTGGTCCAGACTGCGACAGGTGCTACTGGAGAGGATCAGTACCTGCATGCTGTTGATCTTGTTGTCATATCCATGGTCACCAGAGAAGCCACAGTGCCTCCTGCCTTCAGGAGCTTTCCTGGAGAAACAATGTGAATCACCAGTCAGTGTTTCAGTGGTCAGTCATTCTGTGACCTTCGTCTCTGTGCTGACAACAACCAACTCTTCATAACCTCTCCACCGGCTCTCCTGCATTTGTTCTCCAGTCTCTCCAGGCATATACCACACTGTCAGGATCTGCAACATGTACTGTCTGTCTACATCTCGTCCAACCTCCACCACGTCAGAGAAGTCTGAATAACGCTACCAGCATGTGCGGGCAAACCTCTCCAGAACATCCAAAATGCACGAGCGTGTCTTCTAGTTGGAGAGAGGTGAGTAGGGCTGATAAACAGTTTGTTCCTTTGTTTATTGCTGTATAAGTCAGACGCATTTCAGTCGCTGTGCTTTCTTATTTATTTGTAATTCTTTTAGATTGTGTATAAAACATCACTGTTCATATCTCTGCACTCCCGTCCAGCACTGAACAATCCAGTCACTCACGTGTAACTTGCCAAGTTACGAGCTAGCACAGGGCACACCACACCGAGCATTAAACATATGCCGAGTGTGCTCATTCTCTCAAAAAGGTTTTATCCAAAGCAACTAGACTGGTTTGGTTTCATGGCGACGTTTCACCTTCCATTCCAGAGGAATTCCTCCAGTCTGACTGATCCACACATTTATTCATTCATTTTGTGAATCTCAAATATCCAGATGGTTTTAAAAGAGTTGGTAAAGTAGGAAGTCTGCTCCTACTTCAGTCCTCAGAGCAGCACAGCCGCTGCTCCACACAAATCCAGCCACAGAAAAACAGCTACTTTTATTAAGTGACCATTAAAACACTACTTCCACTCATACAGCGTGTGTGTGTGTGTGTGTGTGTGTGTGTGTGTGTGTGTGTGTGTTCATGTTTCAGCATCAGTAAGTCAAGTCAGCTCATCTATGTGTTAATGATGTGTTGACAGCTCACATAAAATGTGTGTTAAGTAACAAACTCGCACACAGAGGTTTCCTCCTCCAACCCAGAGACGTGCCGTTAAGTGATGGGCGACCTGGAATCAGTGTTTGTTAGATGTTTCTTATCAGTCTGTCCAGCGTTATGCAGTAGAGCCGTGTGGTTGCATGCGTCTCATGAATGACTGCAGCACGTTCAGCACTTTCTACGGTGCGTAGCAGAGTCTGGAGGAAGAAAGGAAGTATGCAAAGCAACAGCTGTATGAGCCAGAGCCGAGTGCTGTGGACACACTGAGGGACATGAAAGAGAGAAAAGGCAGCTGCAGCCAAGATGTCTGTACATATCTTCTGTGCTGTTCTTATAAACAAGCCATTTCTACCTGGCAACGTGCCACTTCCTCTCCACCAGCAGATGAATTTCTTCGATGCGACGGTTGTTGGCGTAGTGCAGTCTCTTCGGCAGGTGCTGCTTCAAGTATGGCTTAAAGTGCTGCTCTGCTTTCTTACACTGAAAAGCAGCAACACATTCAAGCTCACGGAGAGCAGAAGAAACCCTCCGTCATTGAATCACACTCATGCAGCAGGCCTCACACTTACCGTTAAATTTGCAACAACAGCCTTGGCTTCATCTGCAAAAAGAACAATGATCAGAAAACATTTAGGACGTGGTGTTTTTTCAGCGGATCACTTTAAACTGCCCTTAAACTGTCAGTACATCGCATACTTACCTACCTCTCTACCTAACTGCCCCAGGGGGCTTGGGCCCCACTAAGACTACCAGAGGTGCAGTTTAACACGCTGCTGCCTCCCTCTGGTGTGTTGACGTCATTGTCTCCTTTGTTGCTACTTAGCTTCACCTAAAAACTAAGTAAATTGTTTTGGCTCAACTCAGACCAACATGAAATGAGTAGAAGGTGCATCCGTCCTTTTTACATTAGCATTGTTTATAGTGGCACTGGATGCATCGTAGGTGCTGGGCACGCTGCCACTGATCAAATCAGAAAAAAAAGTCCATGTTTTTGTAACTTCTAGACTGAACTACTGTAACTCATTAGTAATATTTTGCCCCAATGACTCATTAAAAAGGCTCCAGTTTGTCCAGAATGTTGTAAGCACAGTTCAACCTTCCTGACTAACAAGGTCTGCACCTGATGTTGGGGAACCAGGACAATCTGACTACAAGTGGGCTGCTGGAACAAGAATAAGACCTCCGTGGACAACAGATGAGGACAGGGGACTTTTGGAATGCTACTACAATAAGGTCACATGAGCAGATGTGGGGCCAATGGATTCTTCGATACCCAACATCGAGACTAACAGCCCAACAACACGTAGTTTAATGTTCCAACATCCGCAAGAAACACCTGCTATCACAACTAGAGACCAACACATATGGCAGCCAGGACCATAGGTAACATCCTCATACTAGAAGATTGGGTCCCAAGCCCCGAGAACAACAAGCCCTTATAGGCATCTGTTGACCTGAGCAATAAGATCACTGCTAAGTTGGAACCCTTGACCAGACCTTCTCCACTGAACCATCCTAGGTGTACTCTCAGTGGCAGGGTAATAGACCGGTAGACAGTCTGGTAAAGGCTCACCAACCTGACATGGTAGTGGTGTACAAGCAGACAAATATGTATATATATATATATATTGCCTTGACATGACGCATGTTGTAATTTGGTGCTGTACTAGTAAAGTTTCATTGAACTGAACAATCATTAAAAAACATGCAAAAGCTAAGATAACAAAAAATAAAACACAGTCGTGCTGTAAACTGGTATTATTCTAAGCGCACACATCATCACTCGCTCACATTTAGGGTTGTTGGGGTATCTGGAACGTATTCTGCCTAAAGAGCCAGGTATGAGGACGATGTCATCCACGTTGCTCAGGTAGGTACTGAGGAATTCAGTGCGGTCGCAGTGGGCCTCTTCCATACCTGGGAACACACGAGAAGAGCACACGACTACCAAGCTGATCTAGGGCTGAGCGTACAGAACATACGAGTCCCTGCCATGTGAGGTTTTACGCTAGTTTGATGTCACAGTTTGCTTTTGTGCCTCCGTACCGTGATCCCCCACCAGGATGATGTTGACACACCGATGCAGCTTCATCTGTTTAAGTCCATCCATCAGCTGGCCAAAGATTCTGTCAATCATCCTCAGAGGGTTGTTCAACTGGAAGAGTCATGTGTTTTAATCACACACACCGCACAGACATGAACCTCTACCTTAGAACGCACCATCACATGCACAGACACTTACTTCAGCGGTCATGGGTCCCATTCTGTGTCCATAGGTATCTGGCTGCTCAGAGTGCATGGCGTAAACGTAGGGTCTGAAATATCGGACACGAGTTTGTTACCTCGTAGTGGTGTTTGGTGCTCACGCCAAATCTAAACACGTCAACAATTTATTAAGCCGACAATCCTCTCTAAAGCAGATGCACGAGGACTACGACTGATGCAAACAAATTCAAGTAAAACTGCCTTCACCTCTCTCCATCGGGGAGGTGGAGCCACTGCAACATGGTGAGTATCCTCCTCTCTAATGGGATGGCACTGGCAAACACAAATACACAACGTCAGGAAAGAAGCAGAAAAGTGACATAAACGCAGAGTTTACAGTAACAGATGCTGGTGCTGGTCCCCTGCTGATCTCTTTGACTCGTTAAACTCCAAACAGAGCCTCGTAAAGTTGAGGCTGGTGGAGTAGAACAGATTCAAAGCCCTCTCACTGTGCAGTCAAAGGCGGCCTGTGTGCTGGCTGGGTTGTGACGAGGCCACCAACCAAGCGGCTGGCTGTCATACAGCCCACAGCTGTCAGCCATCAGGCCCAGGACGGAGCCCCGAACAAGGCCTGATGCATGAGGCTGTGGGGGGTGGCATGGAATAAGGAGGTGTGGCTACACTGTGGTGACCTCACTCTGCACGTCTCTCCTCCTCCTCTACTCTGGTCTGTGTTTATGCGCATGTTTCATTTACGCTTCCTTTCTTCTTGCCCTTCTTTGTGTGCCTCTAAGAAAGCTGAGCCCAACACAGACTCGCAACAAACCCTGCATCAACCATTACACACCCCCACTCTCACTCCTGTCTCTCTCTGTTTTCTCACACACCTCTGTCGGGGCCAAAGCTCCACTGTTGGCCCCCGTGGGCCTGTGGAGTGGCATGTCTGCGACCCCGCTTCACAGAGGAATCCTGCATAGTGTAAATAGGCCCATTTGCACAAATTGCTGTAAAAACAGCCCCACGCCATCCCTCCGCTGAGATCTGCCTCGCGCTCCATCAAAGCCTCCCCTGTGCAGATAAATGTGGGCCACTTTGTGTTTGGCAGGCTATAAGGTTGCAGTGCAGCATGGGGCATGAACGAGCATGTTCTGATGACTTGGACAACTTCCACCACTAAATTATTTAGTCAGAGCGTCTGCAGTTTTGAAGGCGCATAAACACCAGCGATATTTACTTAAACGGTAAAGAGTCTGCTCTGTGTTTGGCCAGGTGAGAACAACGTCTAATGAGCTCCTGCATCACATCTCCGTCCTCTTCCAGGCAAACAGAACCACAGCAGATTCAGTCTCCCGCTACCGTTGGGTTCCCGTTTCTGTGCCTCTGCAGCTCAGAGGTCGTTCGTTCTCTGACACCTTATAGTGAAAGTGACATCGCGAGAACACAAATGTCCACTGGGATTTTGTTGTCCAAAGGTCAAGGATCAAGGTCGCTGTGACCTCATGTTTGTCGTCCACGTGGAATATGAGTCTAATAAACTGGAACTGGACTGGCTAGTAATTCTATGTTCTAGTGTGTGTGTGTGTGTGTGTGTGTTTGTAGTCTTACACGGGCCAGAAGAAGGTGGCGGCTTTCACTCCCTGTTTCAGTGCTGTGATCCAGATCTAGGAGTCAAACAGTACAGGTTCATTCTTTGAGACACAGTTCATTAGGAGACGAAGGGAGCGTGTGAGAGAACCAGGGTCATGGTGCTCAGCATGCTACGGTGAGATAAGGACGTCGGACCTTGCTAGAAAAGTGCCGAGAGTAAAAAGCACTCACCGGCTGCCCCCCCCACCAGCGATGGCTGAGTTTCTCTCTGCTTCTCAGAGTGAAGGTGGCATCAAACACAGGGTCGTACATGGAGTTGCCAACTATCCCATGAGACTCCGGGTAGAGGCCCTGAGAAAGATTCACACGCATCATTGTCATAAATTCACCGAGCTCAACAAAACTGTCGAGTCTAATAACGTGCTAACGCTAGACGGGAGAAACAGAGCAGTGCCCCTGTCGTACCGTGGCCAGCGAGTAGAGGTTGGGGAAGGTTTTGGAGGGATACACAGGTCTCATGTATGGAGCATGGGTTCCACATGTTCCTGAGAAGGAAAACAGAGCACTGTACTGATGATGACACTCCCCTCAGTACTGACGACAAACCCAGTCTCATCAGGGCCTTACTGAGTTTCTCCATGTTGGGTATGACGATGTTTCCTCTCTTCATGTAAGACGCTCTGAATCCGTCCACTGACAGGACAATGAGAGGTGGACGCACAAACCTGCACACACACAAATGCTGTTAGCGCGGTCACTAAGTCAGATGTTTGGCCTATGGAGGCAAACAGAAGGATCCACAAACTTTATTTTAGAAATAAATGATCATTTTCATGTGCTTGGATGAAAACATACCCAGCGGGACATTCTGGGTTCTTGATCTCCTCACACTCGTCCTGCAGCCAGGAACTGTCTCCTGAAAGAAAACAACCATGTGTCTGGAAGTTGGAGTTAAACCGGTTTGGGACGGATGGTCCTTAAAATAGCTGGACATATATTGTCCCTCTCTACTGCTGCTACTCTTCCCCTCCTTCTTTTATCTAACACCACCACCACATTCGTTTTAGTTTGCCTCCGCCTCAGCAGTAATTTTTATGTTCTGTTGACTCAAACACAAGACTAGAAAGTGGAAGGTTTAGCAGGCAGTGACTTTGCATAATCTCCCCACGCTGCTCGTGTCACAGTCTACAGACCCACAGTCAGGTTGAGGTAGTCTATATCTGTCCCTACAGTACATGTTCTGTGTATCTCAGCCCTGAGACACAACCTGTCCAGAATGTCTTCTGCCTTTCAGCCCGTCACTGACGGCTTGGTTTAGATAATGAGCGGATGATATTGAAATAACAAACCTTCACACAGTGTTTTGTAGTTTGTGCAACAGTCTCCTCTGGCCAGACAGTCCTCAGAACAGTGACAGGCATGCTGCTCATTTCGAACCTCCCCACACCGATCTTTGCTGCACTCGTAGCCCCCCTCTAGGAAGAACAACAGAAGAAGTCAAGTTCAAAGAAGAAAAGATCTTTACGTAAGTGAGAAAATCACAACAGCATGTCTCAAAGAAAACACGTGACACATGCACAACTAATGTGAAGCCACAAGCAGCAGGGAATGAAAGCTGATATTTAAATGTACAGGTCTGTCAGGTCCTCAGAGGAGGACCACCAGTGTAGCTCACAGTGGGAGCGACGCTGTCAGAGTAAAGACCGGAGAACAACCGTATAAACAAGTATATCACCAGAGCAGTGGTAAGCCAAAGACCACCAGGCTGAACGAGGGACATAAAGCCAGACCACCAACACTGGAAGTGGGAGTCCCACGTGTGCATACACACAGAGGAGTACCTGCATCCGCTACAGCTAGAACAGTAGGTACAATATCACAAGTTACGGCGGTGGCTCCTCTCCAGCTCGTACAACTAACGCGCACAGCTCAGGAATGAAATATGACCTTTACTTTACTTTACTTTACTTTGCTTGGCAGACGCTTTTATCCAAAGCGACTTACAAGGAGGTGGGTGTCTGGCTAAGGGACACACCTGGTAGAAGATGGACTAGGAGTCAGACGGGGTTCGAACCCACAACCTTCTGCATTCCAGTCTGACGCTTAATCCATTGAGCTACTTGAACTTTCCACCAATGATCCGGCCTTGATTTAAACAGACAGGTTTTTATCAACAAGACAAAACAGTGCAGTTAAAAAGAGCTGGATTTGGCTAAATGTCTGTGTAACACAGCAGCACACTGCACGGTACTGTCACAGTGGTTGTATATATTATTGGTAAAAGTATATACTAAGTACATACTAGAACCCTGTTATGACCCATGTCAATTCAATTCGCCAAATCATAACATAAGTCATCTAATGGCACTTTAAGACCATACACAGAATATTTGTATATATAGAAGAAATGTAGAAAACTTAACAATCACATCTGAGCAGCACTAAAGCAACAGTGGAGAGGAAAAACTCTCTTTACCAGGAGAAAGAGGCGTATAAAATAAAAGCAATGGGTCCAAGCACAGAGCCATGTGGAATTCCATAATTAGCTTTAGTGTGCATGAAGGACCTATCATTAACATGAAGGAGGTGGGATCTATCTGACAGAGAGAAGTTCCTTTAAATGCAAAAACATGTTCCAGTCTATTTATTAAAATGTTTTCCTTCTACAGTGGCAGGAAACAGTAAGAGAACTGTTATATATCAACTGTAAATATCAACCAACACAACATTTCTAATCTGGCAGAACGCAGAACAGTGTTGATCTTTCATGTTTTCGTTAAATCTACAGAGTGAAGCACGAGGAGTCTCGTGTCAGCTTTTCCTGCTTCCTGTTCAAATGCCAGTTAATGTGAAAGGCGCACACAATCTCTTCTCCGTCACACACTCACACTAATAAAAATAGTAACACAAGAGGCGATGAACATTCCTTTCCATCTGATGGATATTAAACAGCGGATGTCCAGAGATTTCCTGCAGCTTAATGACAAAAAATGTGGGACTGTTTGATTTGGCCTCTCTGACCTGGACCTCACCTTCAAAAGTTCGTTTTTCACATCACATCAAAATCTCCTCCCTGTCCATATCTGCTTCCTTAAAAGCCTATTGCTCAAAATAACACATGAACATCAACACGGTTTGTTGTCTAAAGATAGAAGATGAAAGCACAAAGACAATGTAGAAGAAACAAGTACATCAGAGACGACCGAGTACCTGTCCTGAGGCAGAGCTGGTCAAAGTCAGAGCAGCAGCTGTGGTAGGTCTTACAAAGGTTGTCACAGCGACAGTTTGGTGCTTCCTGCTCGTCCAGCTCAAAACACCTGTTCCTGCAGGAGCCGGAGGTCGAGACGTAGTGGGACACAAATCGAGCTGAGGACGACAGGAAAACACATTCAATTACTTTTTGCTTTACCCAAACCTGGAGAACCTGGAACGACGCTGGGCCGTCTGTAAACGACTGAAGCAGACCAGCTTCTCCTAAACCAGTGTTCAGTCAGAGCTGGTATTCAGTTTGTCATCGTGTTTCTTTCTGTTAGAACACAATGAGAAAATGAGAAACGTCGTAATATGAGGGTCATTACACTGAACCTTTCACAGATGCGCTGAAGAAAAAGAGTCTGGAGCTACAATCCCAGAACTACTGCTCATAGAAAAAACTATATAATAAACTATTATGATCTGATCTGCTCATCTTCCTCTTCACACCTGTGCTTCTCCCACACGAAAAGCGGTTTGTGTTGACATTTTCCACCGTGAGGAGGCTGGTTTTCTGTGAGAACTGTTTGGAAAGGATGAGTGTAACGGACTAGTGATGCAGCCGAGTGAAGCAGACCTCCGCCTTGTTGTGTCGACGGAGTCTGAGTGGAACAGAAAATTTGCTCCAACGCTAAATTAATATTGACTCAAGGTAGAGCAACACAAACACACTCACAGACTGTCCAATCACGACCTTCAAGGGTCACAGTGATCCGTTGTACAGCCCCCCTCCTCCCTCCCAGTCTACACCACCCGCCCATCTCGCGCTTGCTCATTTCGTATGCAGTGGCAGACGTCTCATGTAGAAAATGACCCAGCAAATAAACGGAGCCAGGAACATTCCTCAGGAGCTGGAAACATGCTTCGTGCTTATTGTTCAAAGAAGTAGTTTGGTGCGTGTGTCTGGGACTCAGAGCAGCTTTAGGCATGTCCTACCTACACTTAGCCAAGATACATCTACGCGTGTCCAAAACACACCTCACTCTGCTTGTGCTGAACCATCTGGCAGCTCAGTGAAAGAGGTCTGCTCTGCTGAACACGCGTGTTGTTAATGTGCAAAGAACCCAGCTGTGAAAGGAAAACTCGAGTGCTGCTGAGACACTGGATTCTGAAATAATGACGTGTCATGAAGTTCATTGTTCTACTATGGAGCCATCGCTGAACATCGTTCATGTGGAACTGTACCTGAACGTCTTTGAAACAATACTAAAGTCTTCTGAACGTTTATTTACCAGTCTACGTTTCACTCAGTAATAAAAACACACCAAGCTTTACTACCAATGAGACAGCTGTGGATCAGGAGATAAAACGGGTTATATCATGTAGACGCACTGACAGTTTGGCCACGTGCTCCCGGAGAAGACACTGAGCGCCTAAGTCACAGCAGCTGTCCTAAAACCTCTGGTATGACTCTTGTAACTCTGTAATCTCTGTTTTTCTACCGTGGACGTACCTTCACAGCCTTAGAAATAATATTGTTCCAGTGTGTGAAGGGAAACGTTCTCCTGCAGCTCACAAACACTGAGCTGCCCACGTTTGTTTGTATTAAACCTACTGTTCATCAAGTCGGAAGGCAGGAGGGGAACGCCGTTACTGTGAGAAAGTTTGTTCTGGTGTCGACAACGAGGTCAGGGGTCACAGCGAGCTGTGAACAGCCCCTCTGAGGCTGGGGTGGGCTTCACTGTCATTTTCACAGCTGTATCAGTCACTGTATCAGGACGGGCGTACTCACACTCTGTCTTGGCTGCAGAGCCGTCCTCTCCTGAGCGTCTGGGCCGATCGTAGACAAATCCAAAACTCACATGAGAGCCACACAGGGCTGACAGGGTCCAAACGAACTGACGGGACAACAACAGATCACAGATTAGACACATCCTAAGTGTAGCTGCTGCAGGGACACGTGAACCGAGAGGTTTCAGTGACTAGAAATGTGTTTTCTCAGCAGCCCGTGAGACTGTTGCAGCATTCCAGATGTCCTTAGTGTTTCTAAACCTTTGTGAAGCAGCACAGGTTTTGCTGACAGCGTTTTCTCGATGACCTGTCGCGGGTCTTGGTTCAGAGTGAGCGCCCCCCGCACGCGCTCAACAATCCCCTTTGATGGTCTGAAACGTTTGCTACTAGAAAATGGAAGATTTCACAACTGTTCTGCAAATGCTTCACAGCAGGAGGGATGGAGGGTGGAGGGGGGTGACGGAGAGAAAGGCTACGAACAACAAGAAAATGCCCTTTCGCTTAGATGACTAACGGATCGATGCGTAAATACGCGCGGCTTTACGCACGGCGCGGGTAAAGCTGCTGCGGAGCTTGGAGACGTGGGGACTCTTACCGTACCAGTGTCTGCAGAAGCATGTTCCTCCCTCGGGCTCGGTGGAGTCCTGCGCGCCGGAGAAGTCGGAAAACGAAGGACCACTGACGGGGACGGGAAGGTAAAAGGGGGCGGGGGCAGTGGAAGGAGCGGACCGGGTTCTTATTGGCGCGGTGCTGGAGGGGGGAGTTTTTTAACACGTACAGCTCCCTCATGCTGCTTTTCTCATTAATCACACATTAAACGTGTTAAACAAACACGTTCCGTCTTCACAGCGGCGGAAATGATTATTTGATGAGTGTCTCAGACAGTATCATTTGAATGGTAGGTTTGTTTAACAGTGACCAACTTTAAATAAAAGATAGAAACTAATTTGCATCTTATTGAGTGAAAAAAGTATTTGAACCCTTTAACAAAAAAGACGAAACACTTTGTGGCTAAACTCTGGTTCTGTGGGAACCAGAACTGTTAATGGTTCAAACACTTATTTCACTCAATGATATACTAAAATGATACTGTTTCAGAGACTTTTCATTTCTTTGTCATTGGACAAACTTACAAAATCAGTGAGGGGTCAAATGAATATTTCCTCCACTGTATTTCCTGCTAATTACATTACTCTGCTTGTCAGACGCTTTTATGCAGGGAGCCAGCGCTGGGTGCCTGCTCAGGGACACACCTGGTAGGGGATGGAACAGGAGTCAGACGGGGTTCAACCTCTTGTGTCAGTGAACAGAGTAGTTTGACGGTGAATAATACCAGTTTCAGATGTTTTATGTTTTCACTAAGTTTCTGGTTTCTTCTCTTGTGCTTTTTTTAAAACATTTCTAGGATCGTTAACGGTCGTTTAAACATTTCACTGCATATCAGTGAATGAAATCTGAACCTGAGACCTGTTCCCAGACTCTTCAGCAGGCGACACACGTCACTGCATTCTTAATCACGATGAGAGCTTTGCATCTATGACCTCATGGTCTGTGGATCAGTGCACCAGTGGTTCCTTTCGTTTCAGGACGTTCCAGGTTGTTGTATTGGTTCTTTCCTCAGCTGAAAAAAGGCTCCTCACACACAGACGTCTGGTTTTCCTGCAGATTGAACCTCTTGAAGCCACTCACACATGGGAGACATGAAACACCCGTCAGTGGCTTTTGCTCATGTGAATCTAGTCTCCTCTGATACAAAGTGCCATCTTCTCAACAAAGACTACAAGTGTTAGTGTTAGAGCTGCTCTCATTGTCCTCCTAGTGGAAATAACAAATATGTAAAAAACATTTTATTCACTTGATTTTTGGAACAAGACATCTTCAACAAAAATCACAAAGTAGAAAATGTTAGGCCCAGGTTACATTTCTGTTTTCTATCTACTGAGGCATGAAGTGAACACAGCGATGGACTTTGTGTCCAGCGGGACATGTCGGTCTGTCCATGTGACCGCTGGGACCAGCTGGAGTCCCCCCTCACAACCCTAACCGCTTATCAGCCGTCCGTAAAGTATGGTGGATGGAAACAAGCACAAGGTGAAAACTTAACCAGGGACATGAAATCGTCTTATTTATAAAACAGCAAATTAAACTGCTTACACAGGAAAAACCTTTAATACCATCTGGACCCCGCCCTTCTAAAGGTCTAAGTTAAATCACCAACGCTGGAACGTCTGTGGTCCAGTACAGCTTCATCTGTGAGCAAACCAGGAAATTCTATCTAGGAAGAAAAGACATTCTGAAGCTGGGATCCAGGCGCAGCAGAGCGAGCAGTGTCTGCGCGGGAGAGAGAGCGTGAGGCGGGCTGTTTGTGGAGCGCGGCGTGTGTGGTTGCATGCCCCCAGACGGCCTGAAAGAGTCCACCGACTCCCCAGGCTGTGTGAGGACGTGAGAACTCCCCTGGGGGACACAGCACTTGAACAGCAAAGGTTCTGTCTTCATAATTCTACTAACTAATGAATACTTAGTTCAAATTAATCACGCTGCTTCGTCTGTGGACGCCTCCGTACCCACGGGGATCTGAATCCAGTTCAGTCGGACAGAGACGGGGAGCGGAGGGATAAGCCGCTGGCCGGGCTGTTGCTGTAGGCGTGAGAGTTGTCCCGCTCTCGGTCTTTCTCCTTGTCCTTGCTCTCGTGCTTGCGCTTGTGCTTGTGTTTGTGCTTGTGCTTCTTCTTCTTCTTCTTGTGCTCGTGGTGGTGGTGGTGATGGTGGTGGCCGTGCTCGCCGCCGTGCTTGGAGAACACAGACGTCATCTCTTTGGGGAAAGGCGGGACCGGAGTGGCGGGCATGGAGAGCATAGACTGTTCCACCGATGGCGGCTCTTTACCTGAGAAGAGTGAGGCGGTGAGCTCTCTCTAAACGCTGGTGTGTGTGTGTGTGTGTGTGTGTGTGTGTTTACCTGGTGTAGACGGCCTCTCTAACAGATTGAGGTGATGGTGGATGAAGGCCTGACTATCATGGACCGTCTCCATATCGATATCTTCATCTTCCATGGTGTTAAACTGCACATGTGAACACACACAGGTCGTCGTGAGTCTGTGAGCAGCTTAGCAAAAGGAAATAAAGTCTTTGGTTGGTTCCTTACTCTGATCTTGTAGCGTGCTGCTCTTCCATCGTCGTCCTGCGGCTGCAGCACCTGGCCTGGCTCTGGAGGGGAGCCCAGCAGGGCTTCAGCCTTCCTCTTCAGGCCCTGGGGGGGCTGGCCCACCCCACATACCCCTAATGAAATAGGATCCGGCTCTTCATCCACCTGGCACACACAAACAAATTGTGTGTGTGATTCAAAGGACAGATTCAGCAACTTTCAACTCGCTCTTATGGCTTCAGTTTGGGACTAAACTCACTCTTTCAGTGGGAAAAACTCTGGAAGGAAGTTCGATACCATTCATACAAACCAGCAGCAAACTACAGAGCTAACTACAAACTTTACTCTTGTAACATAACTGAGGGCCTTTATTCCGGAGCAGGATGAATAAAACCTGGAGCCTCGTCCAGGGTTTTGACATTTCACTGCGTGTAATACTTTAATTAGCTGTCAGACGGAGCACACCTGCCAACACGCTGCCTGCCACAGGGATCGTGGGCACAGGAGTGATGCAATGAGATGCATGGTTCAGCCAAATAAAGTTGGCTGCACGCTAGCGTAATTACACAGGTCCGAGCTGAGATAACAGCTTTTATGCGGCGGCAGATCTGAAAGTTAGAACGCAGCATTACTAAATCAGTTACTCAAACGGGGGGGAAGCGGAGGCCACCGAGCGGCTCGTGGATTACATCAGCGCTGTTGTTGAGTGATGTAGTCAATCTCCTGCTGAAACTCCACAATTTACAGCGAGGGTAGAAATAAGAACAGCTCCAACGTTTCCATAAACACTGATGACGTCACTTACAGCCGTGAAGCTTATGCCAACACCGTGGATGCCAATACTGGCCGGCGTGTCCATAACGGCACCAGCCCCCATCTCGGGCTTAATGGTCGGGTTGAGCACGGCTTTCTTCTCCTTCAGGTTGAGCACGAGGCCGAGTTCTGGCAGCGGGAGGCACGAGGGCCGCGTCAGCCCGAACAACATGTAGTACAGGTTCATGGCGTCACAGCGCAGCCTCCAGTCATGTGAGGTACCTGAGGAGAAGCAGCTGCATCATCCCTGATTCTTAACGAAGTTCAGCTTCATGAAAAACAGGAGATGTACTTACCAGAGCTGGGAAAACAAAGCAACGTTAGCTGCGTCTGAACACACACACACACACACACATCCTACTGTTACTCCCTAAAGAAGCCCTGCAGGGAGGCCTCCATCATCCTGAGCAGAGTTATGTGCCGCACGGATCACTTGACAATCCCACAGAGGCAATTACAAGCACAACCTCACAGCAGACAATCTGCTCCGTTACCATAACGAGCCGCTTGAGTAGCAGCGTGTTGAAATGGACTCGGCACCAAATGTTGCTGAGGCTGGTGATGTGGAGGCCGAAGGCGCCCGACACTGCGGCTTTGGAGAAATAAATCGTGCTCCTCCAGCATTGACCTTCAGTGAGGGAAACAGCATCCTGTGTGAGCGCGGTGTTTAACACACGGGGGGCTGCGGGTTCATGTGGGGGAGGAATAAAACAACCCACCAAACATAGCATTTAAAGCTGCCGCACTGGTCACTGCGTGTTTGGGTTGGCACAGGCAGGCTGTTCAACGGCCGCCCACACCGACGGACCGGCAAACAACAGCACACCAGAAATAAGAATCAGCAATTCTTCTGCGAGTAGGTCAACACGCTGCAGGGAACACTAACTGCTCAACGGTGCTCGTGTGTATTTGGACTGGCCCACTGACTCGTTATGGCCTGGTTGGTGAGCACAACGTGAAACAGTGAAACCTGAGCCCAGGCGATAACGGATGACATTTAGGAGAGAATTATGCAGAGTGGTACTTTCTGTGATCGCAGTCAGTGACAAACTAATGGAGACACACATGCAGCTTAGAGGCCACTGGTGTTTTATAACATTCATACAGGTTATAAATTCATCTACTCAGGAGTCTCACAGGACAAAGTGGAATGAGGCAGCTCCAAACATGAGGAGAAAGTACAGCGCAGGATGCAAACAGATGCAGATCTCTGTGGTGGTATTCTGCCCCCTGCACGGCCGAAGCTCAAATGTTTTACCGCACTCAAACGTTGTGCCAGATTAAAGGAGTAATGTGAGAGCACTCAGTCCAAGAACAACTGAGCTCTCATCAGTGTGATTCCCACTAGTTGGGTGGGATCGACCCATCTGTGGTTCAGGGAGAAAAGAGTCGTTTGATACGCTGTGAATGTAAAAGTGTGTCGTTAATCCCAATGAGCCGGTTTAGTCCGGGCTTCGTGTGGCATCACGTCACCTTTGTCTTGGCCAAAAAGCGAACGCACCACAAATGCTACAGCGATGTGTGGGAAAAAAAACCGAGCTTCACCGACAGCGACCAAGGCCTGACTCAGTGAGAAGATGTCATCCCGCCTCCTCGTAGGGCAGAGTGTGTCTCACTCACCTGAGTTCATGAGCTTCCAGAGCTGGTCGACTAGACCTTCGTTACACAGGGCGGAGTCGGACGTTTTGATGAAAGGTGGGTTCTTACACAGCATGCCCAAGATCTTATGTCTGATTGGACCAACAGAGACATAAACAACTGTTTTACGCCACGAGGAAGGACACCTAAGGGACATAACGTACTGTTTGAATGTGAGCACATGCATCAGCTGACCTGACATAATGAACCGGGTCATTCTGGACCATGACGAGCAGCCACTGAAGCTCCGCTGCGCTTCTTTCAACTGGGGGAATGAAAACAAAACGCATGAAACCCGGTGACCAAGAAAACGTCCCGATGAAGAGCGTCTAACTGAAGAAACAGGTCACACCTCTTGTGTAGTCCACCAGAGCCTCCAGCGCAGCGACACGAACGTCTACAAAGTGCCCGCACTCAGCGTAGGACTTGAAGAGCGACGGGTCGCTGGGAATGTGGCCGTTCCGCTGCAGCTGGCGAATGGCTTTCAGACAACTAGACACAAAGCGCGAGCGTCATTCAGACTGTCCACGAGGTCTTCAGACAGGTTTATTTAGTGTGAGCCCGCTGCTGTACCTGACAGTGATGGTGTGTCTGAAGCTGGGCAGCAGCTTCTCCATGTTAAGGTATCGAGTGATCTCCTCCAAGATGAGCCGGACGTCGCCGTTTAAGTTGTCCACGGTCCGCACCTCATTGTTGATGCTGATGGCTGGGGTCAGAGAGTTGGTCAGGGCTTCGATCAGATCTGCACGGTAGTAGTTATCTGAGAACTGAAGGCAGACGGGGGGGGGTAAATAAACTGCGACTTTAGATCTGTGTTTAGCTTCATGATGTGCTCCATTACTTTGTTTTTTCTGTTGTCGTTGTACTTGATGAGGTCGAGTATAAAGTTGAGGACATCTTTGGGACAAAGGTTCTGGACATCTCTGAGTAACGCCATGGCGACCGGCATCGTCTGCGGTGGAAAACAAAACCAAACAGTCACTGCAGTGACAAAGATGGACCCTGACTGGCATTTGAAGAACTTTAGAAACAGAAAACTGGTTTCTACTTCTGAGAATGTGATCTTTAAGGCACAATGTGCTTAAACTAAGAACACAAACGATGACTAAAGTGCGATTAACACATGACGTTGCGTCGCTGGAGCTCCCGCTTCACATACTTTGGTAAACTTGGGATTTTCATGATGACCACACCTTGAGGCATCACGATCCCTTCATGGTACTCCACTGTTGGGAGGATGTAATGTGCAATTCCATTTTTACACCTTACAAAGTCCTACAAGTTTTTCCCGGCAACTCAAACCTACTCGTGGGAACTGACCAGGGATGTTACCAAATCCGTTCACTGAGCCTACAACTGCTTCTTAAGAACAGAAAACTCTAAATGTTTATATGTTAAAGGAGCTCTCTCACACACACACACACACACACACACACACACACCACCTCCAAACTGACTGGATCCCAGCTTTGCTTAGCTGCAGATGAGGTCATTAACTGACATCTAAAATCAATTGTGGTTTAAATGATCATAATCAAACCGAGCCTTAAAGAGAGATGGAGCGCGTCTCTGCTGCTGGTTCAGAGCAGGTCGGGAGCTAAAGGCGTCGGCGTGTGGCTCACCTTTTGCAGGAAGTAGCTCTGGAAGTTGATGAAGTGGTTGGTCTTGACAATGTTGGGGCAGCTCTTACAGCAGAACATGCGGGTGAACAGAGACTTCATGGCTGGCGGACCCTGCCACGTGCTTACCATGGCGTTGGCTATCTGTACGTTTCACAGGCACACACACGAGAACAAACAGCGTCTGTCAGCCGTTACAGAGAAATGTTCACACTGGGAACAATCAAACATTTCTGCAAAGGCAAATGAAATGTGAAATGTAAACCGAGGTACATGTTCCAGCAGCTATTTGAGAAACGCTGCAGGCAGGAAAATGAAAAGTGATGGATGTTGTGGCCTGTGGAACAATGTGCTTCTTGGTTTTTGTGGCGAGAGAGAACTAGAAAATTAGAAGCAAATGTACACATGAGCAGCACATAATGTTTCCACAGGTATGGAGACCAGTGGCTCCAGCGGTCTTTGAATTCAAACAGGATATTAGGGAATTTATGGTAATGTGGTAATAAAGGGCCAAGGGTCACTGACACAGGACGTTGTCCTTTGGTTAGATAAATAAAAGGAGGAACCCACGGCGGAATGGTTTTTATATATGAACACATCCAGATTTTCTGCGTTGAAGTGTTTTTAAAGTCAGCTCCAGGCTGTTTCTTCTTCCTCTCCACATTCTCTACCAATAACAAGCAAGTAAGTCCATCAGCGGGGGAAAAAGTCAGCTCCGTGTGGTTATGGAAGTCTGTGAGTGTTTATGTGCCTGTCACATTGTGTGTGTGTCTCTCTGTTTGAGCCGGTGTGTGTGCGTGTGTGTGCAGCAGTAGGGCCATTATAATGCAGCTTAATGAAAGTGCCGCCATTTCAACCTCCACTCCGTTTATCATGTTGTGAAAATATTGGTTCAGGTGGAACTTGAATGGCGGAAATCCAGTGGGGTTAGGGTTGCCAAACCCAGAGCGCCGAGTACTTCACGTAGCCACAGAGCAGGATTATTCAGCTAACGGAGCCTAAGAGCGGCGTGGGCTGAACCTGCGGGTGGCCCTGCTGGCTCGGACGTCCTCTACCGTTCTCATACTGTTGCCCCGTCACAATAATATCTGCTCTCAACATTTGATAGAAATGCATATACGAGTAAGCGGTGTTCAGATACTGTTAGAACTCAAAGGAAGTTCTGTCTCTAATTTGTGGGGAAAATTCAAAACAGAGGTGAGTGAGTCCCCGGTGTGTAGCTTCCCTCCTCCTCCGCCTGCTCACCAACCCCACATCATCCTTCCAGACCTCACAGGCGTTCATCCGTCTGACTGGACTCGCATGCTCCATATTTTTAACGCTTTCTTTCTCATTTTCTTATCGATTCACATCATCTACATATAACCAGTCTCACCACCCCTACATGAATGGTATGTTCCGTTTCCCCCGCTGTGGGGAATACACATATTGTTCAGAAGGGCTTTGTGAGTTTCAGTTTCAGCCCGGGTGTTACATCCTTACTTGCTTTATTGAGATTATGTTTGGGGCTCATTAGTTTTTATGTAAATACGGGTATTTATTGCTCTGTGCCGTCTCCAGGCATCACACAGGCCAACTCGTAGACTGGTGGTTGTCCTGCAACTAGTCATGAACTGGAGATCAAGTGAGAATTACTGGCATCAGCAAGTTCACAGTAACTGAACTCCAGATTCTATTTGTAGTATCGGGCTGTGATTCTCTGAAAATGTGAGATGACATCAGCCAGAGTTACATCTTTGCCTATTCTACTACACACGACACGTACCCTGGCCAAACAGAAGCAGGCCTGCATGCGGACTTTGTAGAAACACTGTTCTTGCTCGAGGATGTCGGTCAGCGCCAGCCTGGAGGCAGGAGTTGGGAACTTTTCCAGTGCTGAGATAGCCTCTTCCTAGCAAAGAGATCAGGATACATACTCAACGGATGAACACAAGTTGGTTATTGGAAGCTACTCTCAATCAATTAAGCAACCAATAAATCAAATCAAATATATTTGTTGTGGCGGAATAAAGCTGAACTAAATGCAGGATCAAGCGTTTGCGTGTTAGTCTAATCTTTTATAAATGCTGTAAAGGAACACCGCACTCCCGTCACTAACCCACCTGTGCAACTACGTCCCTCTCATAGCGCAGCTGATACTGCCACATGAAGTCAGCCTGCTCGAACTCCACCTTTCTCAGAATGGACATGTCTGGGTCGATCCGGATCCAGAGAAGAGGAGAGTCAGCACTGAGGAAAGAATAGAGACAGAGACACACTGAGTCAGACACGTGCAGAAACTTTAGTACGTCTAATCTTAACAAGTTGCTATTGTGACACAGATACTGTTCATTCAATTTATTATAAGTGTCTGCATGTTTTAAAGGTTCAATGCAGGTTGTACACACGGAGACATGTCTTACTCCATGGCTGATAAATCCATGTCTACTTCCTCTCCATTCATCAGGGGGATTTTCTTTTTCTTGTTTCTGGGAAGAGAAAACAACAACACAAACGTTAGTCCGTCAAAAACTAAAGAAACATGTCGGTTGTTTAGTTGCTGTCATTTCTACAAAGCCAGTGAGAAAAACAGATGAAACATGGAATAGGGACAGTATGAAACTATGAGGAGACACAGCAGAGCCACAGAGACAAAGTGTCTCCGGCCGTGCACGCTACGTACCGCCTGCTCTTAGAGTGACAGGGAATGTCATGTTTGAGGCTGTTCTCCTCTATCTGCAGCGTGTGGTTGAAGGAACCATCCAGCTCCTGCACCGTCACTTTGATGGGTCCCTGCAGAGAAAAGTTCAGGTCTTTGTGAGGTGAAGGATGAAGGAGAGGACACTCCTTTAGGCACCTTCAGGTATTTAATGTGCCACGCTCACCTGCTTAAGTCGTGGCTTTGACTGAAAAACAGAGACGCGCAGCAAACTCACCACATATTTCTGAGTTCCAGAAGACGTGTAGTCCTGACGGATCTCCAGCTCCAGTACGTTCCTCTTCCTGTTGAAGGCAAAGCTGCCAAAGAATTTCACCACACCACTCTGGTCTCTGAGCAGCACAAGTTAAGACTTCCAACAGACGAGAATAACCCGAGGAGCACATGAGCTAAAGGTGCTACACAGCTGTCTGACATCCTACCTTCAGCTCACACCACCTACGTTTAGCCACGTGTGGCTAAACGTAATTCCCACAATATTTCAGAGAAAACCTTTAAATAAAAGCCGACTATCTCCACATGAAACGCTTTGATTTTATCTCTCTTTCAGCCCTTAGATAGCTCTACTTTCAAAGGTCACTTAGGAGCAGCACGTGACTGTGCGTAGTGCCACGTAGCGCACACAGAGATACACCCATTGTTTGATGAGTGGGCCGATGTCTTTGCCAGAGACGTTGGAGATGGATTTGAGGAAAGCGTGAGTAGACAGCAGCATCTGGCTCCACATGTGACTCTGGTACTTCTGGGAGGAGGCTGTACTGGCCAGACTCAGGAGCTTATTGAAGACCTGAAGCAGCAGAGAAAGAAACTATGAGAAAGGCTACAGATGGTTTTTTGTCCTGCTTTAAACCATCATGTCTGACCTGCAACATGAACTCCATGCTGATCCTGTTTTCAATCAACCTCATCACCAGGTGGGCCTTACACTGAAACATCTTGTAGTACTCCCAGGACAACGTGTGGGGGTGCTTGATGGAGAAGTGAAGGTGGGGTGTCGGACTGGAAAGAACAACATTTGGTCAGTCTGTGCCACGGTTATGGTCAATGAAATGACTCAAACTGAAACCAAACGTTATACTTGTCCTTCTCTTTGCCTCCGCTGAAGGTCGGGTGCAGCAGGACTCCTCCCATCTTGAGCTCATAATCAACAATCTTGTCCAGCTCCTGTTAAACAACACAATCAAAAAGCAACCATTTGCCTGAGCTGGAAAACCCAGAAGTGTTTGTTACAATAAGGGGGACCGTGCACGAGTGTCTGAAGGATTAGAACCCACGTGTCACGCCTTCATAACATAGAACAAAATGGCTAGTTGGCAAAATTCAGTGGAGGAAAGAAAAGCAGAGATTCCTGTAGAAAGTGGAGAGACACGGTGGGAAAAAAGGTTGCTGCAGCCCTTCTGCAGCTCCAGCGAGCGCCACTAACCCGTTTCCTGGGGGGAACCCTGTGTTATGACAGAATAAACATCTGAAAAGTGTTACCTCCTTGATCCAGTGCCGATAATCGTTGACTCCAAAGGTTTTCTTCAGGTAGAGGCCATAGATGTAACCCGAGATTCCCTTCAGCACCCACTCATCAGCCCTGTACAAACAACACATCTGGTCACTGCAATGCAACTCGCAAGACGCGAAGCACTACGAAACATGCAGCCCCACATTCCTCTTAAGGTTTATGACTGCTGCCCAAACTTTCCAAGAACCATTTAAAGGAATAGTAGCGAATGGACGGCAGGTAAAGCTGATGATTTTTATTAGATTTCAGACTCATTCGCATTTAAGTGTGAAGCTACTAAACACTCAGGACAAAATAAATGGAGCCACTTCAGATGATAAAATGTCTTTCAGTGTGACCTGTTCAATCCTTCACATCACACTGTCTGAGAAAACATTTAGCAGCACAGAAGGAGCGCTTGAGCGGTTTTTTTACCCGCTGGGTTTTTCTAGGAAGGAACTCTGCCAACACAACTCCCATAAATTTATCAGCCTGAATTTATTAGCTTGTAAAAAGCAATATGCAGATTCAGCCTGGCTGGTGTGACTGTGGTTTCATCTGAGCATCAGCTATAATCAACAACCTCTGAATCGTTTAATGGTTGATTATTAAGAATGGTTTAATTCTGACTTCACAGAGCTTTGTAACCCTTCTGGAAGAGGAGCCCTTTAGAAAATCTAATAAAACATAGTCCAATCTCATCAACATCACTATTTGTCGTTATAGTTCCACAGATTTAGAAAAGAGCCGTTTCTCTTTTCTCTTGTGCCTGACAGACCTACTGAGCACAGCCTGTTTTCAATTACAGCTCTCACTTAACCCCCACTCTGACTAATCGCTAGCAGTCAGTGCCACGCTTTGCTAAAATCAAAGAGATGTGACAGACTTTCCAGCTCTACTACACAAGCAGACTGAGGCCACGCATGTGATGTGAGGTCAAAGGGCAAAGAGAGAGAGACAGAGAGAGAGAGAGAGAGTGAAGAAGAGGGGGGGCACCCAAGAATTGTTCATCTTACCGATGTACCCCAGCACATCCCACAGGTATTCCCTCATCCTCTCTCTCTCTCTCTCTCACACACCTCTGACAGTGATCCGTCATACTGTACACAGTGCTGGACTCCTAGTGATGACAGACAAGCTCAGTTCTGCAGCAAATCTCTCATTAGCTGAGCTTTAATGAAGGGGTCTGAGTGCTAAATGTTACCACACGTCTCAGAAATACCTGAATACAACAGAGAGCAGGGCTGAGAGCCTGGGCCTAAATGAATATGCTGCCAAACGACACTTTTCCATGACATCTGGACTCTGTGGATAATCATTATCTGTCTATGTCTAAACTGTTAAAACTGGAGATGTAGAAAATATTGATATGCCTGATACACAGGATGCACAAAGAAGCATGATGAGTGATAAGAGGCTAAAGATGCCAAAAAGTTCTGTTTGGTTATAGTAAATTCTACACTCCCCATGCAGACAGTACGTTGTGGCTGACGGCCAGTGAACTCTCACCATGACATCCTGGAGATGAAACAGCCAAAGAACTGCTGGGCCAAGGCCTGGGCCAGACAGGAGCGAGTCTGCGGGGTCTGGTCAATGATGGTCGCACTGTGAAGCAGGTTGGTGCTGAAAGACAGAAGGTAACCGTCTGTACAGAAAGGAGCTTCTTCTTTTCTGGGAAACAACAGCACAGGGAGCACCGTGCTTACCTGAAGATGCTCATGGAGGCATAGGAAGACACCTGTACATAGGCCTCGTCCACAAACACGGTCTTAAAACAGGAGTATGGGTAGCGGCACGTCAGGATCTCTTCATAAAACTCAAATATCTCATGCAGGTAAGACATGGAGTGTTTGAGGAGCGGCAGCAGCTGCGGCAGGCAGAAGTGGGTCACCTGAGGGGGACACCATCAAACAGAATGTTCCGTTTAACAGCAGATTTTAAAATAAAATTTAGATCATGGCACCAATGTCCTTAAGGCTACTACTGTTTAATCTGTAAATGTCACAAAGTGAGAATGTCGATAGTAATGACTAGTAGAGATGCCGATCTTTAAATCTGAGTTGTTCTTATCATCACTTTCTGACAAAGTAGCAAACGCAGCTCGAAAGTTGAACGTGTGTTTAGAGACATCTAGTGGTTGTTACAGAAATGGCAACTTATGCTACTACATCACAACCGACCGGGAGCGAGGGAGGTGCCATGGAGGCAATAACTAAACTGAGAATGTTTTAGAAATAAGTGATCTGTGTGAGTTCAACAGCAACACCATCGCTTTGACCCACCTCGTGCATATAGGGGTCAACAAGAATTTCAAAGGGCCCCATAGCAAGGGAGATGTTGGGGGCTGCTGTGGGGATGGCGAGGACATAATGGTAAGTCTTTTTCCGCATATCGTGGGTGTAGACAGTCTCTACCAGATCTCCACAGGACACCGCCACCATGGAAGCATCCACAGTGAACTCGAGCTTCCACGTACACAGCTCTGAGTAAGAATCCACGCAGGGAAACCAGAATCTGAGCAACGACAGAAAGCACAATGACTCGTGCTGCTGTGGTTAGTAGTATTTCTATAGCTACAGAAGACTTTGGTAGTCACAGTCGCACAGCGCGAGCCCACACTACAACAAGCCAATAACAAACACGACAGCGATACCTGGAGTTCTGGTAACCGAAGGAAAACACATGAGCTCCTCTCTCCGCCATGCTGCCCTCCACATCAGGAACAACAAAGTGGAGACCCCCTTTTGGCTGGTCCAAGGAAAACTCTATGTAAACCTTTAAAACTTTCATATCTGGAAACAAGACACTGAAACATTAGGGACACAAATGTCTGGATTAGACTGGACTTCTGTAGGCAGTACATCCGTTCTATTCTCTGACCATCTCCTTGTTTCCACAGCTCAGAGGGAACTTTGATGACTAGCTCTCCGTGTCCAGCATCGGGGTCCACAGCACTCACTGCTGCTGTATAGGCACTAGAGAAATAGTTGAGGTTCCTCCTGCGTAGACACACATGAAAGATTTACTCAATATGACCAGAACTCTGCTATAAAAACTCTCTTTTTCACACGACTAAGCAATGCTTCTGTTAAAGTTAACACGGCAAACACACTGACACACTTACTGCTTGGACTCAGTGTGGCACACCTCCAGCGTGGGGTCATTGTAAAGAAACGGGGCTTCCAGGTCATTGACTCTGACCCTGTAAATGCGGCACTGCTTGCTGTTCAGCTTGATCCTGTTCAGGTTGACCACTGTGGGGAATATGGTGAGCTCAACATAGCCCTAAAGGGTGGAGAAGGAAGAGGAAGACGTTGGTAAAAATTAAGTGATGAACAACAGGGCTTATTCAGCATATTTTTAATATATTTCACGTATTTGTCAGAATTCAAATCATCAAACTATTACACATAAATAACCAGAGTAAATACAAAATGCAGTTTTTGATTGATGAGTTCATTTATTTAAAATTAGTAATATTTACATATTCATACTTCATCAATTATTCTCCAGTAATATCACATTCACTAATGCAAATAAGTTATTCTGCATAAAATGTTTTTTGTACCTAAGGTATTTGTTAAGCTACTGTTACTTAAATAATTTAATGCATTCAAATTTTACTTTTATTTAAGTAAATTATTTGTGTACAGCATCTGTCAGCACTGCTTATAACAATGTGTATACATAAAGCTGTATACTATTCCATTCATATGTATTTATATAGCGCCAAATCATAACAGAAGTCATTTCACGGCACTTTACATAGCAAGGCTTAGGACTATGCAAAAATATAAGTGTATATGTAAAATAAATAATGCAGAAAGCCCAACAGTTCCATTTGAGCAGCACCAGGAGACAGTGGAGAGGAAACACATACTTTTAGTTTCCTGGCTAACGAAATAATCAAACACGTTATCATATTTTTCCTACTGAAGCAGGTAGATATAAAGGAGGCAACACAAGTGTTGACAGTGTGACATCAGGAAATATAGTGATACAACGTGGAACAACGTCAGTACTCACGATGACGGACTTCCTCTGGAAGTTGATGTTGTTGATGCACACCACCTGGTGGGTCGTAAAAGCAAAAGCACCAGAACACTGTTAGTTTGTAGACCTGCAAAACGAACTGAACGTGTTCAACGCGGACTCCGTTACGTTTCTATGAGGTTACGCTAAGCAACGTCATAGCTAACGTTAGTGGCGTTAAACTCGCATGTTTGCGACCGTTTGACTCGCTTCACGCTAACAACAATGAGACGATGCAAAAGGTACTTATAATTTAAAGGGGCGCGGGCTTTCGAATCCTTTGTCCTTCTTCCTGTTCATGTTGGTTTGTTGTTCTGCGCCGAGCTAAGTTTCACCATGCCGTAGCCTTAACAATGCTTCGCGGTGTTTCCTCCTCCACTGTCGGTAGCTTGACACCCAGCAACCTCGAACATTTACCAGACTGCAAAAAGTAAAAAGCTCTTCTTGTTTGTAGGGTTAAGAAAATAATGAGCTTAAAGAGGCACTGTTCTATCCCCAGTGTTGACTGCTTTATCTTCGGTATGTGTCCGCCGGAGACGTCTGCACGGCAAGTTATTCAATCGGACGGATCCATAAATACAACTCTACCGTGACTACAGGTGGAAAAGACAACATATCTACAATATGCAGCAGTCCCTGTGTGTCCAAGCATCCACACAACTAGTTAACACTATGCGCCACTGGCTGCTCATAGCATTGTGACTGCGACTCCGGTGTAGTCAGCCATTTTGATAATAACCTTTAACCTCCCGCGTAAAAATAATAACAAACTACTTATTTCTACATCCGGAGATAATAACCGGAATAGATCACGTGATCAGAAAATACAATAAAAATCGTGTTTGTAATGTGAATAGAAATACATTTTCTTTTTTTTATTTAAAATAGAGAACAGTGAGCTTTCTGCGTCACAGTGGGCGGAGACTGTCTGCCCATCAGGAAGTGCATGAGCTCCGCGGGGGCGCGCACAGGAACATCCCTGTTTCTGTAGCGCGCATGTGATCCTACGTTGTTATTATGCAGCTATGATTTAAGTATGGGAAGTACATAACCTGCACTAACCCAAGGACAAAGTCAAAAAGGATATATTTTTATTCACAATAAGCGTCCAATATCTATGTTAAATACCGATTATAAAATACAATAAGTGGCACGGTGAATAAAATTAGACAAAATGGAGAAGATGGGTGTGAAGATTGGGAGGAAGGATGTGGCCTGGGCTGGTAAAAAAAACAGCTGGCCATGTTTAAGAAGCATTTTGTCATTTAAAATGCTCGACAAGAGAATCTATGATTTCATGAAAAAGAAACCTTGAGCCACTCAGTTGCTTGAGATTTGAGTGATCATGTAGCAGTTGCTGATGGACCTGAACGCCCTCCCATTTACAGCGTGGCACCATGATTCAGGCCCTTGGCTACAGGGACCTTCCACTGTATGAAGCTGTAGAGGTGTTGGGTCTTGGCCTTTGGGTACCTTGCCCAGAACCTTCCCTGTCAACATCAGATCATGACTCATTGTGCAGATGCAGATTCAACTAATCTAATTCTTCACAGAGGCTGTGTTGTGGAAAGAACTAATTGACTAGGGTGAGAGATGAAATAAAACCCATCGTCCGATCTGTCTTTTATAACTTTATTTCCTTGCAGAGAAAGGCCAACAGTCGTACAGAGTGCCAGAGAACTCTGCAGAGTGAAAAAACAAAACATACATTTATAGTCCTGCATACGAGTGGGAGGATGTGACCCTGAAACCGTGCAGGGACAGAGAGAGAGAGAGTCAGTCTGGGCTCCACTGGAATCTGTCTACATTGAACCTACTGTCTTTGACATGGCGGCAACAAGACGCAAGGACATGGGTCAAGATGAACGTAGGAAAGGTCAAAGCATATGGATAACTAAAATAATGAGAAAGAAAACATTCTTCACAGAACATCAAGGTTTCCATCATACTTATAGTCTCTAAATCATACATCTCCATCACAGCTGAACACACAACTCAAATTCATGGATGCCACAGGACAAACCATGTCCTCAGTGAAGTGTGGGGCTCAGTCATGTGTCACAGCTGTATAATATCTGTTAAATGTCTAAAAAACAAATAAAGTGAATAAAAGCTCTGAAGCAGTCAGATAATATAAATGAATACCTCTTCATATGTGATTGTTTTTTTTTATGTTCTTGTTTCTGTGTGTGTTTGTTAAATGTTTTTGAACCAATATCTCAAGACACCTTTGAGGACATTTCTTCACATTTTCCACAATTGACCAGCTGTATGAACTGATTTGATTTTGGTGGTCGAAGGTCAAGGTCATAGTAACTTGAGAACGGGGTGCTCATGATATCACCACGACACTTTGTATTTTTAATTTGACACAAACCACCACTCACACGTAGGAATGAACTAAACTAAACAAAGAATCGTAAAGGCCTAACAGAACAAGTCAGCTGATACATCTATGGTTTCGTACCCTGCTCATTTACATACTGAACGTGTGTGTTTCCTTCCAAACAGTCACAAATCGTTTTGGCAAATCTGGTAAAAGTGGAACATTGCCCAGAGGAACACATTCGCACTCGAGCACATGCACACAGGTGAAAAGTTCCATTATTTCCAGGCTTAGGGTTTTTGGACCCCTGCCCCCCCATTCATTTTTATTTTCACATGAGAGTGACAAATCCCCCGGCTCTTGTCCCGTCTCACTCCGCAAGACGCAGAAAGACAATTTATCCAATGAACATGAAGAGGTGATGGGATTAAATATTTTCAGACAATCAGTATTAATACAATTATCTGTTATGGCAGCGTGTCAACCAAGAATGCTTCCAAGCTCAGGTTCAGCACAATGGGACGCCAGACTAATATGGAACAAGAAAATCCGCTCTACTTTTGGGGTTTGCTTGGAGATTCCAAAACACAAACAACAGGAACTTTTTCACCTCACCGTGCTGCTTTTGTTCCCACCGAACCCTGATGTGCGCTCCTGGAGGGGGGATCAATAGATTGACTGTAATTCTTGTGCCTGTCAGCAAGAAAAATTTAATTTGTCAGCTCTCTTGGCACTTTGTCAGGAAATATTTGACTCTGTGACCCCAGGGCTCAGGAGTGTGACATGAAAGGAGGATATATAAATGTCCAGGCAGTAACACAGCGCCACAGTCTGCCTGCATTAAGAGACTGTTACACACCACCAGCACACCAGAGGTAGAGCGCTTTATTTTGAAAGTGAGTACAAATCCTGGACTGTATGTTGATGTTTAAGTGTGTTTGTAAGATATACGATATTTGAGGAAGATCTTTTTAAGTAGAATATTTTTTACTTTATTTTGACATTTCGGACATTTTTAGGCAAAAATTAGATTTTTCCACCACCTGATTTCTATTTTTATTTCTGGGGAATGCTTTAAAGCAGCATTTAGTTAAATAAAAAAAAGCCAGCTGTAGAACACTAACACGCTAACGTTTAGTTCAGACTAAAGTACATCGACAAACATATAATGTATATATATAGATTAAAACATGTAAACATCGTGTAACATGACTGGAATCTACTGACTGTAAAACTTCACTGTACTAGTACTATAGCCAAACATCTGTAGAAACCATCTGCAGTATTAATATTTCAGTAATTGACTCCTTCAACAGATGAACCTTCCTGTTTTTCCCTCCATCCTGCTGCTTCTTTCCACCGTCCATGCTTTCCAGCACAAGGAGCTGGTGCAGTATGTTGACAGCCATGAAGAACAATATATAGAGGTGCATATTCATTCTTCTTCCTCCTTAGGTTTTAATGGTGCAGTGCTTGGAATTTAAAATGTTGAAACCAAGCATAATGCATGCTAACAATCTATAACTGTGTCAACATGATCTGGAATTACTGGAACATTACAAAGGGTTTGACAGTCTGTCCTAAAATCCACATTACTATCTAAAGCTAATGTGAGGACTCAGCAGTATGAGATTCTCAAATCAAGTGGATATCTTCCAGAGTTAAAGTTTAAGCTGTGTGTGTCTGTCGTGTGTTTGATCACTTACCACTGACACGTCGTTTGAAGGAGCCTCTTAAGGCCAAGAAGAAAAGAAAAAGAAAAAATCATTAACCCTGTTATTATCCCTGCAACGTTTAGGTCAAAGAAGATTTTAGAAAGAAAGAATATGTTCACATGAACTTTTATATAAATAAAAAAAAAAAGGGGGGGGGGGGTTCCGGCCACGCCCCACTGGAAGGAGGCCCCAGGGAAGACTCAGGACATACAGGGAGGACTATGTCTCTTGACTGGCCTGGGAATGCCTCGAGATGCCCCAAGAGGAGCTAGAAAGGGATGTCTGGGTTAGATCTTTGCTAAGAGGATGAAGATGGATGGGTGACTAGTAAAAAAGATTCCAGCTAATAATCAAACAGCACCACACACATTTGCATGGTTACAAGGTATTACCAGGTGGCACTTTTGCTTTTCAGGTTTAAATTCTCCTACAAAGGTGATAAAATCCCTTAGAAGATAACAATTGGTGCATTATAGCTGTTATTAGGTGGTGCCATCATAATGAATGAATCTAAAATATTACAGTATAGTATTATTTTATCTTAGACAGTGTTGGATGATTCAAAACTTTGATCATATAGGTCGATGCTTCTATGATCAGTGAAGTGCCTCGTTAGGTACCTGGACATCACTGATGTGCAGCACTGGTGCTTTTGCTTTATTGTATTTCACGTGGTGATGTTTTGAATATGTGTGCTTTAGGCTCTGCGAGACTGGGTTGCAGTTGAAAGCGATTCTAGCAACGTTCTGAAGAGACCAGACCTCCACCGCATGATGGACATGGTGGCACAGAAGCTGAGGCTGCTCGGAGGGACAGTGGAGCTGGTGGACATCGGCGAACAAAAAGTCAGTGCTCCATGTCTTTCACTACATGTTATATACTGTATGCCTGAGAAATGAAGGTGCTGCACGGTAGCATTAGCTACCCCAAAGAATGACACCACTGATTTAGAGCAATATGGCATCCACTGTTTTATGTCAGCAGCTGATGACCTTCATACACAGCAAAATTGCCAGTGTTGCATCAACACTGAGAGTGTTAAATTTAACTCTAGAAAAGTGTGCATATGCGTCCACGCTTTTTAGTGT
>JAUMTR010000008.1:19897412-19922157 GCA_032270685.1 Microctenopoma stevenorrisi
TTCATCCATTTACACCCGTAGTGTAGTTTTAGCTCGATTGGGAGTTAAAATAACTCGGAACACTAAAGATTTCAATGAACACTGGGAAATTAACACTGGCATATTTGCTGTGTACATTTCTCTGAAGAACCTTCTGACACTGTTACACCAGAGCTCACTAGAAAGCCTTCTGTTAACTGTCCTCTCATGTCTGCAGCTTCCTGACGGGCAGATGTTAACATTGCCTAAAGTGGCGACAGCTCAGTTTGGCACCGACCCCAACAAATACACAGTTTGTGTCTACGGCCATGTGGATGTTCAGCCGGCAAAGCTAGAGGACGGCTGGGCAACAGATCCCTACAACCTGACGGACATCAACGGTAACAGCATTTAAACTTCAGTCCTCATCAGCTGTTGATGATGTGCAGCCAAAAAACAGAATCTGAAATTCAATCATCTAGAAGGTTTGTGGAAAGCAGTGGCTTCCCTAGTTTCCTTCCTCAACACTTTGCTAACATGTGCCCAGATTTAAGTAAGACAGATGCCACAGTTTCCACATTTTTTAGAAAATAAGCATTTAAAATGTGCCTTAAAAAACATAATATGATGAATAAATCTATATATTTGTCTGTTTGTGCCTTTAGGAAATCTGTATGGAAGAGGAGCATCAGATAACAAGGCCCCGGTTTTAGCCTGGATCCATGCTGTGGAGGCTTATCAGGCCCTCAGTATGGTGAGAGTCTCTGTTGTAAAGACATGTCAGTGATCTATGCTACAGATAAATAAAGTCAAGTATGGAGGGGGGGTTGGGGGGGGCATGTAAGTCCAGTAAAATGCTCCAGCTAGTGAGGGAGCAGAGCTGAAGCCAAACTAAATCGCAGAGTCACCGCTGTTTCTGCAAAGTCACCGTTGCAGTCTGTTCTCAGTCTGTTTCCCCTCTTAATGCGTCGGCTGCATGCTGGATGCATTGAGAGGAGAAAATGATGTGGGCGGTCCATTTTCCAACCACTTTCTGTCACTCACAGCCAATCAAACAAACCCTACTCTTCTGTCCACCAGGAGCTGCCAGTGAATGTGAAGTTTGTCATTGAAGGCATGGAGGAGACCGGGTCCAACGGCCTGGACGGCATGATCCTGGCCCAGAGGGACACTTTCTTCTCTGATGTGGATTACATTATCATCTCAGACTGTGGCTGGCTTAGCAGACGACCCGCCCTCACCTACGGCACCAGAGGAAACTGCTACTTCTTTGCTGAGGTTGTGTATCAGAATAGCAACCCCAAAGGTCTAGCCATTGCTAGATTGTTGATTGCAGATTGTACCAACTATTACCAACATAAACCTGCTACCTCAGCATGGAAGAACCATGCAGTGTTGCATGTTCGGGGGTACTGTAAAAACATGGTCTCACAACATGTCAGCCTGTGGTTTCATGGTAAGGTTTCCTCTGATGTGTTTGCAGGTTGAAGGACCTAAACAGGACTTACATTCTGGCGTGTATGGAGGCACTGTGATTGAACCCATGACTGATCTTATAGGCCTTCTTGGTAGGTGGATAGATACACTGCATCTCTACTGCTTCCTTTAGGGACTTATTGTGGAGAATGTCACTGCTCTGGCAGCACTACAGTGATTCTTCTACTCCTTAATGTACTTTGATAATGAGTATTACCTGAAGGTCTGGGCAGAACAAGACACACTGGAGCAGACACTGGTATTGGGAAAGAGTGCACGTTCAAACCACTATCAGACATGTGACACATACCCTTCTAACAATAGTTGTTGCTTTGTATGTCGTTGGTTGGGTGGGGTGGGTCAGGATGATCTTCCTGCTGTACTGTTGACTGTCTCTGAACTGCTGAGCTGAATGCTCCGGCCTTCTGCATTACTACAACCTGACCTGTTCCTCTGCTCCTCAGACACACTGATCAGCCCTAGTGGTAAGATCCTGGTTCCTGGAATCAGGGAGGCTGTGGCTCCCCTCACTGATGAGGAATGGAAACTGTACCAGGACATTGAATTTGACATGGACGACTACAAGAACAAGATTGGGGTCAGCCAACTGATGTACAACAACAAGGTGATCTTAACAAATCTGAATGTTAAAAATGTGAAAAGCAAACTTATGGCACGGGACATTAGATTTTTTGTCCATGCGTTTTCTACAGGTGGATGTGTTGTCCCACAGGTGGCGTTACCCCACCGTTTCTATCCATGGCATTGAGGGCGCCTTTTCCGACCCCGGCACAAAGACAGTCATTCCTGCTAAGGTTACTGCGAAGTTCTCCATTAGACAGGTTCCCAACATGGACCCTGCTATGGTCAAAAAACAGGTACAAATAGAAAAAGAGAAATAGCTAATTGCAGTATCTTTTAATGATAATAATAAATTCTTATCTTCTTGATTCCGTCCCCCAGGTAACAGACTACCTCCAGTCGGTGTTTGCCAAGAGGAAGTCTCCTAACAAGCTGAAAGTCACCATGGTAATCGGAGCAAAGCCTTGGCTGGCTGACACTCAGCATCCTCTTTATGAGGCCGGAAAGGCTGCTGTAAAGAGAGGTAGGCCACACCTCCCCCACCCCACACTGAACAACCATGACTGCATCAAAAAGCTTTACACAGACAGTGTAGTGCAGCAAGCGCACAGACGTAGTAATATGATTGTGTCTATTTTTGTGGACACATGAGCATGAATAGACCAAACTGCAAACATGGCTTTACATGGCTCCTCAAGGCAACGTCTTCATCACGGATCCATCCAGTGCTGCTTATGTCTCTGTTAGAAATTATCCGTTCATTATTATCAATAACAACATCTGGGTTTTTGAATTTGAATGCACAGCCAGACATCATAGATCAGTTCAATCAGACTGGGATCTTTTGTAAGATGATTTGTTGTTGTGTAATGTTGAAATGTTAGTGGTCAACCACACAGGAATCCCGCAGTGTCCACAGTTTAAATTCTTTAGAGCAGAATTGTTTGTTAGAAATTTGCTCCAAAAATGCATTGGGTTGTGGAGAGGTGCTGTCAAAGCTTCCTTGGAGGTTTCACAGCCAATCAGAGAACTCTAACCATGTCTGATTAGATTAGTTTTTCATTTTGTTTTTAGGTTTCAGAGTGGACAGACCTTGAGCCTCATGCTAGCACTAGCTTAAATTGCACATAGATATCATATATCATATATCATGCATATCATATATTGTATGTATGCAATATCTATAATGTATTAAACTCACAGATCCCTGAGAGTCCATGCTTTGCAAATATAAATATAGCACGTTTGCTCTTGCACAGTTTTTGACATGGATCCTGATCTCATCCGTGAGGGGGGCACCATCCCAATCGCCAGAACCTTCCAGGATGTGACAGGAAAAAGCATCATCATGCTGCCCATCGGAGGCTTTGATGATGGGCTGCACTCCCAGAATGAGAAAATTAGCAGGTTTGACTGTGCAGCTCCTTTCTTTGGAATTTCAAAATGAAGGTTTATTAGTTAGGTATCATCATTGCCATTTACTGCCGTGACCACTGAAATCATAAACACAATACAGAGGTTTAAAAGGGACATTTAAATTTACACATCTTATACACAGATTCAGAACATAGTTGATGCCTAGAAAGCTACAGGTGCACAGCAGGGGTCTCTGCTACAGACTGCAAGTCGTACAAGATGGTACCAGATGTTTCACCCAGTCTTTTCTTCATCTCCCAGGTACAACTACATCGAGGGAACTAAGTTATTCATCTCCTACCTGTATGAAGTATCCCTGATTAAGAAGATGAGTGTGTGATGTGTTGCAGTTTTAATATTTGATCTGTTTCTATCTATCTATCTATCTATCTATCTATCTATCTATCTATCTATCTATCTATGTTAACTAACTTTGCATATGTGTCATTTATGCTCCACATGTCAGGCAGTATTGTAAGTGTGTGTTATATAGTAAAGACAGTAAAGCAACACTGTGTTTGCACCTTTTGTTGTGTAACAAAGCAATAACACAAACACACGAACTGTTCCTCTGGTCACGACACCTTTATTTACCATTACCATGACAGATATGTGGGAATAAGTCATATTCAGGCAAGACAATATTATATTATAAAAGAGACTGAGACCAGTAAAAGTTTGCAGGTCAGACAGCTCATCTCAGCATTTAATGAGTTCCAACATATTTGCCACATGTCGACCTACAGCGTTGTAGAAGCGCGATGCATCCCAGCAGGAAGCGGTGGGGAGGAACCCTGGTGTTGTGAAGAAGCCGTGTCTGTCACTTCAGCGGCCTGATTCACAACACCAGCTGACCCTCCCCACCCTGACACGCTCAAACACACACACACACAGAACAGAGGCAGTGTGAGGGTCAGGAGTTCATCTTCAATGACTCAGTTATAGAAACAAGCCTCTGACAGGACACCAGCTACTGTTACAGATGTGTTATTGTTCTCAGATGGCAGCAGACACAGTGGAGCCGCAGAAGAAAATAAAGTCTGACCTGCCTTATTAGCATTAACATGAGTGGACTGAGAGAACTCACCTTTCCTCCTCAGCTACTACTCTACACTTAACCGCAGAGGTAGTGACCGCGCTGAACAGTGGGAAACAATGAGTGGAGGAGGCTAAACTAGGACAGCAGAAGTGCAGCACGCTCTGTCTCCACTGGGGGGCAGTTTGCATTCAGCTCCTGTCGTCTCCCACTCACGTCTCCCACAGCGAGATGAGCCGATGCCACGTTGGTCTCGCAAATCAGCACTTAACCTGCAGCAAACGACACAGAAGCAGGGACATTCATTCAGTGACGCAAAATGAGCTGTCGAGTAAATACAGCGTTTAATCAAAGAAGGTTCACGAGCAGCAACACTGAGTAAACCCACGGAGAATCAAACACACGTAGTGATGAGCTTTAGGAAATGTCTCCGTGTGTGACTGTATGGTGGAACACAAGGCGGCCCCCAGATGTTACACTGCTCTACTTGGTTGTATCTTTATATAGTGCCTTGGTATTGAGGACAGGGCCGTGATGGTGCTGAGAATAACTTTGGGTTCGCAGCAGCGAGCCTTAATCCACCTCAGCTCAGGCGCTGGCTGCTTGTAAAAACCCAAAGCCCCAGCAGCGAAGTAGGTTTGCAGCGTTTCACTGAGAGACGTCCATGAAGTCCGTCTGTTCTGGGAGATATTAGGAACACTATTCACTGGAAGAACATGAAGCCAACACAACTTAAATGAGTATAAGTCATTTATAAGCTGCTGCATAGATGTGAATTATCAGTTCACCTCATCAGTCCTACCAGGAAAGCCAGTGAGGTCACTGAGTTCAGACTGTGCTTAGTGTAAGTAGACCCCAACCCTAAACCTAACCCTAACCCTAACCCTAACCTGACGAGCATCCATCAGGGTTCACAGACACTTGCTCTACTTGTACCCAACGAATTAATCTGCTGAATATTTCCAGTAACTAGTGTGAGCAATCAGATTAAGATAGAGTGGATCGATAGATGGAATATTTGCTGCTTAGTGGAGTGTGTCCCAGTGTCCGGAGCTCCTTGAAGGTCCACCATGGCTAAAAAAAAACTGACCCGGTAGAGTATTTATCACGCGGGTGTGTTATTATCTGATAGGGTGGGATGAACTTATTCTGCTACTTGCTCCTGGTCGTAATAACTGGCTGTGAGTCATGATGAACTACTTGCTGTTTGTTGTTTGGAGGGAGCAGGTGGTGGACAGTCACTGTGTCAGAGCCGTCACGCAGCACTGACGCAAACCCACAGGTTCAGTCGGATATTTCTTCTCTCTCTGCTGTCTGCCTGCGCTCGCTGTGGGCCACTTCACAGGAGGGAGTTCTGTGCCGAACGAGGTCGTTTACTGAACCACTGGTGTTGCTGAGTTGAACCGATGCTTCACAGTGTTTCACTGCTTTTGTTGTAAAATTGCGTTTTAAGTGTAGCCTTTGATTGCTCCATTAGTCGTCGGCTTGTCCCTCTGCCGGACCTGATTCAGGATGGGTCAGGCCATTGCTAATTCCTCCAGAAGCTGCCAGGTCATACTCAACATAATATCCCAGCAATGCGTTCCTGCTAATCCCTTTTTATCAGGTTCGCCGGCCTTTCTAGTCGATCTAATTGCGACAAAGCCCACATAAGGGCTTTTGTGCCAAAAGAAAGTTCTTTTACGGTTTCAATTAAACGGCTGGGCTGGCCCAGCGGAAGCTCTTTGGCTGAACGCCAGTGTCCTTCAGACAAAGAATGTCACTGCATAATGGATGGAAACACTTCAGCGAGGAGGCAGGAAAAAAGTGAGGGGGGGTGTTTTTTACACTTTCAGAACCAAAGGTTCTGTTTTCTTCCTTTTTAGGGTGAGCGGGGGGGCACGACGATTTAGGTGAGAATCCAAACTAGCCTGAGGATCAGTTAAACAAGTGCATCGACGAAAGGTTGAGTCTCCCGCCGTTCGCTTTAAAGCTGCTGAAACCTGCTTCAGGTGCATTTACATAAAAGCTTCCAGCTCATAATATGTCTGATTGAATGCCTTCACCCCCCCATCCACAACATTACTCTAGAGCTCACCTCGCTCTAAATGTCAGAATGGATGTGAAGATCTTCCTGCTGGTCTACAACAGTGAAGCTGTGAGCCTTCTCTCATCTCCGTGCAGTCTGCACAGCGTCGAGCATGTTCCTGAACATCCCAGTTTTCCTCCACCACATACAGAGTGTTGGACGCATCATGGATGGTCGTCACCTGTCGTCCTCGCCCGTGTCTGCTGTTATGTTCAAACGAGTCAGAGTGTGAGCAGCTGTTACAGTGTCTGGAAAGAAAATGATGTGAAGACACAGTCCTCCATCTACTATCCTCTCGAAAGTTGTGAGGGTGCTGGAACCTATCCGAGCTGTCGCCTATGGACACTTCAGTCAGAACGACGACAGATGTGTTTTAAGGGAAGCGTGATTTTTGAATGAAGCTCTTTTGTTTTGAGCTGCTGTGGAATATCTGCGTGATCTTCAGTACAACTTTTTTTGTCCCTGACACCGTCCATATTGTCCCAACCTATTCCGTCCTCATTTCATCCAGCCTCCATGACTGTGCTGCCTGTGATGGCCCCTGATTGAATCACGTCTGAGGGAAAATCCGCTCCGCATCTGGCGGGACTCGCGCCTCTCTCCAACAGGGTTTCATCTGCGTCCCATTCATCACAGTATTTTGCTTAGCAGACACCTTTGGAATGATAACTCTCCCAGAAACAAGACAATGCATTCCTTGAACAGAGGAGCTGAAGAACAATGTATTCTCAAGGTGAGGATGATTATTATCTTATATAATCACTCCAAAAAGCTTTTCTGTCTTTTACAGTTTCCTAGAATTAAGCCCGACTTCCTGCAGGGTCAAACTTTGAATCGGAGTTCTGCGCGTCTGTGCTGTCAAGATGCTAAATCTAAGTACTCGCTCCTTTTATTTTAATATGAATGAATGCTTGGCTTTGATAAAAATGATCATTCTAAGGTTTAGAATGATAATTGTGGAGCTTAGATAACATGCAGTTAGTTCTTTTAAATTCTTAGGCTTTTTTTTCCTCCTGTTAAACTACAATAGAACAACGTCCACGTATGAAGAACCGTCACTCGAGTCCAGCGCTGAGTAAAACATCTGTATCTCCCATCTCCTGATGAACCAAAAACTGTTTACTTTACATTTTGAATAGTGATTGTTGGACTCGTGGAACAGTCTGACCTTCCTCCACCAGCCGCGGTGAAGCAGCTCTATTGGATTTTCTCCCCCTTAAATAAATTCAAGTCAAAGGAGTAAACGTAGCTTTCGGATTCATGGCCTCCAGCCAGATGCTCAGTGGCAGTGCTGCAGCCTTGCCACACCCAGTTAACACTGCTCTCCCCTGGGTCTGTGCTGCCCACCCCTGCCCCCACCCGCACTCCTGTTGGAGCTGTCCATCCCTCACATTGCTTCCAGACAGCTGTGCTTACTCTGCTCTCCACAGAGAGGCCGGGAGAGAAAGAGGCTTGCCAGTGAGATAGAGTCAGCCCGTCGCTAACTAAAAGCAAGCTTTCGGTTCCTTAATGCAGCCCAGCCCATTTTATTTAGATCAGTCAGTGTGATTGCACCCAACTTCGGCATCATTGATTTAACATCATTCATTTTGTAAGGAGGACGAAGGAAAATGAGGAAGATGAAAGTGTCTGATTCTGAGAATGAGGAGCGCAACAGGGATGCTGAGTTCAGTCAGTCATTCATTAAGCCCCATTCTGTTTCAGAAATGTGGAAAATCAATGCATGACCTATATGATGCCAGTCTGTCAGCGTCAGGTCTCTTCATGGCTTCAGCAGAAGCGTTTTCTGTCACTCAGATTCATCCGGGCTCTGGTCACTCACAGCCACTGAATAAAAAAAAACACAGAACAGACTTAAAATCAGGCTCCAGCCCTGAACGACTGACTGACAGGAAGCAACACAAGCTGCAGTCTGTGAGGCGACAGAGAGGCTGAGCGATGGGCGGATGGCCAGATCGAGTCCAGTATTTTCAGCCCCAGAATAAACTCTAGTCTTATCACAGGAGGAGCAGCTGGCTGCCGAGCAGGACAGGTGACAGAGATGATGCAGACAGCAGCCCGGCCTGCCAATCCAACATCTCTCCGGATCCTCAGAGCGGAGCGGGAGGAAAAAAAACACCTCGACTGACACGCGTTTGAAGGGAGCCGCATAGTTAAAGTCACAGCTGCAGACATTCAGCCAGTTTAGAGACTGGGGCAAAGATTCTGGTCATTTCAATGACTAATAGAACATTAGAGGGTCGACACTGATGTGTTCAGTTTGCTGAGGTTGGTCAGACGTTACAGCTCCAAAAAAAACAATAAAAAGAGGAAGGGAGCAGCGTAAAGACTGGAGGAGACGGATATCTGGCTTTCATGTCTGGTCCAGCAGCTACACCCTCGGGCACGGGCGGAGGCCCCGCCCTGTGTGCTCCGTGTTTCACGGGGGAAATTTGTTGTTGTACCTAATTTAGTTGACAGCAATAATCTAATATTAGAACATATAGTAATATATTATTATGTAATTATTTATTTTTATAAATACAAATTTTGAAGTTCATCGTTTTGTGGAACTGGACTTTTTCTGACTTTTATGGCATTTGTCAGTTGGAGGACTGGAAACAGCCTTTTTCTCTTCATCCTCTACATTTAATATTTACTTTACTTGTGTTTCATAAAAAAAGCGACTAAACTAAATGAGACCTAAGAGCTGAATGTGAATCTGCATGGGATCCATCCAGACATACGACAGACAGGATCTCCAGGCCCTTTAGAACCAGTCTAAACACTTTCACAGCTTCTGTAGCATTAATTTTCTCCCTCCCAGTAGTTTTTTTCCAGCTCCATATGAATCTTGACTTTCTTGTCTAAGAAAGCAACTTTTAGTGGGTAATTAGCTCATAAAACGAGGCAGGGCGTGCCAGCCCTGAAGCAGGGTCCCTCACGGCAGACCAACAACAGTCTGCTCATTAGGAGAAACCACTGGTCTGTGTCTGCCGCGCTGCATGGGCTGCTATTGCTGCCTCTGAGGCTTAGACGCTACAGATGCACCGATGAACGCACGTGAGAACTACAGGTAGACGTAGGGAGACACACAGTAGATCTGAGCCATGGAGTTACTCTGGCTCTTTACCATGACCACATGCTCCAGGTTTTCACACTCTAACTGCTAATTAGAGCTTTAAATGTGTGTTACTGCACCAGTGAAACTAGTTTATTTTACATTTGCTAAACCCACTATCTCAGCTCTGTGCCTGCGAGTCAGACGCAGAATATACTGCGGCGGTGTAACAAAGTGGCATGTCATTACTGATAATTTCATGATGGGGAAGCTATTGTGTTGCAGCTGCAGAGAGGGTGAAAAAGAGAGCGGGGAACGCGGTGACTCTAGCCCGGTTTGCCTTTTTGACTGGATGTTTGGCAGGCGTGGCACACTGCAGCAGCACTGAACCAGCTGGCATGAACAGACAGACATGCAGGAAGAGAGAGCAAGAGAAGGAGAGGAAGACCGGGAGGATGGAGGAAGACAGAGTGAGACAGGCAGCCATTGCGCACACACACACGCGCACAGAAGGCTTGAGAAATGTAATCTCTCGCTCTGACTGACTCTCTGCAAGGCGGCACCGTCGTCGGTGGTGCGTGCAGGTGATGCTGCCGAGCATCCCATTTCTCTCTCTGTGTACAAGCACCGAATTGAGCTGTCACCAGCACCAAATTACCAGCTCCTGCACCGCCGCTTTATCTAACCAGCATCCACGCAGCTCAATTAGAAAAGTACCAAAATGAGTCACTCTCCTCATCCTTTGTGCAGAATCATTGAAATGAGAGGTGACTACCTTTAGGCCACGGCGTGTCTGGAGTCTTTTCCAGGCCACATTAAATGATAAGATCTGCAATAAGGCTGAAATATAGCTGAGATGATGGAGCCAGGTGAAGGAGAGAGCTCCTGTTATATTAATCCTAATGTGAAAATGATGGAAGAAAAATGAAGTCAGATAGCGATTAAGTGATTAGTCCCACGAGGAGCTGGATGTGCCCGTTGCAGAGCTAAAATTATATTGATGCAGTTCTGCAGTTATGTCATTTGTTAAGTTCTTCAAAGTGAAAACATCCACTCACGGCAGCAAAGCAGGGGGAGACAGGATTATCAGACTGAAGCCACGCGCCTCCAAACATTCGCAGACGAGGCCTTTATCTCAGCGGCCCGTGGAATAAAGTGTGTGTGTGGAGGAGGAGGAACTTTGAGGAGTGAGAGAGAGCGCTCGGGATTATTTGCAGGACAAAATCAAAAAAAAGGTTGCTATGGCGTTCTGAGAGAGTCGCCAGTGTGCTTTATTCCTCTAGTTAAGGGAGTGGGATGTGTGCCAAGCTCTGGCGCTGTTTGTGTGTGTGTGTGTGTGTGTGTGAATAAAAGAAAGAAGCAGCACTGGATTTGCTGAGCGGACACACAGACAGCCGGAGACTCCTCCTGAGCAGCGGACACGCCAGAGGACGGCCTGACACGCTTTGCGCCTCAGCTGGAGTACGTAGGGAGGAACTGTGTGTTCCAGAGAGGCCGCTGTGCTAAGCAGGTCACGGTTCTGGGCCGAAGCAGAACAGTGGTTTATGTTCAACATGCACGGTAGAAAATCATTTCTATTGTTTTTCACTCAAAAAAAAAAGGGGAATTTTTTCACATTATATCGTGGTTATTACCACGATATACTAAACAAAGTGAAGTTTTATTCTGACATTTTGAGAATCTTCAAATATGTTGTATTTAGGTTCTGTTATGTTAATATCTGAGAATAATGAGCAACAGTACAGATGGAAAATGTTCCCTCCATCTCTTCATAATTAAACTTCCAAATCAAAGCACATAACGAAAATCAGAGACTCCGTGTATGTTAAAACAACTCTTACATATATTTCATACGTTATATATATATATATATATATATATATATATGTTTAAATATATGTCTGTATTTCCTGCTGTGAGCCACAGGCCCGCTGAGAAATCAGGCTGTTTTATAGCCAGACAAATGTAGAGACTGATACACGATAGTGATAAAGCTGGTGCTGCGTTTGATGGAAACAGAAAATTATTCATTAGAAAAAGTAGAAATAAGTGGATTTCACTGATTATTTTATCGATTATCATCCTGACATTGATGCGTCATTTTACATTTAAACTGTAACATCATTTGATTCAATGTAAAAATGTTCCCATCCAGCTCATTTGTAATATTTTAAAATGATTTTCATGATTATCTGATGGTCACTCAGCCTTTTGACTGATAAACCTGAACCAGCACCGACTCAGAGTTTCTGTACGTACACAGAGAGGTTCCAGTGTAGTGATGAGGACCAACCGGGCTCCGGGCTGTTCGGATCGGCTCAGTCACTGCTAAGGTTCTTCTCTACCTCTGATTCCACGGCTGCAGGTAGGAAGCGCCCCGCTCTCCTGTCCAGAAACAAAGCAAAGCAGTTATTGGTTTTCCTTCACACACACACACACACACACACACACACACACACACACACACACGCCGTAGCTTTCTAACTCTGCAGTAAATCACTTCAGCGCACTCTGTGGACGCACACGGGCCTCTCTCACACGCACACGTTTCTTCTGCGTGCGCGGCCTCTGTATTGACTGCGTGTCTCCCAGGCAGCGTGGCTGTGATGAGGTCCACTCCGCATTGATAATAAGCTCATTAGTCATGCAGCCGCCTGTATCCCAGCTATGATTATCAGCATCGATTGGCTCAGGAGGAAGCAGCAGCTGCCTGTGGACCAATGGAGGGAGAGGTTGTTGCGGTGTAATGGCCGAGCGGACGACTATCGATTCGAACAGGGAGGCAGACTAAATGGAATCTGAATGGTTTGACTCTGAGCGAGGCAGTTATCAGGAAGACAAATCCTCTCCTCTGGCTGTTGTTCAGGATATTATATCAGTTCAAACGCATGAGCACACATGTTCCTCAGTGTTATTCCTGAGAGGTTCCTCTGAACTGTTCTCCTGTTCTATTCAGAGTAAAGACAGCATAACGTGCACACGCTGACCTCATGGACAGCTGATCGGTAACAGGTGACGCTCTCTGTTCACTTGGCCTGTTGCAACAGGAAAAGTGCACAGACTGCTTTTAACAAAATGTCCAACGGCTGTAATGACGTGAACTCAGTGTGAGACCCGATTACTGGAGTTACACTCTGGAATAATCATACACAGGAGAACACAGGAGAATGAAAGTATGCCTCCACAAGACCTTAAAGTCCTGCTGCATGCTGTACTCGGTGTGTGACACGCTCTCACCTGCTCCCTAAGAATCCAGGAAGGAGAACGAGGGCAGCCTAGAAACGAGGAGGGAGCAGATAAAAGCAAGAGTGTCCTCACAGGTCTGCTAAAAGCAAGCAGACACACACACACACACACACTCTGCAACAGCTTTCAAACACGGCACCGACAGGAACATTTGAGCATCGATTAACAAACCAGTCGCCATCACACACATTCTTCTATGAAGAAACAGCTGCAAAGATCAATTTCTGGCCTCCTTCCTGAGCTGATGTGAGAATTTGAGGATCTCCACGGAAACTCACTCACATCTTTAGAAAGCCTTGGCCTCTTTGGAGTGGAGACTCAAAGCCCCCTGATTTCCACTTTTGTGTTGGGATGAAGAGGCTGCAGACAGACGCTGGTGCTGACGTTCCTCAAGGAACCGTGCACCTGCTTCACCTCACGTCACCCTGCAGCCTCGCGGCACAAAACCAGCAAGGGGAGGCGGAATTAGGGCCACACACACACACACACGCACACACACACACACACACAGGAGCTGATAAAACTCACTAGCAAACTCTGTCGCTCAATTAATGTGTGGTTTTATCTGGTTTTAACATACCTGCCGTTCTCAGCCTGAATTAGAGGCTCAACTCGCTCTCTCTCCACTCACACACACACACACGCACACACGCGCTCCTCTCTGAGCATGTGAGGCCAGTGTGTGGGATTAGGCTGCGTGGTAATAACTTCCATAGTAAATTCCTCTTCTTTCTGTTCACAAAGACTTTAGCTTTTAGAAATAGAATTGCCTTCTTCGTACATAACAGCTGATTTAAACCATGTCTGTTTTATCAGGTTCAAATTCCAGCTCTGCTTCTCGCTTCTTGGGATTTGATGATGCCGAGCGGGGGCTCATGCCACCAACTGTCTCGTGCAGTGTTTTGCGGGTGGATTGGAAACTGCTGACTTTCCGGTGGCGGATGTTGCTCTCTTGCCCGCCAGCGCCCTAAATCCCCCTGTTGCGAGGAGTGCAGTGTGAAATCCATTTACCACAGATTCCTGCAGAAAGCTTGTCATCTCATTGAAACGATTCCCTGAAATATGGATGAAGCCTTCCGCTGTACGTGGAACCAAAAAAAAGGGTACGATGCTCCGCTCTGACATTTCTTCCCGTTTCTGTTTCACTCGTTTAAATAAAAGTGTTTCACCAAACGCGGCAGCTCTGTCACAGTGAGGTTAATCTCTCATAAAAGGTGTCAGGAGACTCGGTACAGTCGTGGTCCCTGAGGCGCGGTAGCAGGCATAAATGAGGGTTTATCGTGTCTTTCACTTGAGCGGGTGTAGCTGCCAGTTCACTCATGCCCCGGCAACACACTCGGCGTTTAGCCTATGACTGATGTGATCAAAAACACACACGAAGGCTTGAACCAGGTTAGTCCCAGCTTATTACTCTGCTCTCAGTGTGAGCAAATTCTTTGTCTGGTCCCTGCAACGTTCAGACAAACGGCTGTACACACAGCGTCAAATGTTGCATTTAGTTTCAATCTATATCCATGAAACCATTTCATTTTAAATCCACAGCCGAGGCTCCGACTCTGGTTCGTGAATGCAAAACTGAAAAAAAAAGCAATTGATCGCTGAAAATTGTGCATTCAGCCCGACGACTCATGTCGTGTCTCTACAAGAATCCCGGCGACAGTGGAGTCACATTGCCTCAGGAGGAGCAGCCTCAAAGCCTCTCTTTTGTCTGAGGAGAAACAAAGGTCTCGTACGGCTGCTCTTGAAAGCAGCGTTATGATTTATAATGTCAGCAGAGGCTGGAAATAGTCTTTCTAATCACACAACATCAATGACACATTTACAGAAAGCGTCGTTTGATCGTTGCAGAATTCTCCAGCCCCAGCATGCAGCCTAGTTTAAGCCAATCACAAGTGGTCCTGATGAGAGTGTGTGTGTGTGTGTGTGTGTGTGTGCGCGCACCATGCCTCCACTCCAGCTCTGGATACCTTTGTGTGCAGCTATATGTCAAACAAAGGGCCGCTCCGGCTGCCTGTCTGCCTGCCGTCCATACGCGCAGGCAGGGGGAGAGAGATGACAGGGATGTGCTCTGTCTGTGTGTTTTGGTTTAGAAGTGGGGGTGGGGGGGGGGGGTGGGGTGCTGTCTACAGGGAGCAACCAGGCGTGTGAAAGCACTCCACACTGACTCTCTTCCCCCCTCTTCCCCCATCCTCACTCCTTTGTGCTGCATTTCTTTGCTTTTCCTACATTTTTATACATCTTCACCCTCATTTCATAACCTTTCACCCCCCCTCTTTCCAGTCCCCCCCCCCAGCTGCCTCTTCCCGTTCTTCCTCTCCGTTGTCTCTCAGATGTCATTCGACACACAGCCAGGAGCTAACATTAGCTTGCAACAAAATATAATGGAAGTTTACGGCTATCTTTCATATGGAATGCTGCTGCTGCTGCTGCGTAGGATGCGCACACTACCTATATGTATAGGTATATATATATATATATATATATATATATATACACACACGCTACATCTGATTTTCTTCTTCTTTGGTTTTGTGCATACGTGTGTGTGTGTACACGGAGCGTGGGAAGACAAATGGAAGGTGTATCCTCAGGAAACCCTGCTTTGACAAATGGGGAGGAGGGGGGTGGGGGTTCTTATGGTTTGCTGCAGCCTGCAGCCAGACTACACACACATCAAACTGACACATGCCAAATGGTAGGTGTGGATGATGGAGTTGGTATTAGGCAGTAAGCTCTTTAACGCATTTAAAGCCACTCCAAGCACCTAAGTGCTCAAAGTGGAGGAAGGTTAGTGGGCGCGTACAGTAAGTCAGGTGATGGGAACAAAGAGCTGGGAGGCAAATTCCATCCACTAGTTAGAATTCATGTACATCTAAACATAAAAGAAAAAAAATGTCATTGATAATTTAGTGATGCACCGATGCCACAATCGATGAGATCCAGCAGCACAAAGCAAAAAGAAAGCGTCTTACCTTTCAGCTCCACAGCCACATGTGAGAGTCCACTGCTCCTCACACACACACACACACACACACAGAGTCATCACACATGTGCTCCCACGCTCCCACACACGCCGTGTGCCAGGACGGAGAGACGAGAACCCATCATTGTTCTCGTAACCCCTCCCACACAGATTGTCTGGTTAGAAACATGTAGGAGTAGCACTCACACACTCACACACACACACACACTTTCCCACAGTGTCTGGATAAAAATCATGCAGTCATCAGTCTTGTCTAGCTTGTTGCAGCCTCCCTTTACTTCAGGAATTCCCACACACACACACACTCACCCTCACTCCTATAAACCTATAGCACACAAAACCTATAGCACTCCCTCTCACGGAGCGGGCGGTCATGTGACCATGTGTGAGAGCACGCCTGCTCCTCATCAGCCGGTTTGTGTACAGTGTGCACGTTAACGTCTGATTTCATCTACGCATGTGTGCGCGTATTCCTGCACACTGTGATGACGTGGCGTGTGTTTTAGCCAAATGCTTAGGTGTCAGGATAAACAAACAGGCTCATTGTGCGCGGCCATGGGGGAGGAAACAGCTCTCCCGTCCGTTCACGTGTCTGTCCCGAGGGGCAGCGTGGCTACATCTACTTACCCTCTCTGCATTATTGATGCCTGGTAATGGTGCCATTACAACAGGAAGCTGCTGGGTGTTTAACACAGGACTAATGAGGACACGGGAGGAGTCAGAGTCGTTTTCCGCTGAGTCCAGTCAAGCTGCCGACGCAACTGTGCGTTTGTGACCGAACAGGCGTGGTGTGAATCTTCAGAGCGGTAGACTGCTGCCTTCATGTGTGTGTGTGTGTGTGTGAGGGGAGCTGGCATCTCCTTTATCCCTGCTGGGTTTGAAACACGGCTGTGACGAGAGCAAAGGTTGGGAGGTCACCGGTGTGCTGCATCTTTTACTACCAGTTCATTACTCACACACACAGTCGATACGCAATGAGAGAACAAGATAAATGCTGAGAGGAATCCTTGATGATCCAACATATATGTGAGAGACACAGACGTGTGCTACCGTCACACAGCAGCTGAGCTGAGCAGGAGCTCTCTGCAGTGACGGGGCTTAATCTCTCATTGTTTGTGGTTTTTAAAAGACTCCAAGCTGGAAAATAATTGTCGTGGAGTAAAAATACAACGTTTTCCACAGAGCTGCCGGGATTCACGTGCTAACAGCTTCAATGTTATATATGAACTGAAACTAAATCAGCTCGTGTGCTTTCACATCATCCGTGATCATTTTAGGTTTTTAACGGTATGTGATGATTTAAAACGAACCAAATCACCGCTCACGACAGAAAAGAGACAAACGTTCATTAACGGTGGGATAAATGTGTTGCTTATTGTCTGTGTTACAGATCTCAGCGTCCTCTTAGTGACACACACACACACACACACACACACGAACACGGTGTTAAATTTGTGGTAAATATTTGTCATTTGATTTGGTTACGTTATAGAATTTGTTCTATGAGTTCTGCAGCGGTTCGGTACATTATTAGCTCGGCACTGCTCTACACAATACAATACATACCATAATAATCCTCCTGGTTATTTTCACCATATAAAACCACCATCAAACACATGGCAGAAAAACAAGTTTGTTTTTTGAGCCCAGGAATAAACACATCAGCTGATTTTGTCTTTTTCTGTCGATACTGCGACAGACATGTTAGAAGGGAAAACACACACACAGCACGGTAGAGATTTCTAATCGCTCGTCCTCGACCTTGGAATCACTGAAGCGCTTTGACAATGAAAGTTTTGTGTCAGACACACACAGGATGTACAGCGTTTTAATTTGGAAATTCCTGCTGAACATTTTACCTCCTGTATTTGTGACCCGCAGTGACTGACGTGTACCCAGTAAATGTCCAGTGATCGTCTCATGCCGTCCATCCCACACACACATTCACCAGTCCGACAAAACCTGCATATCAGCAGCATTTTAGTGCGGCCATGATCCGATTGTGGCTTTATACAAAAGGAAAATAAATCTTGTGTACGTGGTTCGTACCTTATTTAATTTCATTTTTTATTTACACAACTTCACAGCTGAAAAAATCGCCTGACAAGATCAGATTGAGAAGCTCGTCCTGACTCTGTGTGCCGGATAAATATATATATGATTATGATTATTTCACAGTCGTGCAGCGGTGTTTCTCAGCGAATGCCACACCCAAAGGCCTCAGACACACACACACACACACACACACACACACAAACACACACACTGGATCTGTGTGAAACACAAGAAGCAGCTCGCCGTGTTATGATGCTGCCGTACCCTCGCATTCTCCTCTGCAGGGAGAAAGCCACAGCCAGCTGACACGGCCGGCGCCTCGCAGCCTGTCGGAGATGAGGAGGGGGATGACTGAGCATTCAATTACTCCTGATCAAATTAAACGAGACTAATTCAGCCGGAGACGTCTGTACTTCCTAAAACTTGTTCGATGTGAGCCTCCTTTTCCTTTGGTAACACTTTTTTTTGACGCACAGATTAACAACCAGCTCTGAGTGCCGCTTTAATTGCACCAGATCTCCTATCTTAACGTTTTACAGTGTGGGTTTGTGCGCGCAGATACCGATTCACAGCTGAGAGGCTTTGTTGCGTTACACGCCTGCATACAGTGCAGTTCAAATATTCAAATGATCGCCTGCTTGCTGGCATGTGAGAGCAGCTTCAGGGCACAGAAACTTGCCAAATACAGAAACTCGAGTGCTATCAGTGTCAACGCTTTGGGCAATTATTAGCACATGAAAGAAGCTGTTAGATGAACGATTAGATAAGCGCTGCAAAGAAAACAAGAGGAGAGAGGAAATATGTTGGAGCGTGTGTGTGTGTGTGTGTGTCAGCCCAGATGATGGCGACCTGGCAGGGGGTTTGTTGGCTCCTGTACTGTACCTGCTAATGAGCAGTCCACACACACACACACACACACACACTCACGTTGTCTGTTCAGTAATGCAGAAAGAACGTCACGGTGACCACAGCAGCAGCAAAGCTTTCTGCCAGAACAAGTGAAGAAGCCGACACTGACCCCGCCTCGTCTCGCTTTACATTTCAACATGACTTCACATTAAATCCTGTTAAAAAACACTCAGCGATAACCCGACACCACAGCACGAGGAGGTGAGCATCTCCGTCCGCCCACCACATCCACAGATCTCTATGACAACCCCGCCCCCAGCATCGGCGGGCTGGCGACCTCCGTCAACCAGCCTCACTCCTGAGGCCTATAGTGGATCTAACATGACACTGTCTCCTCTTCTTCAGGGGTCGAACTAAAGCACACTCTGCCCTGATGGACCTGCTGCAACCCCCTGCCCCCCCCTGCCTCCCTCTATGTGGAGCTTCCTGTGAGAAAGTACCCAGAAATGAGAGGGTGATTGTGTGAGGAATGTGTGCGCTTAAGTGCAAGCACAAGTACAAGCCAAACATTCACATGGACACACACACACACACACACACACACAGAGCTTCTTAAAGCATCTCTTTGTCTCTGGGGGTTGCGTATTGATTCCATGACAGCCTGTCAGACATCATATGAAATTGATTCCGTGCAGCTGAATCTTCCCTCCTCGCCCTGACGACTCCACTCCTCACCAGGCTTTTGGATCTCGTATCGTCATATGAAATGACCCCCGTTGTGCTGTATGGAGCAAACAAAGACGTGTACTGCACACTCAAGCGCTGGAGGATGGAAATGTGAAGGGAGAGCACTGACTGGTTCGCTTTGAGAGGAGTCTACTTCCTGCTCCCAAAGTGCTGTGGATCTTCAAACCTGCACCAGCCGCTGTCATTCGGTGGAGTCCTACACTTCATCCAAAGGTGTGCGCCACGTGTGAAGTGTAGCCTCTGGGCCTTTCTTAGACACGGTGCTGCACGCATGAATGAGTGTGTGTGTGTGTGTGTGTGTGTGTGAGGAGCACATGCATGTGTAGAAGCTCAGTGGTGTGTGACTTACCCTCGGCTGTCCCTGGGGGCTGAACATGTTCTGACAGCGCTGATGCTCCTCAGCGTCCCGCTCCTCCGGAAGCTTTCATCTACAGTATGTTCACTATCGCTCCTCACTGCCTCCCCACTCCCTCACTCTTTCCGTCTTTCTATACTTCTTTATTTCTTCTTCTTTTCCCCCTCTCACCTGCCTACACTCTGTGTTTGCGTGCTCTTTTTTCCCTCCACTTTCTCTCACACTCATCCCTCTCTCTCTCTCTTTTTCTCTCTCTTTTTCTTCCCCTCCTCTCTGTCGCCCTCGCCAGCGCTCCAGGAGCTTGGTATCGCTGTCTCTCAGCTGGCACAGAGAACAGGCAGACACATGGGAGGGCTGTTTTGTAATCCAGCAGGTCATACCACCCTGGCACAAGGAAGGGGGTGGGGGGGGGCTGATGAGATGTGAAGAGGGAGGGCAGCGAGAGGGAGGACTGCGCAGGCCTATACTACTACCTTCCAATCTATACCTTTCGTGCATCCCTCTGTCTCTGAGCTGATGGTCTCTCCCTTTTTTCCCACTGATGAAGGGAGGTCTCGCCTCGCTACATCCTCTCTGCACACTGAGGGTTCAGGAATAGAGTAGAAGAAGGAAGGAAGGAAGGAAGGAAGGAAGGGAGGGAGGAAATGAGAATATGGGAGTGGGAGGAAGGGGGTTGTGGGAACGAAAGGAGGGATGAGAGGGAAAGAAAAAGAAAAGTAGAGTGATGGGAATGAAGGGAAAGGTGAGCGGAGGACTGGTGCTGGGGGAGGGACACCCTGAAGGGCTGCAGACTGAATCCATGAAGTCTGTTACTGAGGAAATATTCTTAAGTACAAGAATCAAGCGTGTGATAAAAAGGAACAAAGAGCCCGCTCATGAATATGTGATGCTGTGTACTTCATGCTCAGCCGGAGAAACGCTAAAAGATGGAGGTTAGTATCGAGACCTCTCCCACTGCTGCTCAAATCGCCACCGCCACCTGACGGAGACGGTCACGCGTCATCACGCCGAACATCTGTGTCAAACCTTCGACTGTGTGGTGGGTTAGGATGATGCAGACAGACAAACACAGTCACGCGGTTATTTTCTTTACGATTCAGAGGTGAAATGATTTCACGGGGATTAAGTGGTGAGCGCTGTGTTACTGTGGCTACTGCACATGCTGCAAAATAAAAAGTTTAGTACTCTGTAGACGAAGAAGAGTAGGAGCTTCAGGTGAATTCAGGTCCAAACTGAAGGTGCACCTCATTACTTATGTTCACTGCCAACGGCGCGACGTCGATCAGGAAGTGTTTCCTCTGCAGCTCAGCTAGCATCAGTGCTTCTGTGCAACAGTCACAGCTCCACCTGCACGTCTTTGAAACTTTACTAAATGAAGGTTATTGGCAGAAAATAGTGACGCGATGGAAATGAAAGCGTCAGAACAGAAAGCATGCTGAGCCAACAGGTTCCTGACAGATTGAACATTCATTAGCGATAGCTGCTGGTTCATAGCTGCTCATCTTTACCAGTAAGTACAGCATCCGTTGTGGCTAAACATAAGAAGCTGCTGCTGCCGTTTGCTAATGACTGGCTTAATACAGTCAAAGCTCAGCTATTCACCGTGATTGTTCCCTAACAGCAGCGTCTAAACTTGGAGTCTTTCCAGTTTTTACAAATGCATTTTCACATTCACTCTTATTTCTACCGTCCTGCAGCAGGAAGCTGCTTCGTACAGTTGCTGCACAGGAGTTCAGCGAGGGAAGGGTCGGATTCGGACAGACACAGATACCAATCCTTTCAAAGGCCTGCATCAGATGGTCAGATCAGGTGGTTGTTGGTCAGTCTGAGCCTGCTCCCTACAGTTGCTGGATTATTGAACATTACAGCCTATAAGGTGAACGTGGCCCAAGGGACTAAGAGCCCTTGTTAATACACGTAAGCACATTTTAAAATGCTGTGTTTGAGTGAACGTTCCTTATATGTCACAGTAGGCTGCTTCAGAATGCTGGCGTGGGATATGCTAATGTGGATGTGTCCGTGTGTGTCTGTGGAAGAGTGAGGTTGGAGTGATGAATGAAGAACCACTGAACCGTGAAGGAAGGTGAGCCAGTGTGTGTGTGTGTGTGTGTGTGTGTAGCGTCTCGAGCAGCCGTCTTCAGCTGGTTTGAACCGTCCGCTGAGGTTCACATGAAACCACACGTCATCATCTACATGCAATTATAACGTGTTTCGTAAACCAATAAAAAAAGGAAAGCATAAACCACAGAGTGTCGTTTGAAACACGTGAAGTCAAAGCATGAATGCGGCAGCTCATGGATGGAGAAATGAAGGATATAATATGGTGCTTGGAAGTAAACGATCTTCTCGAGAGCTCCATCCTCTGATGCTGGAGCAGAACGCTCTTTTTACAGTTTATTTACCTCAGACATGCTATTGCAGCAGGTGAGCGTTTGCTTTCATGAACTTGTCGTGCAACGTGTAGTCAAAATAAACGCTGTTCCTTAACTGGTTAATCTCCTGATTAAAAGTTCTGTGAGCTCAGAAATAACACAACTGTTGATGCTGTTCATAAATGCCTCAGAAGTCCACAGCAGAAACCTGTGTGGAACCTTGCTGAGGTACGTCATTTGGCCCACGGCTCACCCAGCAACTCTGAAACTGGATCATTAGACAGACGGCATGTTTGCGTTTATGTCTTAACCAAACCACGTATGCTAACACACATTGTGTGTCAGACACCAGCAGCCAGAAACATTTCTCCTCCCTGTATTCTGTGGTCACACTATTTATGAAATGTGAAAACGCTTTTTAGGCATTTGAGAGACAGATGTGCGGCGCTGAGTTCAGCGCATGAACAGGGACAAAGGGCCCCTGTTTTGAATATGTAGATTGTGTGCAGTGGAGTTTTAGACACCGTTGTGCTGAAATCCATCTATTTTACTCCTTCTGTAGCAAACTGAACTGACATTGGTTCCCTTCCTTTAATTTGGCTGAAGAAATTAGTATTTGGTTTCAGTAAAGAGCCCTGCTAAGGCCTAACTCCTCATGATAAAGGACTAGTTTAGTATTTAAACTAGCACGTACACTATTTAGTTTAGTATTAAGGTCCTAAATCGCCAAATAAATGAATACTTTATCCATTCTTGTTTTGAAAATGTTGTTTGCAGACCTGTGTCTGTGCTACGACGGGTGTCGGTGTCTAGTCCAAGGACACCAAGACATGTAGCTTTGTGGAGACAGAGAATCACAGCGCTGACCCTTTGGTTGGAAGACGACTGCTCTACCCACTGAGCTATCACGCCGCCCCTAAACATTTCGTGGCGAAGCTCAGCAAGGACACAAAACCATTTGTAAAGCTCTGACTGTTCCCAGGAGCACAGTTTGAAACAAGCGGACAGGAAGCTCGATTGCAGAGGCGAGTCCTTTGCGGAGATGAGAGAACGTGGCAGAAGGACAAACGTCGCTCAGACCTCTGAGGTAAAGACAAAAGCTACGGCATCAGCCTAAACACATCTTTGGAGTTTGTCGTACAGCGTTTAAAGGGCTCTGGGAGCACGAGGACAAAGACACCATGACCTGATGAGACACAGAAAGTTGAAGCAGTGGAAAAGTTAACGAAGAGATTTCTGTTGTTACTGGTAACTGGAAGTCAAACCATCACCTGCACTCATTAAGTCGTCTTTCTCAACTTTCCCGTCCTTATTGTAATGAGAAAGAGTAGGTCGCCCGTAGTCAAACATTTCCTACCGTGTGCACTTCTGGCTACTACTGATGCTTAGCACCCTGTAGTACTAGATAATCTGTTCCCAGCTCCCTGAGCCCTTATTTCATCTCGTTACCTGCACTAACAATGTGAATCTGATGCTTTAGGATCATTCTGAAAACACTGTGGTGTTGTCCTGTAGGTTTAACACCAACAACGCCGCGCAGAAGATGATCCTGTGTTATATTCATGTTGCCATTAGTTGACAGCAGAATTAGTTTGTGTATGTGCCCAGATTTCTTGATTATTATCCAGAGGACATGAGACCATTAGAGGACTGAAACCTCACTCTCTGCTGTTACGGTTAGATAAGCTACCTGCTGTATGAACAATGCTAATGGGACAGAGAGAAGAGAACGTCGGCGCTAACGCTGTAATGATGCACAAACCGACGATGCACCGTTTGTGTGTCTTTCTCATACTTAGCAAATGTGCCTTTTAAAGGAAACGTAAGTGTGTTGTCAAATCCCCTCTGGGCTTTATTGCGTTTGCTGGTGTGCAGGCTAAAAGGCTTTCTTTTACTCAAATGAGCCATTTGCATCGTTGCATTAAAGGTGGTCAACGGGTTTACTGGACTGTCTCACGTCTGCTGCATTTTCATGTGGAGCTTATTAAACCAACTAATACTTTACTCCCATTGTGAAGTAGTAATTAGACTATCATCTTAAACACAGGCTATGTTGGTCCCAGATGTTCAGATGGTGTCCACCACATCTGCACATCTGTAAGTTTATGACCGTTTCCAGAGCAGTTTTGGGACAATGAACCCAACCATTTAAACACTTTACACGTCGCTTTGACACCATTTTTAGTATTTATGTGTGTCACGTTGGATTGTAGCGTCTCAGATGTTTTTAGCTTCAACTGGATCCAAAAATAACTCATAATTTGAAAAAAAACAGCAAATACAAATGAACACAACAAACACACACAGCAGCATCAACTCATAGTGAGTCATTCAACCCTCTGACCCCCACCGCCAGAACTATATGCTACCATATCTGCCGCAGCCAGGTACCTCAGGACATAAGTGATAACAATCAAAATAAATGATTTGGCCCCGTTAATTAGTAAAAATGTTATTATTATTTCTGTGAGAGATAAATCTGCACATCTCTCCGTGTGGACATAAGAATAACAGGCAGGAACAAATAGTCGTGAATGCTTTTCATTAAGATCCATATGAGGT
>JAUMTR010000008.1:19925129-19936595 GCA_032270685.1 Microctenopoma stevenorrisi
ATCTCTCCGTGTGGACATAAGAATAACAGGCAGGAACAAATAGTCGTGAATGCTTTTCATTAAGATCCATATGAGGTTCTTCAGGAAGTCTCCAGTGAGTGGCTGAGTCATGCAGAACACAGCACTGCTAAAAGCTACAGTGGGGAGGGGGTGTTGAGAAAGTCGGGGCCACCGGCACTAATTACAGAGGAGGAGAGGTAATGTAGAAGCTTGAGGGGCGACGGGGGGGTGGGGGTTATCTACATGTGTTCTGATTGTCACATATCCTACATGGCTTTAGGCAGAAAACAAAAAAGCTTCATTCCTTTCGTTGTGAGAATAGGTGTTACTGTTTCCCCTCACAGCTCTTCTTCCTCTGTCATCGTTTACTTCAAGCCTTCAACACGGCACATGAAATGACTAACTTCACCATCGAACAAACAATATGAGACATGAGAGGTGACAAACATCCGAGAGCCAAACAAGAGAAGACACAAAGCTCAGTCCAAAATCAAACTAACAGGCCTGCATCAGAAAATGGGAATAAATAACTTCCAGGACACAGGCAAGAAACAAATACCAAGCAGGCCATGAACATACAGTAAGGTCAACAGATCACAGAACAGGAATGCACGGCTCGGGTTTTCTTTTAAGAATCTGCAGCAGCTGCAAAAGGGACCTGACCAAGTAATTGTTGATTACCTGGATCTGGAGCGTTCATCCTTCTGAAAGAATGCACGAGAGAGGGAGAAGGAAAAAAGGGGGAGAAGCCCACAGTATGTACGTTTCTGTGCTTTGGAAAGAAAGAACAAACTGGCAGCTCTACTAAGACTTAAATACATCAGTGGAGTCTGATTATTCTAAAGGAGCGGAACACTGTAGGAAACGGTCCTGCAGCCTGCTCACGTTTTAGGGCAGGAGCCCTGCATTCTGAGAGCAGGGGGTACGAGGTGCAAAAGGTTTAAGGATATTAGACGGGTATGAAGATTCCCTTCCAATTCATTAGAAGCACCTTAAATTCTAACTTTAGATAATTTAATGAAGAGCAGCTGGCACTGGTACAATGTGCTCAATTTCCTAGTTTTGGTTAAAATCCTACCGCAGCATTATCAACCGTTTGGTAGACTGTTAGTAGCTCAAGGCAAACCTGAGAGCAGCACAGACAAGATGACACAAAGGCATGAATTAAAATCTCTGCATTTGCCTGCAGACAAACAGACAAACCAGCACGCGTGAGTGTTTTTCATGTAAAAAGATGGATGTTTTCAACCACAGCAGTGGTTTGTGCAAGTATGTGCAAAACAAACTGGGCGGTGCTAATGAGTGTTTGCACCTGGATCGATCTTCACTACACGATTTAGTTTGTTATGTTTGTTTGTTATCCACTAAGTAGCATTCAGTGTGATTAGCAAGCTATGCTACGATGCTACGATGCTACCGTGCATGAGTTACAGTGATGAATGATGTGTAGCAGGTGTCGTGTATAGAATACGAAATACTGATACTGACTTGGTGAAACCAAAAAATCACATTTTGACCTGATGGTGACATTACCAAGTGTCATTGCAAAATGTCTTTCAGCTTCCCAAGCAATTCACAACAAATCATCTGTGTCCTCGTCACTTCCTTTGTGTCTACACCCAAACCTGGTCATGCCACACTCATATCTTCACTCTAATTCCCCCTGATTACTCCCAGCTGCTGCTGCTCAGGCAATCTATGTCACCTTTATATTCCTCCCTGCCATGCTCTGCTGTGATACTCTTGCTGGATTCTTGTAAACTCACAGTTTTCTTTGTAAACCTGCCCTGAACCCAACCAGTTTCCTGCCTTGAATTTCTGTTCTGTCTTGATAAGTAGGAGTTTATTTCTCTTCTTGTGAAAAGAGATTTGCTAAGACAAAGTAGTACCTGTGGTCGTTTCAACATGTTGAAGCAACATGCTAAGTTGGCTAAAACGCTGCCGACGAAGACTCAACTAGTGCCAGTGCTAAAAATCATAAAAGTTAGCCTGACAGAAGCTCATTGATGGAGTAAAGAGTGAAGTTCGGGTACTGGAAGAAACAATCAGCCAACAGACATCAATAAAACTGTTCAACAAGGACTTAGTGGGAAACGAAACTAATTCAATAAAGAAATAGTTATCTACTATGGAAGGACGGTACTTCCTGCCAGTACAGTGTCATAGTGTGTCCTAAAGTTGACAGTGAAGCACACATGATTGCATCAGCTGATCTGCATCTCCAGGACTAAACTAACCCAGTCATTAACAAGAACTCACTCCTTGCTATCAGTATTACCAGTGTTTGCACCAAGTTTAAGATAGTGATACTCATCATTGCAAATACCCCTCCAGCAATACTCCATGTGGAATTTTCCTGAATCTCTCAGTCTCTATGGTCATTAATATGACACACACCAGAGCCCAGCCACAAGCTGTCCACTTGTCATCTCCTTTACCTATTTACTTACCAGTGAGTCAGCCTTTGGCTCTCTTCATCGTACTCTTTCTCTTTCTATCCAACTCTATGAGCCTCTGTCTGTGCATATTTTATTATTGTCGGTCATACAGTGTGATTCAGCATGAGGGTGGTGGTACAGTAAGTGTAATTCTTATGAGAAATAGCACTGTCACTATCAGCAACATCATCACCAACGACTGAAACGGTATCATCCATGAGTCAGGTCACTGACGCTGCCACTGCCCTCAGATTACAGAATAATGAATTTGGCCTTTGTGTAATTAAATAGGACTTGGAAATGTCCTGGAATGACATTTGTAAGGTGTCTAGATGGGTCAACAAGAGAAGGAGATGTAAACCTTGTAAACTTTGAAGCCTTGTGAGCTTGAGCTTGTCCATCTCCAACGATTAATGCCAGATGAAGCTAGTAATAATAATAATAATAATAATAATAATAATAATGAATACTTTATTGATCCCTGACTGTAGCTCTACTTGCTCAGAGATGAACTAGTCTACTAATGGTCCATGTGTCTAAGCATTTATTCTACATCAGGATTTAATGGATAACTATTTATATACATAAAAGGTGGGTAGACTAGAAAAATGACCCTTTGGATTATTATCATCTATTACAAGTGGTAAGGATTTAGTGTGGCTCTGTAATCCTGTCAGGGGAAACATCAACTTGTAAATTGGTCCCAGAGAAGGGACCAGACTATGGTTTTGGAAGGTCTTACAGATATGATGGAACTTGATGATTAAGTGCTTTTTATGTAAGAAGGATTTAAAATAGTATTCTAGATTTTAGAGGGAACCAATAGAGTAAAGCTTCTCATCTAACTACTGGCAGGGGCAGGGTCCTGCACAACATGGAAGCTTCTGTCAGGCATCATCATAGCTAAGATGAATAGGCACAGACCCTAATACATGAACTGGGCCCAGAAATGAATTGGTAGGCATACCAGAGGAGAAAAACACCAGCTATCAATAGATGGAGCAGTCATCCAAGCCTTTAAGACATACCAACCCAAGCACCACCTGGATTGACTACAGGAAAGTCTATGACTCAGTGCCCTACACATGGATCTTAAAATCCTACCAGTAGCTGGACTGAGGAACAGCACAGAGGCACTAATCATGGCAGCACAGGAACACGCTCTAAGAACAAGATCAATAGAACAATTTACTTTACATTACTATACAATGGTGTCCTATGCAGCCTTTACAGTCCGCTGCAGCGATCTCTTCTGCGCTGTTGTGCTGCTAGAAAAGAGGCAGTAACAAAGGGTGCTCTAAATGGATCAGCGATAGAACAACACCAGCAGTTGTTGGGGGATGTTATTTTTCCTGAGGACTCTGAGGAAATGAGTTTCATTAATCCATAGACGGGTGGAGCATGGGAGTCCTAGGATACATAATGGTTTAGGTCTACCACACCTGGCAGCAGCCAAGGAAACAACCACTGTTACCTGCAGGGTTAGGGTTAGGGTGTTGTACAAAGCTAAGCGTGTTAATATCATGAACAGTGAAGGGCGCCTCCTAGCGTAGTCATGTGACCTGCAGTGGCAGAAGGAAATGTACATGAGCCAGAGTGAGACATAGAAGGAGGTTGCCTGATTGGAGTCTTAGGTCCACACAGACTTTTTGACCGTTTAAACGATTTTGGTTTGTACAAGTTTACTTAGAATTTTGGACTTTGTTATTCTTGTCAAGATACATATTTCACTGTGTAAAGGAGGAGTGTTCATGTTCCGTGTGGACGATCAGTAAACCGTTTAATCTTCTGACCGAGTGGACCCTTTTTTTGTATTGATACGCAGTGGATATGTAAAAAAGTGGAAACGCGTCAAATAACACGGGCTAATGACAGAGGCAACCAAAGGGCTAACCGGAGAACGAAGATAGCCCCAACACACTGTGTTTGACTGCAACTGCATTTTTCATGATCCAAACTGTCAGTTCACTTTTCTTGAGTGTTCATTCTGTGTAACCTGTGTAGCAGGTAACAACAAAAATTAACACTGTGTTTAAAAAAGAATCAACAAAAGAATGTCAGTTCACTTGAGACAGACTGCATCTCCAGTTCCTTCATTCAGCTTATTTCACTGGAGCTTTTGTCTGTGGTGAATGGAGCCATTACAAATAGATAACAACACAGCACGCTGGAAATCTGGAAATGCAAAAATCTGCCAGCCATCAGAGAAGTTTCTTATTGTTTTCTTTTAACAGTAGCAGTAAAGTGTTCACACATGGGCCGTAGAAGTTCAGAGACGCCAGGCTGTACAGTAATGCATTAGGTGACTCATTTTCTGGAGCTGCCTTGTTGCCAGTGCACAGGAACCTGACTTAAAGGAGGAAACTAAGCTAATCTGTAGGGTCATTGCAGACATCGTAATATGTCTTGTTTTGTTAATATAAAACACCATATTAAAGTATGGCACATGTACGTTTTATTAAGGTATGTCCCTCGGTGTCGCGTTTCATCTGTTTGTATCTGCGAGGCTTTGCAGTGTCTGTGATTTTTAGAGACAGCAATGTGGGATCATTGTGGGTCTGACTGTCTAGGTTTGAGAAGCGGCTGATTCGAGCATGTCTGTGGGCCAAACACGTGCTGAAAGCTAACACACGCGCACACACTCATTTTTACTTAATTAGCCCCTTTGATTTTGTCTAATGTATAGAAGCATCAGTGAGGACAAGCTTCCTCTGAGGGTAGCAGATTAGCAAAGTATTTGAACCCTTATGCAGGATCTTAATTACTTCTACTGTTTTAATTATAATTTACAAAACTGTCAGTTTTTACACAATGATACATTTTTGAGTTTGTAATATACTGTAGATTAATTTTTTTGTCTGTGTATTGAATACTAAATGTACAAACACACCTGGGAAATGCTATTAACATATTGCAGATGAGGGACAATGACTAAAACCTATAGATGTCAATAAAGACTGCAGGAGGTATTCACAGCAACAGCAAACAGATGTAAACTCTGTCTTCTTTTTTTTTCAGGCATTATGGTGGAAATTCTGTCACATTCATGACATATTTGTTGTAGCAACATCCTGTGCCGTCATCATACAACAGGAATTGAACAGTGTGACCATCACCAGTGAGATCTTAATACAGAGAAAATAAACAAGGGTACGTTTGCCGGGAATAAAGATTTAGGACAGCGAGGGCAGAGACAAGGGAGGAGTGGAAGACACAGAGATATAGAAAGGAGACACAAAGAGAGAGGGGGAGGTGCGGCGGGCTATATGCTAAAATCGACTGTGGTGTTTAATTGCTGTAAAATAGGCAGTAAGCTTCTCTTCCCACCTACTCTCAGCGTTGTTAATATGCTGTTAGCCTCTTCTCCTCCTCCCCCTCACCGCCAGTCCCCTGACTCACGCACACACATACACAGCGTACTTACAGACATCCACTAATGCAGGCACTGACTGTGTACTCGAGTACTGCATACTTCAGTTCGCTCTAATACTGGCTTAGGTGTACATTTATGGGAAGTCAAAAGGGTCATATTCAGGCTCTGATAAGTTTGGGCTCTGCTGCCACTCCTGTCTGCAGCCGCCTACAGTCTCCTTTAGGTGCCCTCCGTGCTCTCCTAACGTGCTACACACACACACACACATGTCTTCCCTTAAGGTTGCCTCCCTTGCTGTCCGACGCTCTCTCCCTCGCTCCCACTCCCCTGCATGTTAACTGAACCAGAGGATGCTGAGGGCTTTAATCAAGGCAGCACAATGCGCATAGAGCTCTGTGGTGGAGATCACTTTCTATGAGTGCTGCACTGCTCATCTGTCTGGCTACAGTTTCAGCCATTTGGACGGCTTGTTGAATTCTGGTTTTGTTTTATCCTCCCTATCATAGCTCTCTGTGTGATATGGATCTTTCAACCCCCCCCCCCAAAAATCTGACTTTGCACATAAAAGTTAAAGTGTGTGTAGCGAGCCATCAGTATATAACACAAAAATGCATCGTTTACTTCACTCTTACAATGAATGCAGTAAGTGTCCATTGCTAATACTGTTTTTTCATTTGTTTAAAATCATAACTTAACCTTCATTTTGTACATATTTTGCCATAATATACTATACATGCATACAGTATTTTTTTATTTGGCAAGATGTATATTTTCATATGATTCCGGTGAAGTTGATGACTGATGTTAATGGATTCCGGAGATGACTTCCACAACTGTTGACCCCGAGTCTTTCATTTCCTTATTAATCTGCAACTCATTAAAACGCAGGCCTTCCTTCTTATCAGTGAACCATTTCAGATTTAACTTGCAGTCTTTAACAGACCTCTCCTGGGAGAAGCTTCATTGTGTAACAGGCTGTCTCCCTGTCACAGTGTTGTGTGTAGGTGTAAAATGCTGCAGCACAGGCCCACTTACACTACATACATGAATATTGCACGGCAAAAATAGAAGGACATTTTGGAATGCAAAGTCTGAAATAAATGGAGGTTTAAAATGTATCGTGATGAGGCAGGCAAACATTGTCCTTTACTTTACTTTCTGGTCATCTTTAGATCCACCATTTGGTGAAACCCTGATGCTATGTGCTGGCTACGCATGGATCCTATGACCAGAAATAGGGACACAGATATTAGTGCTAGGTAAATAGTTTGATACCTTCCAGGAGATCCCTGACCTTAAGGTTTAATTGGGCTAAAATAGAGAAAACGTAGTAGTCCTCCACCCTGGTTTAGGGACGTATCATAAATACAAGTCTTTTACCATTCACCTCTTGTAGAACCTTCATCAGACACTGTTTTCATATAGATATTTAGCCCCATCAATTCCACTGCTGGTTCTTTTACCTCTATGTCTCGTCGAGCTATGGTCTTGGGGCTTGAGGGGCCTTAAGGTTCTCTCTGAGTCTAGCTGAAGTCTGAGAGAGTTGAATCCAGTTAAAGCCCAGTCCAGGGACCACAGTTACCCCACTGATATCTTCTGCATCTAAACCACAGAGGTTGAAGTCTGCCGCCATAGTTTCCTGTGCAGTGTACAGTTTCAGTCCAAGGACAATGTCACCAACATCTCCTTTGTTCCTGTTCCCTGGTGTGACAAGATCTCTCCAGCTCCTCGTCGTGGGGCGAGGTGATGTCAAGAGCGTGGCACCACTGCTCCTGAGAGTCTCAATGCACCCCAGGGCCCCTTGTGCTCAAGCTGTCTGTCTGACCTGTGTAGCTTCTCGTGGTTCCTGTGCTCAAGATGCTCCAGTACCCTCAGCTGCCCCCCCATAGCCATTTCTGTGTCCTCTAGATTCCTCCACCTTCCTGGCCCCATCCTGTCTTCTCATTATCACCACCTGTTGTTGTGTATTTTCTTTTTATTATTATTTTTCCCCTTCTTTACCGAGTGTTCTGCTCTTGTTTTGCCTTAGTTCTAGTTTTGTTGTTCTTGTTTTTTGTGTGTTTTGCTTAAGTATCCTCCTAATGTTAAGGTCTGGAGACGGGCCAGTCCACTCCAGGACCTTGAATTACTTTTTACATAGACACTCCTTCGTGGCCTGGGCGGTGTGGGTTTATTGTCATGCTAGAAGATCCAGCCACGTTTCATCTTCCTGTGTCCTTACTGATGGAAGGAGGTTTTTGTCCAAAGTCTCACGATAGATGAGCCCATTTATCCAAAGCATAACATTTCCCCCCCATGCCTCACAGTGGGTATGATGTTCTTGGGATTCAACTTAGCATTCTTACGCCACCAAACGCGACAAGGCGCATTCAAAACAAACTGTGGATGGGCCTGGAAATGTGCTGGCTTAAGCAGGGGGATAACCCTTCTTACTGTGGTCATAGCTCTCTTTAGGTCAGTGACCAGTTCCCCTGGGTAGATCTGGGGTGTTTCCTCACTGTTCTTTAGATCAGTTGATCTTTTCTCATTGAGCTGCTTACCTATTGTAGATTGCCACTTTTGTGCAGGCGTAAAATCTTGTCCCTGGTGTTCTTGGACAGCTCTCTGGTCTTGGCCTCGTTGGGTATTGGAGTCTAACGGTTTGAAAGTGTGGACAGATGTCTTTTTGACGGGTAAGGAGTTCAGGTTCCATTATTACAGGTAATGAGTGGCGGATAGAAGAGCTTCTTAAAGCAGAAGTAACAGGTCTGTGAGGGCCAGAATTCTTGCTTGCTCGTAGTTGCTAAATACTTATTTTCTGCATCATTAAACAAATATATTCTGTACAAATCATACAATGGGATTTCCCTTTTTCTCACAGTTTTAACTATGATGAAAATTGCAGACCTCTTTTGGGACAACTTGCACAATCGGTGGCTGCCAAACACGCTGTATATCTTGATTGATTGATTGCATTTGTGATGGCTAGTTAGGAATGAGAGGCAGGCGGGTTGTTGCAGCATCAGCAGCTCTTTCTGATTGGTTAGACTGTTTGAGTTGAGTCCACAGCAGCTACAGTACATCAATGACATATATGACATATTGACCTGTTTCCTGCTGGCTGTTATGTCACTTTAACAGCTCTAACTGAGATGTCGATGTTATTAAGGTGGAGCAAAAACGTGAAATTACAGGTCCCAATTGGGGAAAAGCTGCCCAAGAATGAATTCTACTTTGGCACCATTAGGGCTCAAAGACAGATGTCTATGACTGAGAAGTAGAGAAATCCTCTCCTTACTTTTCCTTTGTTCCTTGTGATTGTGAGGCATGATGTGCGCAGCTTGACTGAAGTGCTGTGCAACTCTAATGAAGCACGTGCGACTCGGAATGAAAGAAATATTCCACTGAGGCTTTTCTGTTTTTTCTAAAAAGGACTACAACATCTATGCCACTCCTAGACGAAGAGATGTGCCTGGACCTCAAACAAAGCCCTAACAATGCAATCAAAACACCATTGCCGGCTTCAAAGGCAGCTGCTATAAAATGCCTCATTGCCTCCATGCCTGCAAGTCCCGTCTAAATGTGTGCCGCTGCACTCGCTCTTCTCTGTCCTCTGCTCCACTCTTCTCTTTCCCACAAATCTTATTCACAGTTTGTATTCAGTGATCTGACGGAAGATAAATAGAATATCTGGCTCCTCGTCAAATCTGTAGGGCTGAGCAAGCTGCAGCAGAGCTGCTGCCACCGCTGCTGCTGTGCTCATGATTTGTCACCATTTCACAGCGGCCGGGGCAGCTATTTGGGTGAAATTATGGGGCTATTGATTGCACAAAGAGAGCAGTTTTACTGAGAGCAGCAGAGCAGGACCAGAAGCAGGCTGGGAGAGCAGAGAACTCCCACTTTATTAGCTTATGCTGTGTTTGCCATACCGCCTCCTCCTCCCGCTCATCTGTGCCATCCAGCCTTTCTTTACCTTCTCCATCACCGCTCCACACTCTCTCATTTCTTTCCTAACCTCTCCTAAAGTTTCACTGTTGCCTCATAACTGCCTTTATTTGCTCAAACATCTTCTCTTTCTTTCTCCTTTTCTGTGAAAAGCCGTTATGATTCATTTGAGCCCGGGGACATCAGCTGTGGCTGTCTCATTTCTCTCTCTATTGCTCTCACCTTTCCCTCCGTTTCTTTCATTTCTCTCCTCTCTCTCTTACTTCAAACTGTAATTTGTGCATCATTGTCATCATGGTTCTTTTATTGAGTTTAACTTCTTTTCTATTTATCTGTCACTCTTTTGCCATGGAATACATCACACCTCAAGAAAGGCGGAATCACACTCTCATCAAGATCCTGACACTGAGGCAAAGAGTGGACTTTATTGCTCCTTCTTTTCTTTGAATCACAGCATATGGAGTTTTCTGTGGTGGGCTGGAGGACTGCTTAGAGCAGCAGGGAAACAGTCAGACAGACGTTTTCTGTCGGTGTCAGATGCTGAAACCGAATTGTCTGTATCCTCCCAGATATTGCATAACATGCAGCAAGAGAGCTGGAACAGCCGCAGTAATTAGCCCATTAACCCTAATGTGTCTAAATCATCTGGACAGAGAAATGGCCGAAGCTCTACTTCACTGGCCCCGCTTCAACCTGAGAACCCATGTTACGACAGACCAGTCTTTGCCTCGTGTGAATTCCAGCTGAACTAAAGCATTTTCAGGAAAGCATGTTTAGTGCATTTTATAAAAAATGAGGCGGGTATGGGTTCCATCTGCAATGATTGGTTGATATGTTAAAATAACTCTTTAGAGTAATTTGTTTTATTACTGGGTAATGTGATGCAATCTTGTCTAACCTGCCTCTGACAGGTTGAGTAGTTTCATATAAAACCTATGGAGGCATGTAGGTGCAAAACGCAATGAAATTTCAGGACACGCAACAATAAAAGAGAAAAGAAAATTGTTGCACTAATCTTCAGGACCCTCGTGCTGTTATCACAGTTACAGTGGAGCTGTGGGGGGGGGAAACCTCTGATGAGAACAGAGTCATCTTACCCATCGGTTTATCAGTCAAACCATATAATCAGCTTTGAATTGCATATCGATCGGCACATCAACAATGACCAAGGTGCGTCTGCTGAAGCAGAAATAACACGATAGTAAGACTTGCTCTCCTTTAAGTATCTTTGTGCGCCCACCCTTCTTATATTACGCGCACACATTTCGTCCCTCTGTAATGCATCCATTTCCTCTCCTCCTTTCCTCCTCCCCTTCCATCTCAGCGTCTGGCCGGGCTCTTGGTGAGTAGTGGAGCTTCCCATCGCACTCAGTGGCAGAGCTGTCCAGCCAGCACTCTCCCTCATTACCCCCATGCTTCTTCTTCCTGAAAATGCACTTTTAAAGCACCTTAATTGCATTGGGGAGATAACCCCGTGGGCGCGAGACAGGAAGCCTTGGCCATATAGAGCTTTAAGGGGCTGGATTTGTGGAGTGAGTGTGTGTGTGTCTGTGTGTGTGCCGAAGCTCTTTGCATCAAATCAATGGTCCATCCTGAGGCTAATGTAGCTCTGGGCAACTCCTCAGGAAGCATTAAGTCTATTAGTGCAGGCCTGGCAGGCACACACACACACACACACACACACACACACACACACACACACACACACACACACACACACACACACACACA
>JAUMTR010000008.1:19955050-19980593 GCA_032270685.1 Microctenopoma stevenorrisi
GTTCTGGAGGCAGACACCCTCGCTAGCTTTAAGATTAGCCTTAAAACCTTCCTTTTTGATAAAGCTTATAGTTAGAGCTCATGTGCCAGTACTGCCATTAACTACTTTTACTTCTGCTTCTTCTTCTTTGGTGTCCGTTTCTTGTTGTTCGCTTTGATTTGCCTGTTGTTCTTTTCTCTCTCCTCTGTCCACTAACCCCAACCGGCCGAGGCAGATGGCCGCCCATCTGTTGCTAGATAAATCAATCTGAATGGATCAGATCATTTTCATCATACACACTTTACATAGAACAGGTAAAGAAATGTATTATTTGTAACACAAGCAGATACTGGAGAAACTTACTATGATGTCCACATGAGAGTGGGGTCTCATCTCTTTGATGGTAAGGCCTGAGTTGCTGTCTATGCTGGAGCGGGAACCATAGATGATGGTGAGGGGGATCCCAGGCTGCAGCTGGGCCATCCTCTGCAGCATCGGCCTCTTAGCCCAGCCATTGGCTGTCATGTTCTTAAAGGCGGTTTCCCCGCTGCGTAAACATAATTAACATGAGAAAATGCTGAGGTCAGGACAGAATAGTGGCTCTTCAAAGTCTAACAGAGCTGATAAAATAATGAGGCCTGAGAGGGAAACAGAGGAACACCTGGGGGTTTGCACGTTCAGGTGGTAGATGTAGTCCGACACGGTGTTGTCACTGAACATGGTGGAGAACTTCTTCTTGAAATCAGGTCTGAGAGTCTGGACCAGAGTGGGACCTGCAACGGTCAAAGGAGACACGGAAGCAGTCAGAGGCAAGGCCACCTATTACATGTTACAGGATTCTGAACCCTGAGGAGGTTTAGAGGCCACGAAGTTGTTGGTCCAGTCTTACCCAGCGGTCCGACCAGGCGCAGACCAGCCAGGGGATTAAAGGGACTGAAAATGGCCCCGAGGGCTTTGATCCACACCGGGAGGGGGCGATCGGTCTCTGCTGTGTCGGGACAATCAGGAAAACCCCAGGGTTCCACCAGGACGACGTGCTTTACTCTGCAGACACAAGACAAAAAACAAGTGCATCCACTTTTTGGGTTTATTCTGGGACGTGTGGAGTCAACATATGTGGCTTAATGTGACTCAGAAGAACACACATGGTGTGTGAAAGGTGAGTCCAGTGTTTTACTCAATCAACATGACTTTAACATGTGATGCTGACTCAAGTCACGCACACAGATACTTCAGACTTCACTAGGATTCTTTAATAGTTATTCAGGAAGTAGGTTTCTGCAGTTGACATACAGGAAATGAAGCAGAGAGCAGGATGGATCCATAAGCAGTGCCAGGGCAGTCGCTTCAAATGATCAAGGAAATGCTTTTAAGAATCGCTCAGCGTGCAGTGATAGAGCTCATAGATTATTTTAGTGAATCCCAGAGACAGAATGTGAGCTGGAGAAAGCAGGAAGACCAATCAGCCATTAAATGAAAACAGCTCAGCAGAACAGCTGTGTCTAATTATTTAAGTGTTCACAAGAAATGGACAACCCCGAAACATGGTCCAGCAAGAGCCATGATAAAAGTCCTGGCTTCAAACTAAAAGCATAATAAATAATAGATAAAAATAGTAAAAGCTAAACTGTAATTTGTGAAATAAAGTTAAAATAAATAATTAATTGCTAAAAGTGTTATTTAGAGACATTTTCTCATTGGTTACAAAGGTGAGCGCCGAAGCCTGAAGCACAATGTTCAGCATTACCCAGGATTATACACGGTGATCGCTTTCAGCAGATAAATATATAGTTTATTCTGTTTTTCCCTTCAGGCCACAGCACGAACAGAAAACAGTTCGGCTTAAATGAAGACACGTGTACCTGATCAAGAGCGTCGTGTCTGATCATTCAAAGGCCATTTGGAACGGGGAGATAGCACGAAGGGGACGGGGGGAGGGAATCTTTTAGCATTACTGATGAAGGAGCGGGATAAAGGGCTGAGGACGTTTTATCAGACGTCCCTTGGGTGCAGCGGGGCGCCTGTAGGAAGCTCAGAGCCGAAGACTCAGCGAGAAACGATGATTCAGGAGCGATACAGTGTGGCGGGAGGAGAGCGGCTTGGAGGACACCACCGTTATCACATGCTACCAGCAGATACAGGCCGACCGCTGCTGCAGCAGCAGCCCACGCAGATGCTCCCGCGCTCTGCTCCCGTCACGTTAACACGAGAAGGGCGCGATCATCATTCAACACACTGTTGGATGCAGAGTCATTTTTCTCCTCCTGGGCACTATCTTCTCTTCTCCCTCCTATCAACACTAGTGGTTCAAGCATAAATCTTGTTTCTACAGCTTAGGTCTCCTCTCCAGCTTCTGCAAACCTGCTGCACACGCAGCACTATCGGAGTGACAGTAGTTTAATTTCTGTCCATTAGGTCATTGTAATCCCAGAGTTATGAATAATAAAGCTCTGTACTGTAAAGTAGACTGTTACAGTCTAATGCAGTTAAATACAACTGCTCCGGTTTATGATGCCTGTGACGTTCACGTGAACAACTCTACTGTGCTGTGCTAACAAACGATGCTTTCATCATAACTCAGATCCACCAGACTAACAGTAGACAGACGAGTCCTGCACCATTATCTCTGACGTCATCGTGTTCCCTGATCTCAGCTGCGTGTGACCTGGACAGACGCCAACAAACTACAGTGTTACTGGTGCTTGTAGTCATAGAAGAGAAGCCGGAGAAGGTGCACCCACCTGCCTGGATGTTTAATAGCGTAGGACACCGACAGGTATCCCCCCAGGTTGTGTCCCAACAGTATCATGGACTCCAGGCCCACTTGAGCCCTCCACTGCTCTATAGACTCCACAAACTGGTCCTCTGCTTCCTGGGCGTCCGAGGAGAACATGGGTCTGCTGCTCTGACCGAAGCCCAGCAGGTCCAGGGCGAAGACGGGCCGGCGCTGAGACAGAGCATCCAGGTTCTGAGCCCAAATGCCCACGCCACCCCCGAACCCATGGAGGAGCACCATCGGTGTTTTGCCTTTGCTTTTGCTAAAGGTCAGCGTCCACAGCCTGTTGCCACTGGAGACGGGGACGTGTTGTTTGGAGAAAGCACCGTCTACATCTGTGGAGGAAGGAGAGGAGCGAGAGAATAAAGCTGCCAGACCCAGACTCAGACACTGAAGACAGACGGGTCCTTACATCTCAACATCTTGTCCTCGGCACCCTGCAGCTGGCTCTGAGAAGTGGGACACCATGATGGCAGCCAGTTGGGGATCCAGCACCACCTACACAGGAACAGAGCCACGGTGACCTCGTGCAGCGAGGGGCAGAGCTTAATCGGTTCAGAGACAACGAGAACTGCTGTAGGGGACCGGTTCAAAGCAGCACATGACCGCATCGGGCCTGAAAGGAAGCATTGAGTGCTTTTAACAGCCTCACGTCAGCTGCTCTGTGCTGCACGAGGTAATGCTTCAGTACGCGGGTCGTTTTGTTTGGTTTGAACCGTTTCACGACGTGTTTGTTCCTCAGGCTGCAGGTTTGTCCAACAACATGTGGAGTCGTCTAAATAAAATGTATACGGAGGATGTGCTGCATCATCCCCAGCTTTACATCACCTCCACCACAGCAGGATGCCTCCTGCCTTTTCTTTGTCAATGCAAATTCTGCAGCCTTCAGATAGAAACATGTCACATTCGAGTGCTGTAAGTATGGGTAAGACACATGGACAGCTGATTTCAGCTTCGCGCTGCGGGGTGTGGGTGCACAGGGAGGGACTCACCTGACGGTCCTGTCCACGTAGCCCCACGCTCCGCTCAGCAGGCTGGGAGCACCGACCCCGGACACTATTCTCTGAACAAGGCTGCAGCCGCAACGACAGGAAACAAACCGCGGATGAGGGCACGGACACTGAACGCAGGACAGATAACAGGAACACGCAGTTTACTACGTCAGAGCTGTGCGTGTGTCCACCTGAGCGTCAGACTGGTGACGTTATCTAACACCTGCCTGTGTTTTTTTTAAACTTTACTTTGCTAGTGAGGCTCGACAACACGTGTACAGCTGTGTTCCTGTACTGTTCCTGTAGTTATCAGCAGCATGAACGACTCGTCTCCTCTGTGACGTCACAGCAGACACTCACAGGACACAGCGTTACTCACCCTGCGCTCGGCGTCTCCTCGCGCGCGGCCATTCTGCAACAACACTTCTGGGCTCGAGGACTCTGACATAGGGTAAATACGATTGGGTGCGCTTGATTTGTTGTTAGGGATCAGCACATTGCTGCGAACACTGGTGCGGCCCCTCCCTTCGGGAGGCCCCTCCTATGGAAAGCACTTTTAACATTTAACAGTCTTTACTCCAATATCCGTAATTGTATTTCAAATATCTAGTGATGCATTTTGAAAAGTTAAACTTCCAAGTCAAAAGTCGACTTAAAGATATCCACTACGTGGTTTGGACTAGTCAGTATGTGCTGTTGCTTTTTTTAAAAAGATATCTGTCCATAATGATAATTCTAGAAATCTTCAACAACAATATGAGTTAAATCAGCTTTTTCGCCAAGTGTGTTGCAAGGAGTTTGCTTCTGCTCGTGTGTAGCTTCTCTTTGACAGTACAGACAGAAAATATGAAAAACAATAAAAGAAAGAAAAATTATTACAAGACAGAAAGACAAGACAGTGTGTGTGTGTGTGTGTGTGTGTGTGTGTGTGTGTGTGTGTGTGTGTGTGTGTGTGTGTGTGTGTGTGTGTGTGTGTCACTGCAGTGTGCTGAGTTGTGTGCAGTCTGTGACCATCAGATATTTACAACAGAATTATGATTAGTCATATCCCAGAGACATCCAAAAGGATAAATGAGATATCTTCTAAATGTGTTTTAAAAATCAAATACAGTCAAATAAAAAGAAGAGAGAAATATTTAAGCTGAATAATGACGAGTCTGAATTCAATTGTAGAAATCTGAGATTAGGCTTTGACTACTTCTTAAATGTTAAAAGAACTTGGTAAAATCTTCCCACCGCTCGTCTGAACGTTTTTCTCCGGTCACGCGGTAACACAAAGCGAGCGCACCCAGCGCCACGCTACGTCACGTTACGTCGCGTCACGCAGCCCGGAAGTCGCCCTTCTGTCAAACATCTAAACACTGCTGCTCAGCGGAGGAGAGCGCGCGCTCGGTGAGTGAATTCATGTCGTTTGTGGTTTTTTAAGTTGTTTAAGTACTTTAGTCAAACAACAAAATGCTGTGTCGTCTACGTTGAAAGGTTTTATTCGACCGTAAAAACGCGTCACAGGTTGTGTAGCGCTGGTTTTGCGTTGAGTCATGCAGCAAAGTGTAGCTTTAGCAACCTCTTTACCAAGCTTCACAACAGTGTGTTTATCCTGTGTTTGTGTTGTTTGTGTGGAAAGTAAAGTACCAACACCACCACAGTGGGTTAAAGTAGTGCTGTGCCTGTTGGTTTAATTCATGTTCACACCTCTGAGCTGCAGCGAAGTTAAACTGGTCTCAGGTCTCCTTCGTGACTTTTGACTGTTTGTTCCAGGACAAAGGTCAAACAGATAAAACTAGCAGGAGAGTAAGAGACGTGGCAATCACGTCTGGACAAAACTACACAGAGCAGAGTCCAGATAAATGCTAACAAGATATAGGTGGACCCTGGTTGACAGGGGCGGATGTAGGATTTCTCTGAGTGAGGGGCCATCAAGGGGCCACAATATTCACAGAGGGGCCAAGTATTTGATAAAATATAAAAATATGTACATGGTAAAATCGCCGTACCAATTTAATGTGCACTTTTACTGTTCGTAGACAAAACACTCACAAAACACACATTATGTGAGAAAATTAAGCTTTTCATGCATTTTATAAAACCTTTTTTAAAGGTTTTATTGACGCTTGACTTTCCTGTTCGCCTCATTAGAACCTCTAGTGTTTGGTCTGGCACTCGTCTAATAACACTAGGACAAAAGGCTTTTTCAGTTTTTTTGTGACCCCGCCCCTAGAAGCGCCACTGGGTGTAGATGGACTGAAAAGAAAAATCAACAGTCCAATTCATCATGGGAGTAGTTCATGTTGGTGTAGCATTCATACCAAGAACTGTCCGTCCCTCAGTTTGGTTTGGAGCAGCTGTGTCTGACCCATGTCTGAGAGGAAACCTGAGAAATCTGGGGGACCACACCTGGATAAGGGGCCTTACAAGATGCCAATAAGAGACTGCACATGATATTTCACTGTTAGTTCTCAGCACCAACTCCTCGTGGTTTCTTTCCTTTACTCGTCAGACATGTTTATTCAAAAAAACTAAAGGAGATTAAGGCAAAATGTTGGCGTCTAGACAGTTCCACCGGGCAGGGACAACGAAGGAGACTCGACTGGAACCCGAGACCTCTGCTCTCATTCACAGATTGACGAGGGCGTGCAGGAGTGTAGCTAACAAATGGCGTGTTGATATAAGAGGGTGCAGCTACTGGGAGTGAGTGGAGGGAGGTGGGACGAGGTGTGACGTGGGCCTGTTTTGGTTGGTTGTAAATTAGGTGCTAAAAGAATCTGAAAATCTAGTGGGCAGGCTGGAATTCAAAATATGGGCCAATCAAGTGGGCCAACAATAATCAGTAATTACTTCTTGTAGAAACAATGAATTCCTGGCATGAAATTGTTCAGACTTGTGGTGATGCAATCAAAAAAGCAAACGTGTTTCTCTACTGTTGTCCAAAGAGGACCGTAACTGTAACTTTGTGATAGCAGGGAGAACGTGCTCTGTGGCGTGGAGGACAGCTGAGTGGGTGCAGCAGCGACACACACGTGCCGTTTATATATATTTTGAATATAGCTTTTGACAGATCAGCGTGTGTGTGTCAGCTGCTCGTGTCACTCCAGCTTTCCAGTTGCTGGTTGTGGGATCAGTCCGTTCATCTTGGTGCCGGTGAGGTCGCTTTACTGCTGTGACAAACTTGGGTGGAGCAATTTCAGACACACCCGCCTGCCTGCGACATTTCCACAATGTAACCGTTCCCCTGTTATGAAACAGCTTGATGTGCTGAAACCAATTTGTAGCAGCTTTTCCATTATTTAGTAATTATTCACATGCTCTTATTGTGAAACGGTGACGTAATCATGGTAGGATAATTGATATATATGAAGTATAAATAGATGCTGATTATAAAAAGCATTTTAAACAGTGTTTGGGAGCTTGAGGAACCCAGTTGCTCGTGTTTTGAAAGTACCAGATTTTTTTTGGTCTTCAGATGCTCAACATTTTGGGCACAGTGATCAGATTTTGCTTCTTAATGGTGCTTAATGTCTTCTTCTTGCTGAAATAAAGAAGGTTGTTTTAATGGATTCAGCGTGTAAATACTACAGATATTTATTCAGTTACTCTCCTGTTTTACTTGTGAACTGGACGTCTGTAAATCACACTATTCTTCAGTTGCCCAGAGCGTCTTTCACAGAGACACTTCTCATCACGATACTGTTTCTCTGGTGGTCTCTTCTTCTATCGTGTGTCCTGCAGGAGCCTGGGGACAGGGCATCATGCTGCAGGGACCGTCGGTAGACAGCAGCGCCTGGGGCTTCACTCCGCTGGTGGTGTTGGAGCTGGCCTCGGACACTAAGGAGGAAGCCATCGCGTGGTTACTGAGCAGGATAGGAGACCATCAGCAGAATGGAGGTACGCTTCACCTTCTCTGTGCCGGTATTCACCTCCTCTTCCACGGTTTGCTGTGACATGCAGCTGTTTCTCCAAGGTGCTGAGCTGCTTGTGCAGCAGCTGGGCCCGGGAGTCGGCGCCCAAGAGAAAGAAAACCCCAACATCTTCCTGGTGGGGGCCTCGAGGCAGAGACTGCTCTCTGGTGCTGAGGACGTGGGTCTCTTTAAGGAGTTCAGCGATGGGTCCATGAGGGCCTTCACCTGCGCCCATAAACACAACTTCAAAGATTTCAAAGGTAAAGAGGGAGAGAAACCGAACGGCAGCACCGCGAGACCCAGTACTGACTAACTCTAGACGTCCTGTAATGCAGGCGCGTTAATGTCTCAGCATTACTGATGTAAAAACTACAGGAAGAGGTGACTACTGAAGGAAAAAGCTGGTAAAGACGCAGGGAAGGTTTCTTATAACGAAAATATGAAATGCATACGTATAATAATCTTTTGTTTCCATGAGCCTGTTTCTAATGTCTTAGGATGTGTTGGTTTCACTGTCGCCGCTGTGTTTGCTGTTCGTCTCTGATGTGCTCTGTGTCTGCAGGAGATGGAGACAGTTTCCTCAGTGTGGCTGAATGTCAGTACATCATCAAACACGAGCTGGACACGTTGAGAGCCAAAGATGAGACTCATGTACCGGGACACCCGCAGACAAAGCTTTATCCTGGCAAATCCATCGGTGAGTGTCTCCCCACCTCCCACCGTCACTCTGACATTTACATGGGCTATGAATGTCCCACCAGTGACATGTACATGAAAGGATTTACAGTGCTAGTAAAGAGGACTCCCCACCTGTTCTCACCTTTTATCTATTTATTTGGTCTCAGAGTCCAGGTGTAAATATATTTCTGCCTAAGTGAAAACAGATTTCTACACGTCATCGAAATGACATCAGGAAAAAGAGTCAAGTCAAGATAGTGTTAACTCCATCGCCTCCACCAGAAGACCATGTTGTATGTTAAATGGTGTGTTCATTAAAGAAATGAAAGAAAGACCACGACGTTAACAACACGGTGTTCACACACGGAAACGGCAAAAGGTTCACCTGCTTTTTCTCACTACTGTAGAAGAACAAGAGTTCCCTGCCTTTAAAGTGTAAACACACCCGTGTGACTGATGAAGCCGTATCCTGGAAAGAAGCTTCATCACCAGTCGGCTCTGGTGACGTCGCGCCGGGCCTCTCGCGTGTAGTGCGTCACTTCATTCAGAGAACGGTGCCGGCATCGCTTCTACGTGGACAAAGCAGCGAGGAAGAAAAAACACCACTGGCTACACAACCACACACAGTATTAGTGTTTTTAAGCGTGGCTCCACCTCTGCTGGTGGAGCACAGCCCCCCCCCCATCTCCCGCTGCAGTGTGGAAACAATAAATATGCAAATGCTGAAAATGAGATAAGGAAGCAATGAGGTTGCAGCGATAGAGCAGCAGCTGCGTTTGACAGAGTGTGTTCATGCAGAATGTATTAATTCTTGACAAACGATGCACTCAAGAAATGGCAGCCTCCGTGTACGTGTGTGTATCAGACAATGGGAATTACTGTGTAGGATCGTCCTGCCCTTGTTTCAGGAACTTAAGCTGCCCGTTTATTCCGCTGGGAGAGCGAGGCGCGTGTTAATGTGGCGAGGCCGTTTTCACGCCACCCGCTGGAGCAGCTTCCGCTGGGTTCCAGCAATAGCTCGTCAAATCATCTGAACTGGTCCGGGTTCAGATGTTTCTTTGGTCCCAGTGTCACCTTCCCCATGATGAAATGCGGTTTTCTCTGCGTGACAGTTCGCAGGCTGCAGTCCAAAGGGATCCTGGTCCAAATGTTTCCGCTCCATGAAAAGGAGGAGCTGAAGAGGCTTTCGTTTTCCTGGTACAAAAAGGTGAAGTTGTCCCTTCAGCCTCTCGGTGAGTTGAAGTACCCATGATCTGCATACACACGTCACGAAGGGTCACTGCTTCCTCATTTTGAAGATTTGTTCCCTGTGCACAGATGACATCAGACGCTACTACGGGGAGGGCCAGGCCCTCTACTTTGGCTTCCTGGAGTACTTCACTTTTGCCCTGGTGCCTATGGCCCTCATCGGGCTGCCTTACTATCTGTTCGACTGGGAGAACTATGACAAATACGTGGTGTTTGCGGTGTTCAACCTGGTCTGGTGTACCGTCCTGTTGGAGGTGAGCGGGGCTCCCACAGTGATGACGCGGTGTGTTGTGTGTGACTTTTGACTCGGCCTTTCCTCCACTAGTTATGGAAGCGGATGAGTGCCTCGCTAGCCTACCACTGGGGCACACTGAGCAGGAAACGGGCCTTCGAAGAACCTCGGCCCGGTTTCCACGGCGTGCTTGGGTTTAACCCTGTGACGGGCCGCGAGGAGCCGCTCTACCCCAGCACCAAGAGGCAGCTGCGCGTCTACCTCGTGTCTCTTCCCTTCGTCCTGCTCTGCATCTACCTGTCCTTCTACGTCATGATGATCTACTTCCAGATGGAGGGATGGGCCTTGTCAGTGCACGACGAAGAGCCCACGTTCTGGACTGGAACACTGTTGTTCATCCCCAGTATTATCTACGCTGTGGTCATAGAGGCCATGAACCTCGTCTACAGATACGCTGCCGAGTTCCTCACTGAATGGGGTGAGTTGGTAAAGTCTGTTCGTCCATCCATCATCTCATGGTCCGGCGCTGTTTGCTGGCTAAATAATGCTGCAGTAGTAGAAGAGCAGTTTCTTTAGACTCTTTGCTATTTGTGCTGATCGTGACCTGATGAATGTAAAAACTAAGAATCATCTTTTTACCTGATGTAGTTTCTGGTCGAGCTAAATTCTTTATCAAAACGTGGCGTTCACATATGAGGCCTCCGGGTTAAAGGTGTCTGACGGTCCCTAAATTCAGCGAGACATGAGCTAACCTGGCAAACACTACAGCTGCTGTGTGCATATTTATGTCTTTCAATCACAGCTTTCTGTAGTTTCATGTTTTTAATGGTGCATTTTTCCCACTACCTTCTGACATTTAACTAACAGACAGACGGATGTCTGTGGCTGTTGTTCCAGATGTGCAGTGGCAGCTGGCCGTTTGATTCCGTGCTCAGTAAACGCGCCTGTTAAATAGTGATTCACTCAGCAGAGGAGCCGCTGCTCAACCTGCTGTTATTAACACGCTTCACATGATTTCCCCTTCAGAAAACCACAGGCTGGAGTCTTCGTATCAGAACCACCTGGTCCTCAAAGTATTAGTGGTGAGTATGAGTGAGGCTTGTGCTGCCACGCCCTGTCACGGTCGGCACTCCTCTCATCAGTGTCTCCTCTCTTCAGTTCAACTTCTTCAACTGTTTCGCCTCGCTGTTCTACATCGCCTTCGTCATGCAGGACATGGTGCTGCTCAGGCAGGTAGGTCTGCTCGTCCTTCCTCATTCTGTCTTTTCATCTTCGCTCCACCGGGTTCTTCTGTCTCCTCCTCCTGTCTCTCTAGAGTCTGGCCACCCTGCTGATCACCAGTCAGATTCTGAACCAGCTCATGGAAGCCTTCCTGCCGTACTGGCTCCAGAGGAGACGCAACAAGAAGATGATCCACAAAGTCCAGAAGACAACCAAGCTGAAGGACAAGGAGCTCCCTCTGGTCGAGCAGGTCCGTCTCGAGGCTCACATGAGCATGTACCTGGTAAGAGCACGTAGAAGAGCATGTTAGCACGTTAGCATGCAGCGAGTGTGACCCCGTGCTCCTCTGCCCCGTCAGGGAACCTTCGATGACTACCTGGAGCTCTTCCTGCTGTTCGGCTACGTCAGTCTGTTCTCATGCGTCTACCCTCTGGCTGCCGTCCTGGTGGTGCTGAACAACATCACCGAGGTTTACTCGGACGCCTTCAAGATGTGCCACGTGTTCAAGCGGCCGTTCTCCGACCCAGCAGCAGACATCGGAGTCTGGCAGGTGAGGCGTGTGAACACGAAGCTGGCGGATCAAAGCACAGTTAGAGAGGATTACTGTCTCCACCTGAAGCTTTCATTCCTTTTCCCAGTCAGTCTTATGTTGAACACGCTTCTCTAATCTGAGCGTTGCTGTGGATGTAGCTGCAGGTATCACTTACTCCGTGCCGTGCGCTGCCAGCTGGGACCTGGTCCATTTTGGGAAGCGGATGGTTGACTGTTGCTGTCTCTCTGTGTCCAGCTCGCCTTTGAGACCATGAGCGTCATAGCGGTTGTGACCAACTGTGCGCTGATTGGCATGTCTCCACAAGTCAAGGCCTATTTCCCTGACTCGGAGACGCAGCTCATACTGTGGACCGTGGCTGTCGAGGTAATTCATACGCACCACCATGAACACACGTGTGTGAAGTCAGTCTGTGAAGCATGGGGGTTAAACCCTGCTGCCTGTGTGTGTGTGTGTGTGTGTGTGTGTGTCTGTGTGTGCGCGTGTGTGTCTAAGCCACTGTGATTGAAGGACTGTTGAAGAGATTTGCCCACTAGATGGAGCCAGACTCTAAGTTAGACCCGCACAGATCAGTGCGTGATGGTGATGTCGTGCGGTGGTCTGTATCCCTGTTGAATCCTCTATTCCTCACCTAGATGTCTCCTCTCCTCGGTCCACCCTCCTCCCTTCTCTCCCAGACTGTGAAACAGCATTTCTCCTGACGCTGAGGGATGAACGTGCTCGTATTGATTGCCCGTGTGTTTGATCGAATGCACACACAGGGCTAAACGTTCAAGGGGAGGTTGTGCAATGTGTGCGATTTGCCTTCTTCGTCCGCTCCCAGGAGAAGCTTGTGTTTCATCAAACCCTTTTGTGACGAGATGGATTTGAGTTGTTTGAGTTTTGCAGCGGCTTTAAAACCAGATCTACCCAGGTGTGTATTTTATATTAAAAAAATAATGTAGTAGCAGCAGTTACAGTTCAGTTTACCAAAAAATAACTGCAAGACACTTTACAGAGCGAAGGCAAGACCTCACAGTGTTACAGATCCCTGTGGAGCAGGAGCCACGAGAACCAAAAACCTTCTGAGATAAATCAACAAAGGATTTAGAACTCAGAAAGAAACGGCAGCAGACGCTGCAGCACCCGAATCATCAGCGTCCGTGAACACCTGTCCATGAATGTGGACCATGATGCACCGAGTCCAGCCTCCCTCCACCTGTGAAGCTTTGGATCCGCTGTGGAGTCAAAGTGATGCCTGCTCAAACGTGGGCTAGAGATTTCAAAAAGGACTTGTTTTAAATTCCAACAAATTGATTCTGGACCATGTTGCAAAAGCAAATCCACCACATTAAAGGCTCAGGAACAAATCTGAATAAGCAGGTAAATCAAACAGGGCAGTTCATAGTTCACGGTCATGTGGAGCACAGTGTTTCACTCGGCTTGCTGATGTTCTCTGTGCCCTCACCCAGATCAGGAGAGGAGGCGGTGTGTGCGTGTGTGTGTGTGTGTGTGTCAGCTGTCTGCATGTGATGACACATGTCATCAGTTAGAGCCTGAGCGATGAAGATCCTCTGATACAAAACTCACTTCGACTTCGATGGAGCGAAAGCGAGTCGGCAAATAAAATGAAGCTGGAAACCGATGGGAGGAGGGGAGGTGCAGAGGAGAACTGATAGGTCTGAGGAGCAGAGCACAGCAGGGCGTGCGTGTGTGTGTGAGAGGAACCTGAGTCACCAGCTGATTGTGTGTCTGAGCACGTTCCTGGAACCAACCAGCACATTTCTCAGAACAGAGCGAGCAGCCTCTTAAAGCGATGGGACAACAAGAATAACGAGGGCCCGTTCGTGTCCAGGACACCAGAGAGGAGCTGCACACAAAGACGCCACGATGACACAGCACACTGTGCATCTCCACCGTTACCGGGCCTGTGAGTGCTGGGACTTTTAGGAGCGGCCACGTCCAGTCTGGATTCTGGCAGCGTGGAGCGCGGTCCTTGTCTTCACACTGGTTCAGTCTTTAAAGTGCCAGAGAAGATTGATTTTAAAATCCAGCCGCTCAGCTTGTAGGGTCGCGGTGGGCGGTGAGCGGCACCTCGTCGCCTTCCTGCAGCAGCGCTATGATACCTGTGTAATTACTGTACTGGCTTACACGCAACGCTGAGCAGTAACCAAGCAACCGAGCAGCCTGCCACAGCGGCAGACAGACTTTCTTTTGTCCCGCCTGTCTGCTAAAATCTGCTCATTCCAGTGCAGCCCGGGCAGCACTGGACCCTGAGCTGGGGGCAAGGTTAGAGCATGGGGAGGGGCTTGTTATTTGGTGTGGTGGGTTTATGAGACAAGGTGGTGTTTAGACCTGTATCCTGTTTTTGTTGCACTCCTGGACAGTTCCCATTAGTGATATAATGTCTGAGCACCGTGGATCTAAACGCAGCTGCACAGAAGTCCCGCCCATCCAATGTAGAGACATCCTCCTCATCTGGTATATACCCAGCTTTCCCTTTCCACACGCGTAGGAGATACGATTTGGAATGCTAGTATTCATTATTTAATTATTATCTAAGTAAGACCGAGGTGTGGCAAACCCATCTAGACCTGATTCATGCCACCTCCGTTCAGCTCAAAGCTACGGAGCTGCCCTCTTCTTTACTTCCCAGAGGGCAACAGCATCGAGCATCGTACTCCGTGAAGCATCCAACCTGTGCTGGAGTAAAGTTGAGGTCAGACCACTGCCCTCCTACGTATCGGGATTAAAAGATGTAATTCAGTGACAGAATATTCAGGTACTCCGTACGTCAGGACGACATCGAGGGTGTAAAACTGTTAATGTAAATGATTTTTTACCAGATTATCTTTTAGCCTCTGGCAAATGAAACAAGGCGTGAAGCGTTCTCACTGCTTTTCTAATCATCATCTGATCATCTGGTGCCATGATTAAAGCTGCCTGTAGCTGTGATTTATACTCACATGATAGTGATTGCCTGACTCTGGGTTTTAACATTATTCAGATTCGGCCTTGACTCCATTTAATGAGTCGCTGTTTAGTCTCAGACTGAAAACGACGTGTGAATTAATGTGACGTGTTGTTTTCTGTTCGTGTCGGTTCACACAGAACCACAGAACCACTACTTCTATATCAGCTGTATTGATTTGAAATGCAAATTGTCCAATTAACAGGGAACGGTTGCCACGGTAACAGCATGGCAAGCGCTGCACGCTGAGCAGTGGGAACCTTCCTAATGCGGGCCAGTCGTGTAGATGCTCGCTCTCGGGAGCAGGACGCTGGCGATGACTCGTACATCAGCTGGAGGTTCGATCACGAGTCACATTCTCCTTCCAGTCTGCTTCGGGAATCCTCTCACTCCCCGTTTAACCTTGTGCCGCGGAGCAATCAGCTAAGAGCTGGAGTGTTTGCTGTGCACATTCATCCAAAGTGACAAGTCACTCACATCAGGGACTTCTGAGCACGTTCGGCCTTAATGGGCGGAGCTGCTGTGCTGTCGTAGTCTGTGCTCCTTTAAAGCCGCTAAAAAGCTGCAGGGGAACAAAACGGAACACGATTTATTACCAGAATCCACATCTGTTCTACACGAGGAAGATGCACTGAGCAGCCAGGTCTGCTCTCAAAGCCTGAACTCCACCGTTCTGTAGCATGACTCTGTGTGTGTGTGTGTGTGTGTGTGTGTGTGTGTGTGTGTGTGAACCCTTTGACCTGCGTGTAATACAGCCGCCTGCTCAGTGTGCATGTGAGGAAATGTCACCCTCATGGGGACATGCACCTCAGTGATTTGCTGCGGAGCCGTGACGGCCGGCTGTCTCTGCTAACGGCGCTCTGACGAGCTCAGATGTGAGAATGTGACATTTAAGGGGTGATTTTTGTTTGTTCCTTTCTTCAGCTGATGTGTTTCCCTCATGGTAGATCAGACTGAGGGTTAATAAACCTAACGCGACCACAGCTTGACCCGAGGTGTCTGTCGTTCTGTGATTTCAGCATGTGCTGCTGGCCTTCAAGTTTATCCTGACCTTCCTCATTCCCGACGTTCCCAAACACATCCAGACCAAACTGGCTCGCCTGGAGTTTGAATCCCTGGAGGCTCTGAAGAAAAAGGTAAAAGGATGAGCTGTGACCTAAGAGGCAGAGGAAGCAGAGAGGAGCTTTAGAGTCTATCAACTAAACATGATTATTCATGTCAAATGCTAGTTTAAGCTCAACGTAAAAGCTTCTCTCCCGGCGTTCTGCGTTTCGTTGAGGCTGTGTTGTAGCTCCTGGCCGTGTATTCAGCACAATCAGCAGCTTTTCTGTGTTTTCTTTCCACCTTGTCTCAGTGGAAACGGCCTGAGGCAGGAATAGAGCGTAAAGAGAGGTTCCAGCTCCTAATGAGAAACAAATCAACTCACAGAGGATGTTTGTCCGTCCGCTGCATTATAATGTTCATTTACAGCTAATAAGTCGGATCCTCGTCGCTACTCGACGGCGAAGCTTTAAAAAGACTTTAATATGCGTTGTCTGGTAATCTGAATATTAAAGTTCACACTTTGAGCCCTAGCCTTGGAGAGCTAACGCTAGCAGCACTAGAATAGTGGTAGCAGCCGTCCACTGGGCTACGCCAACACACACAGTTAAAGTAATGTTACGTGTTCTCAGGAGTTCGTCATATAGTGGTGACAGATGCACACATCAACTGTTTGGTGGTCTTTAATAGGCTGTAATAAATCTCCAGCTAAACTACCTGCCCCCCCAAACAGAAGTCCATTACGACACGGTGGTCCGCTTTATGTCCCGGACCACTTTGCTGAAGACAAACGGCGTGCTCTGTGCTAGTAGTATGGATATGGCTCCAGCATTAGCTGCTCGGCACTGAGTGCTGCTCTTCATCATTTCTTTCACGTGGCTTCGGGTCCGCGCATGTTACACTTTCATCTGTGTTGCTTTGTGCTGTCTTGGCTCTGCAGAGGCAGCTCCCTGGAGGGTGAGTAGCTCCCTTCGTGTGTCGGTCTGCTTCACTAACAGGACGTGTGGTGAGTCTGTGTGTAACAGAGTGCAGCGATCGCAGAGTTGCATGAGGTTTTCAGGCCTGACCGTGAGAACCAGTATGAACAGTCACATCGTGTGAGCCCCAACATCATCGCACTGCAGCAGCTCTGGGTTTATTTAGTATCGGAGAGAGCTCCAGGTGTCTTTTCCACTTTGTGTCTGTCTTGCAGTGTGTTTGACCTCATCCTCAGTTTATAATGGAAAACCAAACCTTACGAGGTTCTACGTCAGCCTGCTCCTCCTTTTTAATATAAAACAACAGCACAGGAGTCTGACTGAGTGGATGTGAAGTCAGCGAGAAGCTTTGTCTCAGGAACACTGTGGATTTACATCTATTCATCGTGTGTGAACGGTATCAGACTTTAGTCTAACAAAGTCAGGTGCTGCGGTTTGCGGTGATATAACATTTTCTCTCGTCTGTGAATGGCACATTTTTGCTCGAGGCAAATGACCGCCCACCCTGGAAGGTGGGTTTCTGCCTTCCTTTAGAACCAGACCACTCACTCAATGAATTATCACGACTGTGTTTGTTTGTCGTCTGTCTTTCAGAAAATGCTTGAAGCCTCGGAGCTCAGTAAGATGGTCTCGTGAGGAGGAGAGGAGGGCCTGCAAATACTGATGGACCTCTACCGTCCATCATGCTGCTTTTCTACACTTTCACATGCATGTACCATGGCAGATCTATACGTATATACGCTCACTGCCCCCTGTGCAATCAGATAAAAGTATGCATATTTGGAGGCTTAAAGGGACAAACTGGCGGTTTACTATTCTCAGAGCAGGGGAGGACATGACGGGGCACCAGCTGTGATATGAAGGTCTCCCATCAAGATGTACTGTAAAGGGGTTTTTCTACTTGTGGGGTAAACTGAATAAAACAGGCGACAGCCAGATGTTCAAATCACAGGAGAATGCTGTATTATAACATGGCCTACTGTAGCAGGTATGGAGCTTATATCCAGGTCACTTCCTTCTGTTCTTACTTTGGGATTGTGTAAATTGTCCTGATGAATACAGGATGGTGGTGTGTACACATTAAACTCCACCACTAATAACCTGCTGCTTTAAATGACCGTGCGACTGTTTCCTCATTAAAGCTGCTCCGTGCATAGAAGCAACGACAGGCCATAAATCCCCATCAAATACCCAACGTTGAAAATGACAGGACTGTCTATCTGCTGACAACTGGTTCCTCGTCTCAAAATTTCCATTCGGACTGAACTTGAAAATTGTTTAAAAAAGTATGTGAGTAGTGTTCTGAATCTTTTTAATCTGTGAACACAACACAAGCCGAATCAGACCTGTGGGAAGTCAAGCCACACAAGTTCACATAGAACTTTATAAAATAAAACAGCTAATGCCAAGAATATATATGTGTTGAAATGGTCACAATTAGACATTTAGTTGTTAGAAATACGATTATTTTGGCCTTTCTTTGCTTCCATATACAAGAGATCGTATATTTTATTGAGCTTAGCATGACGTATTACTAGTATTAGCTGGTAATATCAGACAAATACGATGACGTTTGAAGCCATGCATCCTTGTATCACCGCTGGTGCCTTGAACTGTAACACCAGTCTGAATGTTTTATAAACTGTAAACACAGTCATCCTTGGCTTAAATAAACCTAGAAATGTGGCTATGAATCGTGTACCCGCTGCACATCTGTACTCGTATACGGCTTTTACTACTAACGCCCTGCATCGCTCCGTTACTCCACCACTAAGAGGAGACAGAAAGATCAACACTCAAGCTTCTGGGACTTCTGGAAGCTTCTGGGTCATTTGAGCGGTGTGGCTGTCGTACAGAGTAACCCTCTCCGGTGTGGGTGCCTTTCAACACCTTCAGAGACCTGGACTTCAGCTTTCTGCTTCCAAACACAGCCAACTGTATCTTAATCACTCAGCGTTTTAAAGTAGCAGTGATTAACATGCACAGTTTAGCATCTTTTAGCTCATTGTTTTTTTTACAGTTTTCCTTCTCACGACTCCAATCTCTAGCTTGTGGTGCTGATGCATTTAGCAGCTACGAAGAGCCAGATACATTCCTCATCGGGGATCAAAATAGAACTGAAATAGTGCCATCGGGTTGACACAAAAACACCTTTAATGCTAGTGCTGCTCAGTTTGCCATGTGTACAGATGGGCCACAGTATGTTACGTTGGTTCTTCATTACACCTTATAAGGCGACATGCTAACATTTAGCCACTAGCACAGCTGAATGTCAGGTCTAATGAACTGAACGCACTGACTTGATGACGGCACCAGATTTAATAATTCACCCTGCTGAGCATATTGACGAGATTCTGCTGTGTAACACTGAGGCGCTAGCACAGCTAACTAGACAACGTCTAGTTATTATTCTTACACAGTTTGAGCCAAGTCTTCCAATAAAGACCCAGGAGACCATGTGTATAAGACAGTATTCCACATTTTATTTTTGGATATTACCATGGCTATATGTAACGTCTGACAACAGGTAGCAACTACAGAGTAATACACTGAATATTCCTGTCAGTTCCAATGCATCTTTTTTTCCTTTTTCTTCTGCTGCTTTTTGGTCCAGGATTCTTTCCGGAATCTGTGGATTCTTTCTGTTCTCAGTCACTGAATGTCAAACATTGAAACACATGCACATCATTCACCTGAATACAGCTGAGTAAGACAACAGTCAAAGAGACCTGACGGTATGAAGAGAATGGCGTCATGTTTATTCTTAGCTGAGACACTCGTACAGTGTTACTAATTATCATAAGGCTAGATTACTGTACAGCTATGCACCAAAAGGTTGACTTCTAGATAAAGAGAAAGAGCACCATATATACACCTCTATGTACATTTGGTTTCAAGAAAACTCGAGACAAAACCCAAAGAGAGAAAAAATACTTTAAACTACGCTTTCCTTTTTTTCCCCGTGGCCATCGTAAGGCTGCACACGTCGGAATTCAAAAGATTTAACTAATGACAAATGTTCCTGTACAGATAGCTGCAACACACAGTTTAGCTTATTGCCAATGCCCTTTACCTATTTCCCCACTTTCCCCGTCTTCTCTTCCATTTGTTCGTGTTTGGCCAGGTCAACGCACGCGCACACACACGCGCACACACACACACACACGCACACACACACACACTAGTTCTAACCAGTTAGGGCCTTCATCTACATTTTAAAACAGCAGGTCGCTTGACAACATGTACAGGTTTAAAAAATAAACTTTACTTTTCGACATATACACACGCTGCACCCGCATGTGCAGTAAGCTCTGGGTGACTCGTGAGGGCGGGGGCAACTAAAAGTAGCCAGCAGAGGTCAAATCAGAGCAAACTACTTGGTTACTTGTTAAGTGAAAGAAAAAAGCATCATATTTAAATAGGTGGTCAGCAGGAACATTTCCAGCCTGTTGGTGAAGAGCCTGTTGCTACATTATCAATACAATCACCTTCCTCTGCTTTGCAACGCAAACACACAGACACACGCGCAGATTTAAAGGGTCGTGACAGTTTGTTGTTGCGAGTAACGTGAAGCAGCTGATTTCATCCAGCGAGAGAGAAAAATGGTTCAAATTATTAACACAACATGGAGAAACAACAGATTGTCTGAGTGCAACATGGAGACTGGAGTCCGAGGTCAGCTGAATGATCACAGATCAGTGAAAGCAAAGGTGAGAGGTCAGAGGTGGGGGGGTGATGACAGGGCAGCACTGTTGTTTCTGTCTAAGTGCTTGGTTTCAAACTGAATATCAAGCTCGTCAGGAAGAGGGACAAAAAACTCCCTTCTCCCACAAAGAAGAGAAAGAGAAAGGTCTGCTGCCTAAAAACAAAGTTACAAGGAACTTTATAAAAACATTGTTTAAGAATAAAGTCGGTTTCATTAAAAAAGTCCAAATGTTATGAGAAAAAGTCAACTTCACACGTCTTTGGGGTAAAAGTACAAAGTTAAGATTTAGATTCTCAGTGGTCTCAGTGTCGCGTGTGGGACAGCGGCGAGCTCCTCAACCAACTCTAGCTACCGTCAAATAAAAAGCTCAGTGTTTAAACATGGGCATGAAAAGAAAAGTGAAAAGCTCGAGCAGAGCACAGGGTGAAGCAGAGAAAAGGTGGAGAGTGTGTGTGTGTGTGCGTGGGAGGGGGCTTTAGATGACCTGGCAGCAGCTGGCTGGAGCGGAGGTGCACAGCAGGCCGTCCCTGGAGCCCCCGCCCCGCTGGATGTTGACGGAGATGGTCTTCTCACACAGAGGTAGTTGAAGCACGCCGTTTTTCAGAGCTCCCGCGTGCAGGCCGGGGGGGTCGTGCAGCGCCGTTCTGCGGTGGTGGTGGGGACGAGGCAGAGCGGCGGTGGTGGGGAGGGTGATGGTGTCCATGCTCCTCGTAGAGCCGATGCACATCCTCCAGGAAGATTTCTCCTGGATTTTCACGCTCCCCCCCGAGAGGCTGCGGGGGTCAATGATGAACTTGCCCCCTGCTCCACCTCCTCCCGCTCGCGCCCCCCGACCTGCGCGGTGGTGCTGCAGCTGGGAGCTGAGGCACAGACTCATGAGCTTCAGACTCTCCACCAGCTCGGTGCTGCGGCTCACGGCGCGGGACGACCGGGACTGAGCGCTGAGGGAGGGGGTCGCGCTGCTGCTGTTGTTACAACAACTGGAGGGGCTGTCTTGTCCTTTATTACCCCCTCCTCCGCCCCCACCACCACCACCACCACCTCCACTTTCATTGCCACCTCCTCCAGGAGGACTGCCTCTGTCTGGACCGGAGGTGCCCCCACCCTCTCCGGGAGGCTTCCCCTGGCCTGAGCTGCTGCCTCCTCCGTTCCCCCCCTCACTGCCAGGCGGACCCTCGCTGCTGTCCCTCCTGTTCCAGCCGTAGCCGAAGCCAGAGTCTTTGTCCAGGCGTCTCCGGTGGCTCTCCGAGTCGTCGTCGCTGGTCTCTGAGCTGGAACACGACGACCCCCTCCCCTGGCTCTTGCGGCGGTGGTAGCGCTTCTGAGAGGATCCTGGGGACGAGGTGGAGCTCAGGTTGGTGGCGTTAGCGGCCATGTTCATCTTGAGGCGGCTGAGTTTGGGCGGCAGACCCTCGTGCATGTCGAAGTCGTCGTCAGACTCCCCCTCCTCCTCGAAGATCTGGTTAAGCACCGGGGCGCTCTTCCTGGAGGTGAGGCGGTTGGTGATGGAGGGGGGCTTGCGGCGCAGGACCACCTGGGTTGGCAGGGGACACGAGTCCTGCTCCTCCTCCTCTTCCTCATCCTCCTCCACCCTGAGAGAGACATTACTTAGTTGCATTATAAAATTCATTCTTTAATAAGTAACAATAGAAAAGTGTGAAACTTGACCCGACCTGAAGAGACAGGTTCGCTGCTTTGCTGGTGCTGAGGTGGAGGGAGCAGACGCCCTGATGGTGCCAGGACCAGAGCCCGAGGGAGCAGCACAGGCCCCCTGGAGAAAGATGTAGAAGACGTGACGTCACGTGATCAGAGAGGGCAGTTTGGGGCAAACAAACAAAAACAGTGAAACCTAATCGACAGAGACGTCCATACCTGCGCTGGTCCAGGGGAGTCCACCACCGTCTCCTCCCGCCGGCCCAGCTCCATCACACCTTTGGAGCGGTGTCCGTTGAGCAGGTTCTCTGCACTGCGCGCTGGAGCCTGGGGGCCTCCGGCGTGGGAGATGGAGGACGCGGCCAAGCTGTCCTCTATGTCCTGATGCATGTCCACTCTGGTGGGCCAGGACTGCCTGGAGACACAGCAAAGATTCGAATGAATGGAGATGAAGGTGGATGTTATGCTGCCAGCCTGGAGATGCCTGATCAGAAAGTCGACCCAGACCTGAGAGAACCGGATTAATCAGAGGAACTAACGTTGGTTCGCTGACTGAACTCCAGCTGCTCACGACGTCTTTGTGTTCTTCTCGTGCAGATGTTTCAGCATCATCAGTCACTTAGTGTCACCAACAACTTCTTCATCAGCACGTCTCTGTGACGAGCCTGATCACATCATTAGAACCGACTAAGCTGCTGCAGAGACACAAACGAGCGACTCCACGGTCTTTCCAGGAAGAGACACAAGCTCGGTTCATTAACATTAACACGATGCTGGGGATGTGAAGTAGCTGTAGCTGTATGTGGGTCAGTGTGAGCTCATTAGCAGAGTTGTCCCTTAAACACAGCACAGGGGTGAGGAACAGTTCAGCATCAGCACTGCCTGACTGGTACAGGTAACACACACACACACACACACACACACACTTTTTCTCCCCGGAGCCCGGCATGTGGAGGCTCCGTGAACCCAGAAATGGAACCGAAACCTGTGGAGGCCTAAGCCCGCCGTAAGAGAAGCCTCCTCTCTGCTCGTACTATGACTCAGACAGTCATTATGAAGAGGAGCACTGGTTTTTCTTGACTCTAGTTCGTAGTGCTAATGTTTTCACGCTTGCTGCATGGATGCTCTGCTCTTTACCTGAAGTGTGCCTTGATGTTGCTGGGGCTGGATGAACGCGTCTGGACCTCCTTCTCTTGCTTCTCCCTCAGGATCCTCTCTGCTAGTAGGTAGTATGTGGCTGTGATGTGGTTGTACTTGTTGGTCTCCAGGGCTCTGAAACAACACAAGCACATTAGAAGCATGCGAATGAAAATCATACTGCACAGGAGAAACCAGGTGCAGTAGATATCCGACCTCTGTGCCTCACATGTCTGTAAACACACCCCCACGTTTCTCACACTCGAATTAAAGCCTCATAATCAAACTAATCAAATCAGCCGTACACACAGGATGTGTCTGTAGCTTTAGCCTCAGGTCAGTAAATAAGTAAAGAGCCGGTCTGTCATGTGACGATCAGTAACAATGCTCAGGTCACTAAACTGCAGAAATGCCCGTTGATACACGTGGCACTGCTTCATTTAAACAGCTCAGTGTGTGAGCAGGGGCACGATTCAAATAGGAAACACAATTAAAGCTCCTTCTCCATCACGAGGGTTCTGCTGTATGATGCTTGTTCCTGTGAAGCTGTGCTACATCTCTGATGCTACACATCCATCAAAGACAGCAACGCTCTCCTGTCACCTCACCAGCTTTACACGCTCGCCTGTCAGCGCGCACACACACATGCCGGCTGTTAGTGTGTACACAATGAGACTGTGGTGCACCACACCACAGGCAGCTCTGTCGGGGAAGACGGAGCTGAACTGTGAAACCAGGCTGATGAGCGGGAACCTGATGACACGACTGTGAAATCAAAAGCTGCTCTCTTTTCACTCTTTAGATGTTCTCCCATGCAGCGCTCGCTTAGAGCAACGGTTTCATAGTGATGAGCTGTCGGTACACCCCAGAGAAAGACCAGGTGTCTGAGGTGTGAGAGTCACCTTCTTCAAACTGGAAAACAGGGGTCAGAAGAATCTCCGTATCAAATGATGGTGTTTGACTTCAGCCAGGAGTCCCCCCCGTCTGGATCATTCACACCTCCTCGCGCCTGTGGACACGTCTCTGTGCATCTTTGTCTGACTTCCACGGAAGTCAGACAAACACATTACCTAATGTTTTATGGGGGGAACAGCGTGCTATCAGTGTGTTCATGCACGGATGCCTGTGTGTGGGTCACATACAGCTGAACCACGAGGAAAGCTCTGCTCTGAGCTTTTCTTCATTCCTTTTGTCACACGTATGCAATTGTGTTGATTTTCACTGATGGTCACGTGTTGTGTGATTACATACGGATGACAGGAGAAGCCACTTATGAAGAATCACATTCAAACAATAAACAAGATAACTCCGTAACACAAAGAGCTTATTCCCATCATAAATCAACGTCATGTCCAGTACCACAGTCGGAATCTGGTTTGCAATCTGAAGCAATTACTTAAAGTAGATTTCCAGGATAATAACAATGTGGAAGCTGCATTATAGGCACCAGAAGTTGGAGGTTCAGCGTCTTGTCCAGGGACACTTCGATATGTGGCCAAGAATCAGGGAAACCACTGATCCTGTGGTTGGCAGACGCTCCCTACCAACTGCACCAAAGTCAAACTGAGGGCTTTAGGATTTACATGAACATTTAAGGACCACAAGTCCACCTTATGATGCCAGAACGGAAAACAGACTCTAAGCCCTCAAATGAAACTGCTGCTAATGCTAACAACGCTAACGATGAGCTATCTGACTCAGATAAGCCACAGAAGCCTCCATGGCAACCGGTCTATTGGAAAGTCATTTAATGGCGACCACTAGGAAATAAATTCCTGAGGACCACACTGCTTGCAGAACTTCGCGGGTCAAGGTCTGCTCTCAGCTCCACCATTGACGGCCACAGCACCAGGGCTTTAGTTCACTGGGGTCAACTAACCTCAAAAAGGAAGTGAGTTCTGTCTACTTTACTATATATCCTGTGTGTACTTTACACTACGCTTAACATTTGAAGGACAGGAAACTGTTAGCAACACAAACAACACATGTAACAACTCACTCGACTATGGACTCTCGGTCGGCAATGTCTCCCAGAACCATGCGTTGGATGATGCTGTTGTGTTCCTCCTCTGACAGGTTCTTGTGGGAGACGAGGGGAGTGTTGTATTTGGTGGCCGGGGATGGGTCGACCCCCTGCAGCCAGGCGTGGCTCTCAATTTCCTCCAGGGAGGCTCTCCGCTTTGGGTCCCTCTGGAGCATACGGTCTATCAGACTGTAGTCATCAGGAGGGGGGGGGGAGCAGAACAGAAATCATGTAAAAAAAACAGGCTAACAATGAGGACAGAGAGGCTATGGGCTAACAGTGAGGACAGAGAGGCTATGGGCTAACAGTGAGGACAGAGGCTACAGGCTAACAGTGAGGACAGAGAGGCTATGGGCTAACAGTGAGGACAGAGGCTACGGGCTAACAGTGAGGACAGAGAGGCTATGGGCTAACAGTGAGGACAGAGAGGCTATGGGCTAACAGTGAGGACAGAGGCTACGGGCTAACAGTGAGGACAGAGAGG
>JAUMTR010000008.1:20025873-20040583 GCA_032270685.1 Microctenopoma stevenorrisi
CTGATGGTCACTTATCAAGTCATTGACAAACAAGGATTTAGATGAGAGAGATCTGATATTTAATAATCCACATTTAATTGTTCTGATTTTATTCTGTTCAGTAAAAGGAGTGCTTTTTAGTTTTATTAGCTACTTATATTTATATAATTTAGCTGGACAGGGAGCAGACACAGTCTCTATGGGGTGCTGATAGTTTTGGGGGGGTGACGGCACTAAAGAAGCTGCAGAGAGGTGTGTAAGACTGCGACTCTGCGTCCTGGGCTCCACTTCAGCCCAGGTTTTCTCCAAAACGTTTGCCAGTTGTCTGTGTAGCCCACATTGTTATCGGGACACCACGTAGACAGCCAACGAGTCCGACATCATCTTTGCATAATTACACACCGATGCAACGTTAATTTCAGAGACCTCTGACTGACGTAGCCGGGTGTCATTACCTCTTGCGTGAATTATAATCTTACTAAATTTACATTTAGCATTAGACAGGAATTTTAAGTAGGATTCGATGTCTCTGGCCCCCGGAATACACTTGACTGTGGTCGCTGGCATCTCTAGCTTCACGTTTCTGACTATGGAGCTGCCAATAATCAGAGTGGTTTTCTCAGCGTGAAAAACAAATTTTTGCTTTCTTCCCTCTAATGGCAAAGATTTGAGATATGATCGGAAATATCACATTATGACCCTCACTGACAGTCACTTGTTGTCTTATCTTGCAAAATGCAGGGCCATAAATCTATTATTGATCTAAAGGAGTGGTGTGAATACCCATGATTCTGTTTGTTGCTTCTGTCTGGGGTTACCACAGATCTGCCTCTGAATGTTAGATATGGTCTGACTCCCATTATAACCAAACTGACTGTACCTCACAGTGATTTGTCATACAGAAAGGACATAAAACAACATTTAAATAATATGATAAACACTAGATCAATGATTAAGTATGAAGTTGTTAAAAGATTTAATTTAAAGATTAATTTCACATTCATTTAGAGTACAAAAAAACAATGTTACATTTTTCTTACACATTTTGATTATTGTGTAGGGCCTATGTTAGGGTAAAACATTTTTTAGAATAATCTCTTATTGCTCAAAAATAACAATGAATCAGTATTGATATTAATTATTTTCCTAGTCAAGGCAGTAGAAACCTCATCCCAAATATTCCATTTTGTATTAAATTTTGGGGGAAATATTGGATATTTTGTGTTTTTCTTATTGAAGAAATCAGGGGTTCATATTACAAAAGGTTCTAAAAGCATAAGAAATAATAAACTGTATAACTATTCTTAGGTCTGACGTTGTTTAAAGATCTGAATCTGTAAATATAAAAAAAATTATATATATATATATATATATATAAACAATATATTAATCGGTCAAGCTGCCAGGCACCTTTATAAAGTAAAGAAAAACATTCCACCCAAAAGTTGTTTGCGTCTGTTAGATGAAGTAGTATCGCTTCTTTTTCTTCCTCTTCTTCTTCTTCTTCTTCTTCTTCTTCTTCGGCTAATCTTTTCTCTTTTTTAATTTTCCGGCAGGCCAAACAGCAGCATAGCTTAATGCTGCCCCTTCAGAGCTGCTCATGAGTTTAGGGTTTAAGGTCTTAGATTACAGAAAATAAAAATCAGCACTAATTACGTTACATTTTTTTAACACATTAAACGTTTCACATTAATAAGTTAAGGTTAACGCGCTAATTCTGACAGCACTAATATCAGAATCAGCTTTATTCGCCAAGTATGTTGCACATACAAGGAGTTTGCTTTTGGTCTTTTGTAGCTTTTCTAGGACTGTACAGACAGAATCAAATACATGAAAAACAATAAATTAAAGAAAAATTACAGACAAATTGTAACAAGACAGAAAGACAAGACAGTGTGTGTGTGTGTAGTGTGCTGAGTTTAGTGCAGTTCGTGTCCATATAGCTGCAGCAGTCAGTATATATATATATATATATATATATATATATATATATATACTTCCTCCTCCTCTGTAGCAGACCTCACAATGATGGTGTCCACATAACTATAACAAGACATGTACACACTTGGAGATAGCCCTAAGGGTAATGGTTGTGCTTCCTTCCTACCATTGAAGACACATGCAGCAGGAAGTCCTTGTTTGTTTATTGGACCACTGCCGTGGCTTATTCCTCTATAAATGCCTCACATTTTTCTCCTCCAGAATTACATTCCTATGACATGCTTGCAGTGTTTGTTCATCAAGTTTATTGCTTGAGAGTTGTGGATTCTGTCAGTGAGTGAGTGAGCGAGCGAGCGAGTGTTTGTTCATTTGCATGTTTTATAAATGTCACAATGAGTGAGGTAAGAACTGTTTTTGGATAGCTTTTGAAAGGCAGCTCAGTGGGAAGCCTGTCAGGAATTAATCCGTGTGGGAAATATGTGCTGTGTTGTCATGTCAGCTGACTGTGTGGTTTGATGATAATATAGTAGATCAGAGCTGCTGTTTAGGGAAACCGCTCAAAGTGAGAGGCACTGCTGCCTTAGGTACTGAAAGGTGGAGGTTTAAGGACAGGCCCTTGTGTAACAGTAGTAAAGCTCTAAATCTTCACTTGACAACATAACAATAAATGAACTGACTATCAGAGATTATGCCTCTGGCCACAACAGTGCTTAAAGAAGTACCTTATTCAGAAGTGATTTTGCATTGACAAAGTCTTAGAGGGTTGTGGGACGGCTGGTGTTCGTAAAGAGAACATGTTTCCGGAGCATGCAGTGTCCTGGTGGAATCTGGACGTCTGGGACACAGCAGATGTTTCTAATGAAGGCCCTTGCAGCAGACTGATACTGCCTTGTTGGCAAGCACAGTAAATACTGCCCTCTCCTAGGAACAGGAGCTGTTTGTATTGTTGCTGTGTTTAGAACTGGACTCGTGAAAGTCAGTTTTACATGCTGTGTGGAGAATGAGAGGCACCGCTAACTTATGTGTGACATGGATTTCTTTGCTCACACTGTCTGCTTTGCACACATCACCAGTTATTGTGGCCTCATTCGTGATGGGTCAAATCTTCCTTCTGACTTGAAGTGGAAACTTTAAATGTGAGGGGGGAGTTTTCTATTTGGGTGGTAAAGAAGAACAACGAGATATAAATAATAGTTAATTTGTGTCTTCTTGATGCAGCCAACAAAGAGGAAGACAGACAGGGAGCCTTAAGGAAAAACTGCCTTTGTGGTTTCCAAGATGTCTTTTTATTCTTATATAATATATATGACTGTGGAATTTTGGATCAGTGACAGTGAGTATATGTGACATTCCATCGGACCACTTCAGAAAGAAAAGAGTCAAACAGGCCTGTTCTAAGATGTAGAAAAGAGAGACAACTATCTAGTAAAGCAACAAAACCCTGCAGTGTTACTGTCATTTGTTATTATTGTTGTTAATATGTCATGTTATTATTAGCTGATCTACAGCTACCAGTCACACCACTGTATTTCTCATCAAGCAGGATATCCTGTCCTGCAGTACTGCATCCAGTTTGTGTCACTAAGTTATTCATACTTTTAAAGATTGTGTTTAAATCATTAGTTAAAATTGTCTTGCTTCACAATATAACAATATAAGAGAAATATACTGCATGTGCAGTTGAGGTGCAAAAGGAAGGAAACACTCTGAGCATGTTTTACTGTTACATTTTATGCATTATATGTAAGATTTTATGAAAAAGCAAGGCACCACCGGGACTGTCATGTAGCATCTTATCAGCACATAACTGCTACTTCTAGACAGCATGATAAAGCTGTCCCCTGCTAGACATGACATAATCCTTCACCTGATAACTGTTATCCATATCACTGTTACAGTTGTTCGAATCCACATGTGCGAAAAATGCACAAATCTGAATCTGAGTCATGAACAACTTGAATGTTCCCCAGTGTAGGCAAAGAAATTACAAAAAACATTACAGCCCAGACTTATAGCCCCCCACACACACTATTGAGCAAGATACTCCTTGTAAGTCGCTTTGGATAAAAGCGTCTGCCAAGCAAAGTAAAATATGTAACAGTCTGTTGATAGTGAGGTTGAACCTCCTTAGTGTTTAAAAAACTTTCCACAAATCACCTGTTTCAAACATGAAATCATGTCTGGCTGTGTTGTTTTCCAAAGAAAATAGTTTCTTTTTAATGTCCAACTCACTACTTTGTTATTCACAAAACACTGTGAGGATCCAAGTAATTAGCACGTGGGCAGAGACTTAAGAGTGTGAGTCAGAGATGGCAGCGACTGAAATCGCACTATGCACATCCATAAACACACACACACACTAATGATTTGGGTAACCCAGAGGCGTGGATCTCTCTCTATTAGTCCAAATGATGTGTCAGACCTCATTTAACACTGCATGAGAACACTCTGGCATACTGATTGGAAAAGGCAATATGAGTTCTACTACTAGTTTGTGTTGGCGCGGTAACATACACTCACACACTGCAATCATGGCAGAAAGACAGCGAGGAAACAAACCAAAAACCTCACAAAGGGTACATGTTCAGACACATGGAAATCAAGAAGCAGTGTCTGCCTGTCTGACAGGCTACTACCAGACCTCTGAAGTTGTCTCAATCAAAACCAAAAAAATTAAGAAATTATTCAGACCTCTGTGAGTATTTTTACCTTACCCTTCAGCCCCAGTAAATGACAGATCGAAACATGTGACTCAGACATCTTTTACAGCTGTATAATCAGACGAGTAGTTGCTCTGGGCACAGCTGTTCACATTATTCTATCACAGCATGAGTTATAGCCAAGTATTTTTTTTTAGCCTATATTGCCTACAGTATTGGCACAGTAAACTGTCAGAGTCCTAGTCCATTCCCTACCAGGTGTGTCCTTCAGCCAGACACACAGCTAGCTCCCTGTAAGTCACTTTGGATAAAAGCATCTGCCAAGGAAAGTAAGGTAAATAGCAGATAGATGCACAATTGAACATAAGCCAAAAGCAAAAAGAGGAAAGTTAAGGATTGGAACATTTGTAGTAAAAGCAAACATTAATTCATTTCAACAACTAGAGCAAAATATCTTTTTACCAACTGATCTGAGGTTTAGACACTAAATCTGACTAATCTAACAAATGCAGTTTTCACTTTATGGCTTTTTTATGACTCCTTTGGGCTCAGTTATGAGCATTAGCTACATGGAAAATCTGGATGCAAAAATAGATGCAGGTTGGTGTGGCTTGTTAAATGGTGAGTCCTTGGTGGGAGCATCTAAACCTCACCAATGTGACGGCTTTGCTGAGGAGACCGAATGAGATTCTTTGAAAAAGTGGCCAAGCAGAGCAGAGCATGCCAGGCCAACGCACACAGGCTCTCGTCTGTTTCTCCCTGCTGCTGGAGCTCTGAGGGTTGGCTGCCGCTCTGTCTAGGCTGGCAGAGTCAGAGGACATAGTCAATGCTAAAGCTCATGAAGCTGTAAAGACTGCTCTACTGTAGGCTGAGTCTAACAGTAGTTCCCCTTCGTGTAGATACCTAAAGATACAGACCTGTTTGTATCAAGGTCCTTATTACTGTGTCTAAGCAGTAAATACATTAAGGGAAGGTAGAATGTGTTGAGCACAGTACACTAGAACTAACATCAATCGTACAAAAACGTATGTTGGGCCCACAATAAATATAAATATTATAGTTACATTTTATCAACAGTTTATTTTCTGATATTTTTTTCCAATCAAGTAAAAATCAAGTAGCTCTAACTCCTGACTTCTTGTCTGCACAGCAGCTCGATAGCTGTTGCTTCTTATTGTAAATCCTGGCTAAGTTTTTGTGACTATTTTCTGCTGCTTCACAATAAAATTCTTATCAGCTCTCTGCAGTGGAAGGCTTTTGCATACAAGTTGCTACTTGAAAGTTGAGTTTATAGTCTTTAGTGTATCTAGGTCCAACACTAGTTATTTCAATCTCTCAGTGTTCTTTGTGTTGCTGATGGACCTCGTGCATTCATAACCTATTCATTGAACTTCATCTTCAGTCTTCCATTTTCCAGCTCTGGATCCAACTTCAGAGGATAGATTGGTCTATGTGATCCTGGTGAGCCTGCTACCACTGCTGGTGATGGGAGTTGTGGTTGTGGGAATGTTGTACTGGTATAGGACCTACCGGCAACGCTTATCCAACAGAGAATGGGAGAGCAATAAGAAGCGCAAGCCAAAAGCCAGTGGGCTGGACTGCAGCGATGTGTGTGCCATCATGATGGATGACGACAGGTCAGACAGCAGCTCAACGCACGCTAACAACCTGAACCATAACACAGAGCCACTGCCAATAGAACTAGATCTGCTGGTAAACTGACCTGCTCGTGTTCTAACGTTGTTTTATCAACCTATTCTGTGCTCTGTCATTCTAACTAAAATAATGACTATTGATGCTCTTTGATGCAGGTGGGCAAAGGTCGATTCGCCCAGGTATTCAAGGCTAAACTGAAGCAGACCACCTCAGACCAGTTTGAAACTGTGGCTGTAAAGATCTTTCCGTATGAGGAGTACGCTTCCTGGAAGAACGAGAAGGACATTTTCTCCAACACAGACCTCCGACACGAGAACATTCTCCACTTCCTGACAGCTGAGGAGAGGAAGGTGGAGAAACAGTACTGGCTCATCACCGCCTTCCACTCCCAGGGAAATCTGCAGGTGAGACCACTGCTGTCAGGTTGTCCAGCAATAGCAGTAGGTTTAGTTGTTTTGGGGATTTACGTCCATAATCATAACAATTTCATTATGCCTCTACATTCCAGGAGTACCTGACACGTCATGTGATCAGCTGGGAGGAGCTGCAGGTGCTGGGCAGTTCTCTGGCTTGGGGTGTCGCCCACATCCACAGTGACCGTCTCACATGTGGACGTCCTAAGGTAGGACTGTGTGATATGTACATGTGAACTGAATATCAGTGATTTATGCCTCATCACTGCATAGTCAATATGTATCATGTGCTGAAGTGATTTATTGCATTGAGAACATAAACATATTAACAATTCTATCATGCCTGAAGGTGCCTATTGTCCACCGTGACCTGAAGAGCTCCAACATCCTGGTGAAGAATGATTTGACGTGCTGCCTGTGTGACTTTGGTCTGGGACTCTGTCTGGACAGCAGTTTGTCTGTTGATGACCTTGCCAACAGTGGGCAGGTTGGATGGCAAAGCTCTTTTTCTTATGTATGATGTACAGCTGTGGTCTTTCTTTTTATCAAATATATATAATATATATCTAAAGCTGAAGGGAAGATTTAGGTACTAGACTAAGTCCAAAATACTACACTCAAAGTATTATTATTTTTTCATCATGAATATTTCTAGGTCCCAGATCAAAATATTTGCAAATGGCCCATGTGATAAATTACAGGTCCTTCTCAAAAAATTAGCATATTGTGATAAAGTTCATTATTTTCTGTAATTTACTGATAAACATTAGACTGTCATATATTTTAGATTCATTACACACAATTGAAGTAGTTCAGGGCCTTTCATTGTTTTAATATTGATAATTGTGGCATACAGCTCAAGAAAACCAAAAATTGTTTGTCAGGACAAGAGTAAAACCCCAGCACCAAGCTACAAGGGCATTGCTGGAAAGCACCATGCAACTGTTACTCCTGACACCCAATGGAGACATAAAGCAGCTTCTCCTCCAGCCCCCAGCGTAACAATCACCTACCCTTAAGAGCTCAAACCCCTGACCTAGCCCAGTATCTCATGAAAAGAGAAGTAGTGAGCTCTGGACTCCTTGCCTTTGATGATAGCCCAGAAAATTACTGGGCATGGAAAGCGTCTTTCCTAGCAGTAACAAGGGAACTAAATCTATCTTATCAGGAAGAGCTCAACCTACTGGTCAAATGGCTGGGGCCCGAGTCTACCTCGCAAGCCAAGCGGATAAGATCAGTGCATGTAAATAATCCTGAAATAGGCGTTTGTAGGGTATGGGAGCGCTTGGAGGAAATATACGGAAGCCCAGAGGTAATCGAATGTGCGCTACTGAAAAAACTGGATACTTTCCCAACTATTTCTAACAAAGACACACACAAGCTCAGGGAGTTAGGTGACTTATTAAAAGAACTAGAAGCTGCAAAAGCTGAGGGGCTCTTACCTGGACTCATGTTTTTAGACACAGCTAGAGGCGTGAATCCAATAGTCGAAAAGCTTCCCTTCTCGTTGCGGGAACGCTGGATTGCTCAAGGATCTAAATACAAGGATGATTATCGTGTTCCCTTTCCACCATTCAGTTTCTTTGTTGAGTTTGTATGTTCCCAGGCTAGGACCCGCAACGACCCCAGTTTTGCATTTAACCTTTCATCTACACCCAGCCAGCTCAAAGTGGAGAAGGCTCCAAACTACTTCCGTCGTTCAGCTATTACAGTTAAGAAGACTGATGTTACTGCTACTGTGTCCTATACATAACAAACCTCATCCATTGTCGAAATGCCGTGGATTCCGAGGAAGAATTATAGATGAGAGGAACACATACTTGAAAGAGAATTCAATCTGTTTTCGATGTTGTGCTAGTACCAAGCATATAGCTAAAGATTGCAAGACTACCATTAGGTGTATAGAGTGTGAAAGCGATAAGCATACTTCAGCAATGCATCCTAGTCCAGCTGCATGGTCCTTGGGTGGGCAAACTGAACACTTGCCTGAAGATAAGCAAAGCGGTGAGAGTGAAGATCTTGCATCCCCTATAGTCACTTCCAGGTGCACGGAAATATGCGGTGGTGACCCCAAGCCCAGATCCTGTTCAAAAATCTGCTTGGTTAAAGTTTCCCACGCTGACCATCCGAGTAAGTCTCATAGGGTGTACGCAGTACTAGATGATCAGAGCAACCGGTCTTTAGTAAAATCTGAATTCTTTGATCTGTTAGATATCAAAGGCAGAGCATCCCCCTACACTCTAAAAACATGCTCGGGTACGGCGGAAACTGCAGGGAGGAAAGCAAATAACATTATAGTGGAATCATTAGATGGGAAAACCAAGGTAACACTTCCCACCTTGTTGGAGTGTAATTACTTGCCGGATGACAAATCAGAGATACCAACTCCTGAGGGCATCCAATATTTTCCTCACCTCAGACCAGTGGCTGATAAAATTCCACCACCTGACCCTGGTGCTTCCATCTTGCTGCTGTTAGGCAGAGACATTTTGAGCTTGCACAAGGTGCATGAACAGCGTAATGGGCCTCATAATTTGCCATACGCTCAGCGTCTTGACCTTGGCTGGGTCATAGTTGGGGAGTTATGCTTGGGTGGCGCTCACAAGACAGAGGATGTCAACGCTTACAAGACACATGTTCTTCAAAATGAACGCCCCTCTTTCCTTAAGCCATGCACCAGCAACATCCTCATAAAGGAGAGGTTTAGAGATCCAGATCAGAGGGCTCTTCAAACGCCTTTACATAGTGAGGGAATCTTTCAAGAGAAATACCAAGACGGCCTGGGGAAAAATGTGTTTCAGAAAACACCGGAGGATGACAGACCAGCCATGTCAGTTGAGGACAATGATTTTCTCAGAATGATGGACAATGAAGTGTACATAGATGACGAAAACCACTGGGTGGCGCCCCTGCCTTTTCGTTCACCTCGCAGATCCCTTCCTAACAATAGAGTACAGTCCTCTCAGAGACTCCTCTCTCTTCAGCGCACATTCAGAAGAAGGCCTGAAATGAAAGAACATTTCTTTGACTTTATGCAGAAAGTCATTGACAATCACCAGGCAGAACCAGCACCGCAACTACAGCCAGGTCAGGAGTGTGGGTATTTGCCAACTTTTGGAGTATACCATCCTCAGAAGCCTGGAAAAATAAGAGTTGTTTTTGATTTCAGCGCAGAGTACGAAGGAGTATCCTTAAACAGTATGCTTCTCAGTGGACCCAACCTCAACAACAACCTAGTTGGTGTCCTCCTAAGGTTCAGGAGAGAACAAATATCTGTCACAGCCGATGTGGAGCAAATGTTCTATGGGTTTAAGGTCAGAGAGGACCACCGTCACTTCCTTAGGTTTCTGTGGTACAAAGATAATGATCCAGACAAGGAGGTTATTGATTACTGGATGACTGTGCATGTGTTTGGCAACAGCCCGTCCCCAGCCGTAGCAACGTATGGGATGAGGAAGGCTGCAGAACATGGAGAGGCTGAACACGGTACAGCCGCAAAGCATTTTGTTTTCAGGAATTTTTATGTTGACGATGGACTTGCCTCAGTGGCCACGGAGGTTGATGCTATCAATCTTCTGCAACAGACCAAGGCCCTGCTGGCTGAGTCCAATTTAAGACTTCACAAGGTAGCTTCAAATAGTCTGAAGGTCATAGAGGCCTTTCCTGTAGAAGAACGAGCAAGTGACTTCAAAGATCTAGATTAGGGAGCTGACCCCTTACCCCTCCAGAGGAGTCTGGGTTTAAGCTGGGAACTATGCACTGACAGTTTTACCTTCAGAGTATCACGAGATGTTAAACCATTCACTCGGAGAGGCATGCTGTCCCTACAGTAAATAGTCTTTACGACCCTCTTGGATTCGCTTACCCTGTTACAATCCAGGGAAAAGAATTAGTGAGAGACGTTTCATCAGAACAGCATGAGTGGGACACCCCTCTTCCACAGGAGAAGGAGACACAGTGGAAGGCATGGACTGACTCCATATTTGAGCTTAAGCGAGTTAGTATTCGCAGAGCATACATTCCAGTCTCCATGTCATGTATAAAAAGAAAAGAACTATGTGTGTTTGCAGATGCTTCGACTTTGGCGATAGCTGCTGTAGCCTGCCTGCGTGCCTTGGATGCTGAAGGAAAATGGCATGTAGGGTTTATAATGGGAAAATCAAAGCTTGCTCCTTACCCCACACACACTGTGCCACGCCTGGAGTTTTGCGCAGCAGTCTTGGCGGTTGAGTTGGCAGAAATGATTCAATCTGAAATAGATATGGAGTTGCAAGCAGTCAGGTTCTTCACGGATAGTCGCATCGTGCTGGGCTACATCCATAACAGTTCACGTAGGTTCTATACCTATGTAGCTAACAGAATAGCTCGCATTCGAGGCTCTACTGAACCAAAACAGTGGCAGTATGTGTTGACTGACCAAAACCCTGCAGATCAGGGAACCAGGCCAATTCCAGCAGATCACCTGGCCTCATCCAGTTGGTTACTTGGCTCTCCCTTTCTCAGTCAGCTGGGTCAAGAAGATGAGGCCGAATCTTTTGAGCTGGTGCAACCAGATGCAGATAGAGATGTCAGGGCCCAAGTCACCTGTCTCGTAACCAAGACGATGGTGCAGTCTCTTGGAGCAGTAAGATTTGAACGCTTCTCTGCATGGAAGAGTTTAGTAAGAGGCGTAACACGTCTTGTTCATGTAGCCAAGTCATTCTCCAGAGAGACTAGGCCTGAAAGATGTAAGGGGTGGGATCAATGCAGTCAGCCACTCACCGCAGAGTGCTCACAAGGTGGAAATCTTCAAGGCTGTGCAGGAGGACGTGTATAAAGGGGAGCGGGGAAACTTAACGCAAGGTAGTGGGATATGCTGCCAAAGTTCCCTTGCAAAGCTGGATCCCTTCATGGACAAGAACGGATTACTTAGAGTGGGAGGTCGAGTACAAAAGTCAGATTTGGAAGACCAAATGAAACATCCACTAATCCTACCAGCTGGTCATCATGTGACCACTCTCTTGGTTCGGCACTTTCATGAAAAGATAGCCCATCAAGGTCGCCACTTCACAGAGGGTGCATTACGCACCGCAGGTATCTGGATAGTTCGAGGAAGGAGGATCATCGTTAGTATCATATTCAAATGCATCATCTGTAGGAAGTTGAGAGGCAAGAGAGAAGCTCAAACGATGGCAGATTTGCCAGCTGACAGGTTGGCTACAGACCCACCCTTTACTCATGTGGGATGTTTTTGGTCCATGGAATATCACCACCCGACGAATACGGGGTGGAGCTGCTGAGAGCAAAAGGTGGGCGGTCATATTTGCTTGTCTGAGTACAAGAGCTGTGCATCTTGAGGTTATTGAATCTATCTCGACCTCCAGTTTCATCAACGCCTTGAGGCGTTTTTTGTCAATTCGTGGACCTATCAAACACTTGAGGTCAGATAGAGGCACGAATTTCATCGGTGCATGTAGGGAACTTCAACTAAACACGAACGACCCTGAGATCAGGAACTACCTGCAGGATCAGGGATGTGCCTGGACCTTTAATGCTCCCCATTCTTTACACATGGGGGGAGCTTGGGAAAGACTGATAGGAGTGGCAAGACGCATCCTGGATGGATTGCTAATAAGGAACAGTGCTACCAGACTGTCTCATGAAGTACTGTCTACCTTAATGGCCGAGGTTATGGCTATCATGAATGCTCGACCGCTGGTTCCCATCTTAAACGAATCAGAGGTTCCTGAAATGCTCTCACCTGCCACTCTGCTCACCCAGAAGGCGAGTGTTACTCCGGCACCCATGGGAGACTTCAACTTTGATGATCTATGCAAAGTACAATGGCGCCAGGTCCAGAACTTGGCAGATTCCTTTTGGAAAAGGTGGAGATTGGAGTATCTGGCAACACTTCAACCACGGAGGAAGTGGACCTCAGAGAGGCCTAACCTTCAAGAAGGTGACATTGTTTTGATGAATGACGTCCAAGCAAAACGTAACCAGTGGCCTCTTGGACGGATAGTTAAGGCCATTGCCAGCTCGGACGGCAAGGTCCGTAAGGTCATTGTGAAAACCCTTAGCCAAGGGGTACTCAAGGAGTATCTTAGACCCATTAGTGATGTTGTTTTACTTGTGTCACGGGACAAAGAGCAATAGTGGTATAACAGTTATACCAAGCGGGGAATGTTCTGACTCCTGCCAGTGTTGGGTTCCCCCTGGTGGTATTTTGAGGTTACTGTGGCTTAAATGACCGGAAACTTTTAGACGCTGCAGTCGTGCTCATCTGTAAGTGCTCCACCACAGAGAGTTGGATGTCTGAGCCTTAGAGTGGAACCAACATTTTAAAAAAATATACCTGAAGATTCAGTAAAGCGGCTTCAGCCAAATCCAGCGGGTCTTTGAGTTTGTTCGCTATCTGTCAGCCAGGACAGAATACTACAAGCTGATGTTACCTAATTTAAATTTAATTTAAATTAAGAATTAGACTATATCTGTAAAAAAAGCCAATATCAAACATCCCTAGTGTTTAACTTTTCTAATGCTGTCATGGACGATCATTCAGTTTTCTTGGTTGGAAAATGTTGATAAAAGGTTGCATCAGGAATCATTATGCAAATGAAGAGGGATTTGTTCAAAAGCATTATTCAGTACCCAAGACCTACAGAGTTGGGGCCTAACTGACTGTTAGTATTTGATCTGGTCTCGAGAGCTAATTGCAAGAGTTATCTGAACATACGTCTAACGTTGTTTTATCAACCTATTTTGTGCTCATTTTAGTCATTCTAACTAAAATGATGACTTTTGATTGCTCTTTGATGCAGGTGGACAAAGGTCGATTCGCCCAGGTATTTAAGGCTTAACTGAAGCAGCAACAAATTAGCAACAGAAATATTCTAAGTTTATTTTAGGAAATGCTAGTATAATACTAATACTGTGTGTTTGGTATTTAAAATGTTTGATCAAACACTATTTTAATATGTGTGTGTACATGTGTACATATGTACAACGTTTGCATACTGCAGGTTGGTACAGCACGTTACATGGCTCCCGAGGTGCTAGAGGCTCGACTCAACCTGGAGAACACGGAGTCCTTTAAACAGACTGACATTTACTCCATGGCCCTGGTTCTGTGGGAGATGACGTCAAGATGTGAAGCCATAGGAGGTCTGTGAATACACCACAAACACACCTTTTTTTGTTTTTACCCTTTTCAGGATGTGGGATGTCACTTCAGCCAATGCTGAGACACACTGAAAACAAAGGTGATCATGCCACATTACATCTGTCAGCATATGCTTGTGACTGGTCGAGTTCTGGGGAGTGTAGTGGAGGTTTATCACATTTTAAAGATATGTGTAAGTTGTAATCTAACATATACATATACATGACTGCACATCGACGAAAATTATTGATTGGGTTTTTCACAATTTGTCCCAAAAATAATTTAATCTCAATATATAGGTACTTAATGGTGCAGCTTTAAGACCTTATGGAATGTTTTAACTACACATATGAAACAAAAAACAGAAATGGGCTTTTGATTGACACATTGTAGTGTGTCAACATGAAGGCTGATGGTTTGTCAGACTGCACCTCGACCTCAGCCCCAGGTCTTCAACAGGCATCTGAGGAATGTGTGATATGTTAGGGAGACGATCTGAACTCTGCTGTTGCCCTTCTTTGGGCAGAAAATCAGCAGTAGAGAGCTGGAGTTGATACTACCACAGGGTGTGTGTGTGGGTCGGTGGGTGTGTTGTGTGTGTGTGTCAGTGACTGGTTTTATTCTGCCTGAAAAAGCACAGTCCTCTCAGTCCACAGTGTTAAGCCCCATAGATCACCAATGGAGAGACACTTTTCATCTAATCTGACTGAGCTAAAAAGGAGCCATCAGTAAAACACTGCCTAAATCCAAGCGTTAAGCCCTTATACCCAGAAAGACTACTACTGTAATTTCTGCCATGGAAAGGAGCTTATTTACATTTAGAATAAAGCCATAATAATGTGTTGTGTTGTGTTGTGTTGTGTTGTGTTGTGTTGTGTTGTGTTGTGTTGTGTTGTGTTGTGTTGTGTTGTGTTGTGTTG
>JAUMTR010000008.1:20069988-20084906 GCA_032270685.1 Microctenopoma stevenorrisi
GTTTTCATGAGCTGTATGCCACAATCATCAATATTAAAACAATGAAAGGCCCTGAACTACTTCAGTTGTGTGTAATATGAAAGTCTAATGTTTATTGGTACATTACAGAAAAATAATGAACTTTATCACAATATGCTATTTTTTTGAGAAGGACCTGTACATAGAAGGTAGTGAAATCCTGTCTTTGCAATGTGTGGAACCAGTCTGTTTGAATGAGGTACGTGAACCCGCCAGAGAAATATACAAAGTGATTTTATTGCAAATTCTTCTTCAAATCCTTCACATTTATACAGACTTTTTACAGATTCCTCAGATGTGACTGCACACATTTCGACTTATGTGTGACATTTGTCAAATCCCCTTGAGGCTGAAAAGTTTTAGTTATCTCACCAAATCAATGACTTAACCATTAGCAACATCTGTAACAGTAACATTGTAGTAACATCACATTGTCAGCTGTGAATTCATTTGTTATACACTCAAAACATTGCACATTTCCCACTAACATGGGACTCAAAGGACAATGTTGAACACCAACTGTGTCCCTCATGACACCATAGCACATCGCACAGGAAGCTGCAGGCCGATTAGTCAAACATGCAGCACATAAATGACAGGAAATGTTAAAGAAGAATATTTGAAGCTCATTTTATGTGTGGTCTCCTGTATGACATAGAAACAAGTAGCTCAGTGCACTGGGAATCACGAACCATAATCTGTACAACCATAGTGTCTGCAGTTAGTAACTAGTTTGCCTTGTGCAACAGCCAGTTGTCTTATGTTTGACTTCCACAGTTTTAGTGCTTTACATGTGTACTCTGTGCTGATTTAGAATTAGGCTTATCGCACATCAGTAGTCTCCGTTTTTCCTTCTCTTGCACATAAAGTGAAGCATAAACTAAGTGGTAACAGGAAATACTGTTGCACTGTGGTACGTACAGTACAGGCATAAACGGCTTCTGTGGTAGGGGAAGAGAAAATAACTACGTCACACTTGTTCTTGTACTTAAACAACATTTGTCCAACAGAGCAGCAGACTGGGAGCTGGTGACTGTGCAGCTGGTGGAGGTCAGTCAGTGAGGACCAAGTGGGTGGACGTCTTTGTTGTGCTCAACAGAAGGTTCACAGTTTTTCAAGCATGTCCTTAAACCAACATACACACATACAAGCAGGCTGACACTGCTTTCTGTAATCTTTCCATGATGCAATGCAAGTGACAGGAACTAAATCTAGTAATCTATAATCAAGTTAATGTCATCATTACAAACAGAACTGTGGCTTTAACCCCTTCAAATATGAGTGTATGAGATGTAACTTTTCTCTATGTAAAACCAGTGCATTTCCGTGTGAACTATCCATACAGAATATCACAATCAGTAGGGAAGCATCTGAACTTAACCACTGTTCACTATTCAGTCCACAATATCTCTGCAATCATCCATTCCATATATTCACTTTACTTACTGATGAATTCAGTAACACCCTTTCACAGAAACTTAAGAAACTAAAATCTCTGAAATAACTACAATAATTTAATACCACAGAGATCAGACTTTGCTTCACATTTTGGACTCAGTTGAAATGATTTTAAGCAAATGGCCTGCACAAAAATAACCAAACTAACCTAAACATCTAAATAGGTTGTTGCACAACCAAGAGAAAATCACTAAGTGAATTATATAGCACTTAACTCCATCTCCCTCAACAAATTGATCCAGCCTTCTCCAGTCTGCATGTTTTACCTCTTTCCATAGATGTTTGAGAAGATTCAAGACACGTGACTACTTCAGAGACCAATGTTTAGGTCATGGACATTTCTTGGAAAGGTTTATCTGTAAGGAAGGTTTTTTTCTTCTCCACTGTCGCCTTAGTGCTTGCTCAAGTGGGACTTCTACACTTTTCTGTATATATGTATATAATGTGTAAGGTCTAAGACCTTACTGTGTCTAAAGTGCCTTAAGATGACTTATGTTGTGAATTGACGCTATATAAATAAAGCTGAATCTAATTGTCTGCAGGCAGCCTGAACAGTCCTATGGACATTAAACTTTACTAATATTTACAGCTGCAGTTACATCAAGCTCGGAGATGGTCCTGTACCTTAGTGGTTGTCTAGAAGTTTCTTTCTGATCTCCTCAGACAACACTCTCCTGCTTTCTCTGAACTGTGTTCTGTGTGGTACACAGTGATACTGTCTGTTGGTCATTTTTATTTGCAGTTTCTTTTATTTTTACCGAAAAAGGAAAGAAAAGTCTGATTTTGTTTTCTTACTTTTAGCAGTTTCAAGTTATTTCAGAGAGAACTGTGGTTTCTTTTTTCATGTAAGGATACAACAACTGGGTGTTCATGTAGAATCATTAAAAGAGAGAAGCTGCCATAATCACTGTCACTATCCAACCAGTCTCCAAGCACCATTATCACTGCCTATGGTAAAAAGTATCTCATGATGTTTGAATATGTTTCTCATTGTCAACAGGAATTTTTAATATAGCAAAAAGATAAACAATGAATATTTTTCCTTGAGAGGCGATTGTTAGCGCTTTAGGAGGATTCTAGGGCTGGTCCTGGTCTTAATGGCTGAGGTAGTACACTTGGTCTGGGTCAGCCCCTTTATCGAGCCCTCGGAAGTGCTAGAATAGCTACTGACAGATGCACAGTTCTTAGTCAAGTCCTCTGTGGCACCCATGGAAGAGTCTTTTCCAGCACCGTGGGAATTGATGGAGATAGTGTAACTGCTGGTTAGTGAAGTACACTTATTATTGTCCTTGTTAGTACCCTTAGCAGTGTGCTTGGAAAAACTGGCTGGTGGGACTGTGTGCGCACATGTAGACATCACTGAGTTGGTTTTGTCTTTAGCAGTAGCACCTCTGATAACAGTCCTAGAATCAGTAGTCCTAGTAATAGGCTTAGGGATTGAAGGTTCATATCTGTGGAGCCTTTTTTCTCTCACTTGTCTGCATATGACCTCACTGACAGGGTTGAGGTCATAGCTGGTGATGGAACTAGTGAAGGTAACCCCTTCTTGAGTGGGTTTCAGAGTAGTGATGCTTGCCGAACTTAGTTTTACCTTGTCCCGCAGGTCTTCGTTATTATAATTATTCCTTTCTAGTTTCATCTCTCTAATCCGGCGACATCCGTCTTTATGGCTACCAGTAGTCGTATCTGTATGGCTCACAAGCTCCCCTTGAACAACTTTTTCACAGCTGGTCTCATTCTGCGGGGTCTCACCAACATGGCAGGGACTCTTGATTACAACATCTCCACTGCACTGCGGCGTTCTGAATTTCTTTGACAAGTTGTCATCCAACTGAGCCTGACTCTCAGGTGTAGGGCTGGTGTCTGGTGGCAGACCTCTCTTCCTTCTAGAAAATCTAAGCACCCCATAGTTCTCACTTACCTCTCTGATGACTGAGCCATTAGTCAATGGTATCTGAGCTGAAGGTCTGCTTGAAATTCTTCCTGAGTTCTCGAGACTACTTGGGGTCTCTGGGTTGCTATAGTAGTTAGAGACTGCTTGATTATGGAGAGAAAGGTGACGATTGTGAGGCAGCTGAAGGTTGCTATGCCGGGAGAGGTGTTTGTTGTTGGTTTCCTGGTATCTGCTTTGTGGATGACTTTTTGGTTTACAGGTACTTGTAGGTCTTGTGCGGGGCCTGAGTGATCGTCTACTGCCAACCCTTGTGCTAGGTTTTAAAGGAGGGATTGATCTGACACAAGAGGTTCTTTGTTGATTATGTCCACTGTCCTTTACAACCTGCAACACAAACAAATCATAGTATTTCTTATTATTAAGAAAAATGTTGTTGTTATTTATAGACCCAGTGAAGCAGTCTGTAATGTCAGTGAGGTGAAGAAATTATCAGCTGGAAGTGCTGTATGACTGAACTAGACAGAGGTTGTAACTGTCACCTGTATCTGTCATGTATTCATTACAGATGAATCCTTTCAGATGGCCACGTAGCTTCAGAAACCCCCACACACACACACTTTTTAATGTCACATTCAGGAGCCTCTTTTTTGCCAACCTTCTGAATTGTGACACATCATGATGATCCGTTGTGTGGAGGAGAAACTGGAGGGTTTGGGTATCAGTCCTAATTGGTTTCTTTGCCCCCATATCATCAATCTTCGTTGCGGTGATTTAAGATATGATCAAAGGCATGATCAAACCTGGTTAGTCCACCTGACCTGCAAGGAGAGCTGCCGAGATCTCAAAAGGTTTCTCTTGACTGCCTCTCTCATGTCCTCCCTCCTCTTCTGCTCCTCCTCTTTTCTCTCTCTCTCCCTCCTCCGCTGAGCTTTGGCTGTGCAGAAGGTGTCTCCAGGCTTCCCTCTCAGGGCCCTAGAGTCCTGCTGTCCTGAAGGAATAAGACAGAAGCACTTACATATTTATAAAGCCAAGAGAAAAAACATAGGACACCCTGTAAAAGAGTGAATACCTGCTGTTCTAGTGAACATGCTAATGTTCTTCCCCACAGCTGCAGTCCTGGGACAGGAAGTAAGATTCCTGTCACCACACTCCTTCTCTCGTCGACTTCCTAAGAAGGCCATGTTGCTAGGTAACGCTGCTGAACCTGTGAATTGGACAAGAAAAAGTTTTCATAAATAAATGCAGGTATATTTCCCGAGTCCATTTCAGACAGGCGTTAGGTTTACAACATTCTATCTAGTCATAATCTCTTTGTGTCAACCTCAAGTCAGGTTGATTGACCAGAATAACTCCTTAAACTCATACATAAAACTAGTCTCTCCCTTCTACCCCCTTCTTTTATCCTCCAGTTAATCTGAAATGCTGCAGTGAAATGCTGAATGAAATGAGCAAAATAAATACTAATTCCCCTACATTAGCTTCACTCTATTGTGAAATCTGGAATAGAATTTTAAATCTTGTCATAGCCACCCGCTCCTCTCTAAAATTCTTGTCTGCTTGGCTACTGTTACTATGAAATAAAAGCAAAATATATATATATATAAAAACTGATAATGAATTATATCCAATTTAGCATAAATGTCCACATGGGTTCACTTTGATCATCGAAATTCAAGGTCACTGAACCTACCATCTGTCCTGTCCATCTGCCCCATTCTTGTGAATCAACAAGAATTCTGCAAGACAATTTGTTTAAATTTGGCACAAGCATCCACTCTGACTTGTGGCTATGAGGCTAAAAGGCTATGTGGCTAAGAGGCTAAAAGGCTATGTGGCTAAGAGGCTATGGTCTCTTAGCACTGACTTTAGAAAACCTGTGGCAGGATAACTATATGTTGTGTACAGACAGCTTCTCTGTTCGTAGTCTACCTCTTAAACAGAGAAAAGACAAGAAGTCCTCAGTCTTAGGTCGACGTCTGGTCAGACAGTTGACGGTGGCGAGGTTATGGTTTTCGTAACTCTGGGCTGATGTCATCAACACAGATGGTCCTGGAGAGCTGGGGGGGGATTGGGCAAACTTTCTCTGTGCTTGCAGCCTTGGTCTGCCCACAGAAACACACACATTTGCCAGTTTCTTAGGTGCATCTACATCAAAATGACAGAGTTATGTTGCTCTCAATCATCCCTCGGTTTTTGACAGTTTGCTGTTAACTGTCATGCAAAAACTTGTGTTTCTTTACATATATGTTTTTGTCCACGTTATGTACTTAAACAGTTTTCCAATCGAAAATAACTGCACATGGTAGATATGATCTGTTGTATCAATGAATCTAGTCAGCTCCAGTACTGCAGTGAACTCAACAACAGTGATTAAGATGCTTAGTAAATTTGAACAATCCCCAGATCCCAAACGAAAGTAGTAGCAACAACAACAACCAGCTAACCTCTTGTTTGCAGTGTCATCTTTGTTTCTATGGATGCTGGCCGGGCGGCGCTGCTGAGGGCGAGTCTGTAAGGACCAACTCCAGCTCGGACTGACTGGCAAACGGGCCTGACACCGGCCACTGCCATTAACTAGAGAGCCTGAGGAAAACAGTTACACTTTAACATTCTCCTTTGAGTAGTTCAATGAAATGATCTACAATGTCATACAGATCAATCAGCCAAACATTCACATGTAATTCTGTGGTGGACAATGATGCTATTAAGAACAAAGCGTAGGGTTGAGTAGCACCACAACATTAACACCATTAGTGTTACATCCACACTACAGTAACAGTGGTAATGTTGTGGCTTAATGTTACTATAGTTTGGATTGCGGCGGTGGTGCTGTCACTGCACTCATCTAATGCTGGCGCTTTCTTTCATGGACATCACATTCGAATCAACCAAAAACACACATTAGCCTCAGCCCCAAATACATGCTAGTGCCAGCTGTGAACTTTATAAAACATTTGTAGCACATGCAGAACACGATTACTGTAGACAGGATGGACACAAACTCACTTGCAAACTTATGTGTGAAACAACTTGGGTTTTAGTGACATTCCAGCTGTGCTCGCTTTCAGATTAACCTAAATCCAGGACCAACTGTGCGGTTGTGTCCAACCCAAGATCTCAACAATGAGTTTGACTAAAAATTGACTAAGTGGAGAATAGACATTGTTCCAAAGCACCAGAAACGGCACAGCAACATAACAGAAGAAAAGAAAAGTACAGCAGGTACTGACCACTGAGGCTGGTGGGAGTGTGTGATCTTAGAGTCCTGGTCGGGACAGGTGCGCTCAGCAGTGTGTTGTTCACTGAATGGTGCTGGGGAGCACCGTGTGTGCGTGTTGCACTTTCTCCGTATTTCGTGTTCAGCAGTAGTGTTTTATGTGAGCGTAGTGTCCTGGTTGATACTGAACTCTTGTGGAATGTGTGTTTGTTTTCTTGAAAATGTGTATACTTTATGTTTTGTGGGATTTTCAACGTGCACATGTGTAATTGTGTTGGCACGCCCTGTGTCTGGTTACATTTATTTGATGACAAGTGCAAGTCTTGAGACTTCCTTTTTTGTTCGTTGTTGTGTTCATGACTATGTGTGCGTTTGGAAACGAGCGCGTTCTTTTGTGTATGTGTGTTTGGTGGTCTGTGAGGAACTCGCTGCTGTGCTACATGCACCGTCTGTCTTTTGTGTGTCTTTTTCTGCGTGTGTGCTTTAGGTAGTGCCTGTGCCTTTCGAGGTGCATGTAAGATCGTATTTTTCAACGTGCGTTTGGGAGTGCGCATGTGTTTAAGTGAGTGCTTGTGTGTGGCACGGTGTGTGTCTCTGAATTCCCTGAGGGAGAGGAAGAGAACTTTGCGGACAAGGCGTTCTTCACACCAGGGCATCCCGTCACCGATGTCCTGCAGAGACACAAACATATTGTTGTGTAGGATTACATTAGGAAGAGACCAGTGATGATGTAAACCTGCTCTTTGATAAAGTCTAGTTCACATGAAACAAATCAAGCTGAGACGTTTGAAGTCTGAAGCAAATGAATGATTCTACACCGCAAAGCATAAAATATTAGCACAGAGAGGAATGAAAGCAACTCACATATTTTTTCTTAATGATATTCCGTTTGGGTCTGTCTGTACTCATCTTGCCCAGCAGACACGAAGTTGCACATGAATGCACATGAATAACAGAAGCCTCCTTCTTTTGCTGGTGCCTCTTTAGGTGTCCTGAAAACGAAGAACAAAACAAGAATAAAGAAAATGGGAGAAGCATGAAACAAGAAATGCTACACAAATGCATCATGATGCCTCATTCTTTACTTGTTAACAGTATGACAATCACTTCTTGATTTCAGGCTCCTTCAGCTCCATCTTGGGCATCATGAACCATGTCCACGATAACATCTGTCCAGCTGCCATGAGATGAAGTTTAAAACTATATTGTCTACTATTAATATCCAGCTTTATGTTTTTTTCCTGTTTTTACTGTTAAATCTTCTATGTAAGTCAAACTTTTTTCTGCAGCAAAGCCTGATACATTCCACTAATCAGCCTGCTTTACATTTGAGATTAGATGTTCATACTCAGCAAACTAAGAATCTTACTAAGTTTCGTTTCAATAAATTCAGATTTTAATAAAGAGAAAATGTCCCAGCTACAGTATCCTGATTGCTGTTGGCTGCATTTGACGGAATCACACTTGGTTGTATTCATGGACTTGATCACAGCATCAACCTACTACACATTGAGAAGGCTGTCCACCTCCAAAGCAGGGGCACAGCCAGTCCTGCTCAAAGGCACCAAGATGGAAGCTGATTGATGCAGTGCAGCAGACAACAGTAATGAAATCACACAACAGCCACTGATCTTATGGTTGCCACCAAAGCTGGCACTGACTACAGGACTCAGGAGTAATTATCCAGCCTTAGGGAAGACGGTAGCCCTTTGTTTTCTGTTGTATTCCTGTTGTATAATGCACGGAACCTGGTTCTGGTTAGTGTGTGTAACAGAGTACATAGAATTGCAGTGTATTACAGCGGACATTTTTGTTTCAGTCATAATTAAAGAAAGCTCAACTGTAACAATGACTGTCCATTCACTTGCAGCACGACTTGCCGGCCTGCAACCAGCTCCACACACATTTAAACTCGATATGTCTGTGTCAGTTTGCTCAGAATCCCTGCAGGGGCTGCACATGACAGCAGATCTCACTGCTGCACTCGCATTAGTCCAGACACCATGACAATGTAAAACAATAATCGATCACCCACCTCCAGCAGGATTACCGGCCTACATCGCGAGCACAGCGATAACTTCAGGGAACGGCACACGGTGCCACTCACACTCTGTAACAAACCCTGACACACCGAGTAGCATAGCATAACCCACTGGCTTCGGTGTGCCGTTATTCACCTTAACGAGTCGATTAGTTCGGGGTGCCGCTTGGAGTCGGCACCTGCACGACAGACCAGAGCAGGGAAGCAGCAGTACTGCGGTCATGTGAGCCGAACCAAGGCCAGCCCCGGTTATTCCAGTGCGCGAATATTATGTTAACTACGGGTAACGAGTGTCACTTCGCTCTTTATGCGTCCACTACGTAACCCGGAAAGACCCTTCCCCCAGGTTCAAGCAGAGATATGTACTTTCATCACTGACAGTTTTTCATGTGTTGGTTACTCACCCAATGCCCCTCAAATCCACTAGGCTACGTTGTGAACAGTCGTTTACACAATACGGTCACTCGAACCACAGCCGGTGCTTATGGTAACGCGCGTCTATTCCTGATATTAGGTATGGGCGCTGCGAAAAGCCAAAAAGAACGGAGTGCGTTTTTTCATTAAACTTCTAACGATTATTAAAACCAAATTTCTCCATACTAAATCATTATGACAAGCTTTATTTTTTTTGTAGTGGAGGAAATAGGCCTCCACAGTACAATACTGAAATACTGCTACTGATCTAATTTGTCGTGAACGTTGTGCACTTTCACCAGAGAACTAAAATTGATTGATTGAATATCTATTATATATTAGGATCACTAAAGTACCGCAGGGAATCTTCACAAAAATGTTTTCAGTGGCAACTAGACTTGTTTTAGTTCACTGACAAAGTTCCGCCTTCCACACCAAAGGAATGTTTCAAGTCTGACTGACTGGTAGCAGGTTTATAAACCCTGTGAAATCCCCAGCGGCCACCTGTGGTGTCCTGTGGAATGGCTGAGAATCTTCACAGAAATACAGCAATGAGCTCATTAACATCTTAACAGTAAAGTGAAAAATGTATTTCTGCGTAAAAACCAGTAGAATGACAAAAGAGCCGACTTCCTTCAGGGAGAGTCAAATCGTTAGCCACACTGCAGGGCAGGGCAATTCTTTGTGGATAGCCTGGATGTAGATCAGTGCGGTGACAGGTATTACAGGTTGAAAACCTTTATATCCCAAGAATTAAATCAAGTCCAGTCCATCAAACAGAGACAGACCCAGAGACAATATCAGGATGGTTCTACACATATTGAGGCAGGTTGATCAACAAAAATTAGAGACCTTGGTTTTAAGTTTAGATGTAGAAGATGCATTTGATTAAGTTAGGTGGTCCTTTCTATATGAGGTGTCTTTAGTTTACTTTACTTGGCAGATGCTTTTATCCAAAGCGACACCAGCAATTACTATTCGTTTCCTGTAAAAACTGAGATGCTACAGCAAAGAACCCTGATAAGGGGTAACTTGTTAAGACAAAAAACATGCTTAGGAATTGTTAGGGCTAGACAATGATATGAGTGTATGTGTGAGTATGGTAGACTCACTTAAGTACTTTTTGAACAAGTGAGTTTTTAAATGTTTTTTAAAGGTGGAGATACTGTCAGCCAGTCGAATGGGGCAGGGCAAGTTGTTCCACCAGCCAGGGACCACAAAGGAGAAAAGACTTGATTGTGATCTGAGGCCTCGCGAAGACGGGATTTTTAGCCTCATCTTATTTGCAGGTCTGAGAGAGCGTGCAGCAGTGTGCCTTACCAGTAGTGTGCTAAAGTAAGATGATGCAGATCCTTTTAGGAGCTGTGTAGCCTGTTGGGAGAGAAAAGGCCTAATCTCCTGATGTTGTGGAGAATAAATCTACAGGACCTGAAGGTCGGGCAACATGCTGGAATGATGACTGGAATGTTCTGAACGCACATTGTCAGCAGAAAGTAGTAAAATAAAAACAGAAGTGTTTTACCAGTCTTTGCTGCTCGGCTGAGCCGCACAGGACGAGTCGCAGGTCTTTACCCACTTAGGTCTTTACACAGGGGCTTCCGCTTCCGTGGTAGCGCTGAAATACCACTGAAATAGTAGGCCGATTAGCTAAGTGTCCACTGGTGTGGCTATGACCAGTTTGATAATAACACTAGGGTGGGCGTACATCTAGCTCAGGTGAAACTTACGCCAGACAACGACAATAACAAACACTAGTGAATGAAAGGATGGCGAAACCTTAGCAGACCTAGCCACAATTGGGCAGCTCAGTTGAGACTATTAAAATTTTTGTGCTGTCCAGGTTACTCTGCAGGCTGGAAAGATGTCTTAATAGCTGACACAAGACTGCAGAATAAAATTCACTTGAACCCATATCACAAGTAATGATATCTGGGTGTAATTAAGTAATTAAGATATGTGGTTTGGAAAATAAATCTAAAGTTCTAAAGTGGTGCGTATATGATTCAGACATTACCCCAAATCAATATGATGATAAATTTAAGAATTTGATCTCAAAAGGTCTTATTGACTATTGTACGTAAGTCCACAAAGTAGGGCTTCAAAGTTTTGAAACCTTAAAAGGAAAATATGACCTAGGCTCAGATGATTTCTTTAGATACGTACAGGTGAGGAATTATATTATTCAAGACCTCAAGATAAATTTAAAAGACATGGAATTTGTGGAAACATTTATATCTCTAACTAAGTCTGGGGCGCTCAATAAAGAAGAAAAACGACCTTAACCACATATGCGGGATACAGTGGAGTGCAACAGAATCGAATGTCTGGCGTGAATTTTGTAGAAAGAACATTATGAGATTTTTTGTTACCCCTGTTCAGAAGAGGTATTGAGAAGTTGTGGATGCTTGTTGAAGATGTGGGGGAGATGGAGCCAACCATTGTCATGTTTTTTGGGACTGCCAAGCTATTCGTCAATATTGGTCTCAAATTCATGAACAGAATGTCTTATCACTGGTCTTTCCTTTAACCTTTCTGACCATATTTCTTTGTGACGCACCGGTGGATAACTTGAACTCTTGTACATCTTGCTGGCTGCAGATAAAAAGGAGGAGATGGCTCAAGCCTGAACCACCAATAACCGAAGACTGGATAAATGATGTGCAGGAGATTTATACAATTGTCTTTTTCAGAGTGCAAAGACATACCTTTTACAGAATATAGAGTAAATGGTCAGAATGTGTAAAGCCTGTTAGGTCTGATTTTCTATAAATCATGGTGCTCTATATGTAGAAACAGTTTTGGACTCTCGTCTCAATGACGTGTCTGTAATCTAGATACCCCGCTGCCCCTGCACAGGTCCCCTTGTTTATTTGTTTGTTTTGTTTCTCTCTTTTGTTTTTCTTTAAACTGATGAAAAAAGAAAAGAGATAATATAAAAAAAACAGACATTTGAACAATTTTTGAGGTGACAATGACTTCGTCGAATATTATTCAGCTCAATAATGTTGCATTGGGAGTCAGGTTCTGCAGCAGAGAAAAGAACCTTCCTCCCTGTTAAGACACGGCTGGTCTCCAATCAGCGTACCATCAGGTGTGATAATGAAGCAGAGAACCGAGAACAGATCAGATCGGATCAGACTGGACTCTTCACTGCTCGCGTCGCTCCTGTTTCCACATCATGTCGGTGTTCGCGTGGCTTCTTTGGGCGTTGTTTCGTGTTATAGTGGCGGGACCGTTTGAACGCGCGAAATGGTCGGATGGAGAAACTTCGCTGTTGATGGAGGAGGACGCAGCCCTGCTACGCCCCTCGTTTCTCCAGCTGCCCATGTTCCACCACGCACCAGCGCCGCTTGTAGCACGAGAGCTTTTTCGGCCAGTTCACCAGAAACGGCCGCTTCCCGCCGGACTGACGTCGCTGCTGCTCCCTCCAAGGACGCGGCCCCAGAGCGTCCAGGAGACGGCTGCGCGCGCTGTGGATGTCTGGTGCGGTGTCGATAAAGTGTCTGTGAGCGTGAGCCGCGTGCAGCTGCGCACCTGGACCGACCCGTCCCTGTTTCGGCTGGGCTCGTGCCAAGCCAGCAGAATCACCCCCCACCACGTGCACTTCAACTACGGCCTGAGGGAGTGTGGTGGACATGCGAAGGTCTGCGCGCTCACACACTCACTTTAACTTCTGCTGCACTTAAATGTGCTGAACACCTAATGTTTACCCAAGAAACTCTTCGCTGATCAAACATCGGTGTTTTGAGCTCTTAAAAACATAAAGCCAAACAAAACACAGATGCACACATTTTCAAACCTGTTCTAAATTAAGTAATGAGGTTGATTAATGAGATGGCCATGTGGACACCCAGATGAGTCTGTCTGCGTTTGTCTTTACTGACAAATTTGCGATCCTTCCAAATGATTCTGCCTGTGATCTACACAGAAATTCATTAGGAAGTGTGTATAGATAAAGCTTCAAATTCTAACCACATTTATTCTAAATTTTATTTGTTTCTCTCCTCCAGCTGCAACTAAAATGTGAAACATCACATTAAACCTTAAAGATTTGACCTTGGTAAAAGAAGAGAAAATTATACTAGCTTTAGATACACTTCTGAAAACAAAACTGCATTTTTCTCTGTCACTTTCATAGTATGAGCTTTAGAAAGAGATGTGTTCTGTTTCAATAGGGACGATCACAGAGAAAAGAGAATTGTTTGGATTGACTATACTTGAATTCTAATTGTTTTGTAGGTTGTTGGTGGTCAGCTGGTGTATGCCTACTCACTGACATATACTCCACCTCAACAAGAGCATGTCCTCAGAGTTGTACCACTGAACTTTCCCATCCACTGCCACTACAACAGGTAATTATCTCCTGTTCACTGTTGTTAAAATGGTTTACAGTCTCTACTCATCCACTGTCTTTCAGAACATTAAGCAGCATTTCTCATATCCCTGCACTATTCTGTGACTCTAAACCTGTGGTTTACCACCACTGAGAATGTGTTCTTAAACCATAGAATGCTTCTTCTAGAAGTCTCCGGTCAAATTATAGATTTTTAGATGTTTTTACTCAATGACTGCTTTTCAAAGACTGTCTCCCAGTATTAATCTGACTTATCTCAACTATCCAATAGAAGTATCTGAGCATGTACACTGCCTACATTCAATTAAACTTTATTTATATAGCACCAAATCACAACAAATTCACTCAAAGCACTTTAAGGTTTAAGATTTTACACAATATATAGATGTAGAATAATTGTGGAAAACCTAACAATCCCACATCAGCAAGCACTAGGCAGGTACAGAATGCAGGTTTTTACAAAATGTTCAGAGGTGAAAGTGTTATAACGGTGTATATGTGCATTATTCAAATACAAGCTATAAACAAACAAAATGCTTCACTGGGTGAGCTAATTGTGGATTAATTTAGGAAACTTGGTATTTGACGGCAAGAAACGGCATTTGCTCAAAATTTGATTCTTTGTCACTGGAATGAGCAAGTCCAGTTGTCACTGTGCCACTTCTGGGACCTCTCGCAATGGCATGGTCCCCTTAGTTTTTCTGTTGTGTGAAAATACACTTATGTTTCAGGTTTTATTACTCTTACCAAGTTGGCTTCAGACCTCAAGTTCAGCACACAACCTTCATGAAGAGCTTGAAGACTAAACGCAGCTTTAGCCTCACTGTCTGCAATGGTAATGGTCTTCTGAAGAGGCTTCACTGTTGGGATAATTTGTGCAAGACAGCTTTTGCCTTGAATTTGTCTTTGTGGTGCGTGTGTGTGTTTGTGTGTGTATAAACAGCTGAGTGGGAGCCCCTTCCTCCAGGCTACTCCTTCTTTTTAGGGGAGCAGGTGTATTTTGTGGCCCGAACAGGAGCTTTGTTGGCTGGGGAAAGGCTTTATGTGGACTCGTGCCATTCCACAAGCTACAAGGACCCTGACAGCACACCCAGACTGGACATTATATCCAACTACGGGTGTGTCTCTAGTAGTACAGTTCTTGCAGAACTAGCTCATCAGTTTGCATCTTGATTGAGGTTGTGCTTTTTTTTTTACATAACTGCAGCTGTATGCTTGACAGTAAGAGGAAGGCTAGCAGCTCCAAGTTCCTGTCAAGAAGTGCCAGTGTGCTGAAGTTCTCTGTGGATGCCTTTCTTTTCAAAGCTGTCTCACAGGTATGATCAAACCAATTTTCCATTTGACAGTTGTCAATAAAGGCACAGTAGCTCCTTTTATCTGCATGCCCAGTAAACAATGTCTGACATGAAATGGTTCACTCCCTGTACTGCCTGTTACTACAAGTACTTCTCAGAAAATTAGCATATTGTGATAAAGTTCATTATTTTCTGTAATTTATTGATAAACATTAGACTGTCATATA
>JAUMTR010000008.1:20085590-20095858 GCA_032270685.1 Microctenopoma stevenorrisi
AATGTTTATCAGTAAATTACAGAAAATAATGAACTTTATCACAATATGCTAATTTTTTGAGAAGGACCTGTATGTTTAGATTTCATGTGCTTCTTGATTTCTTAGTGCTTTGCTGATTGTCATCTGAGCACCAACTTCTAGTTTTTCAGTAGTTTGTCTGCAAGTAATCGGGACAAAGATACTTAACAAAAGTAGACTTTGAAAATCGTCTGTGCCGCTGCAACTGGCTCACTCACCCAGTGTCTAGCACCAGTGTTGCAGTAGTGCCAGAGATTGAAAGAAGTATAAACAATCGGGGATTGTGGTAATGGAGTTGCAGACTACGCCCAAAAGTGATTAAGTTATTGCCAGGGTCTTTAATTCTGATTAGACACATTTGATGTATATTGATATTTATACTTTCTATCAAAATCTGCTAAGTGAAATGCATCCAGTGTGTTTGGTCTTTGTTGACTCATTAAAAAATGAACAGAAAATGTATAATGCTGCTCTAAGTCCCACTGTTTCACCTACACGTCATCCATCCAGTCAGGTGAGAGTACAGCTCAAACAGAAGCTTTATTATGCAAATGCTACATTAAGAATATTGGTATATTTGTACTCGCTGAGAAGTCTCAATTTTTCCCATTTGTTTAAAAACGTGTCCATTTAAAGTTGGTGATATTTATAGTAACTTTGTGACATGCAGCAGGACGCACTGATGTTTTACTCTGTAGATGCTGTACCTCCACTGCTCTATGTCGGTTGGTCTCGCCACTTCTTTCACCTCAAAGTCCTGCAACTACAACAGGGCTGCTGGCAGGTAGGCAAGCTGGTTTGAATTAAGCCTCTTCACAACCTGGTATGGGCAACTGGTACTTTATTACAGAATGATTTACTCTGTGATATCTGCTATTGAACAGATCTATACACATAAGCCATTTAGTGTGTACTAATGGACAGGAATGCTTTTGTTTGTAGGTGGGATGAGCTCGTAGCCCCACGCTCGGTGTGCTCCTGCTGTGATTCTGTGTGCACAGACAGACAACATAGTAAGTTAGACTGAGGAAATCCCTAAATGACGATATATAACAATACATGAGTAATCTACAATCATGTTATCAGTAGTTGACTGTACTAATAGTTCTTTCTTCTGATTAGCTATGGAGCACACAGTCAGCAGTCCAGGCTGGCTCATTGGACAAAGGGGTGAAGAAAGACCAAGGCTGGAGATATCTTTCCAAACCCAATGGGGAAGAGACTGGCAGGATCAACAGATGGAAAATGAAGAAACAGGCAGGCGCCTCAGAAAAGTTCAGACTTTCCAAACAAACCCTGAGATTGATGACGAGGATGAAGATGTCCCTCTTGAAGAGTTGTCTCTACTCGGTGACAAGGGAAAAGAAAGTTGGCGAAAAACTGAGATCAGCTGGAATGGGGAGAAGGAAAAGGACAGTGATATGGAAGAGGTGGTTGTGATAAAGGATGACGACCAACTGCCAAGGTCGGCATCAGATGGCAACATTATGTCTGACCAGAGTAGACAAAAGGACAATGTTCAGGCCAGAGAGGAGGGTCCTAGTACCAAACATGATTCTGAGAAAGATTTATCCAGCCATGGTAGTTCTGACCCTTCAACAGCTGGTTCTGCTACCACCAGTGTCGCACGTTTTGGTATAGCTCATAATGCCACTACTCATATAGGTGTTTCCTCAGCTTTATTTCCTCTCGTCCATGCAGGTCTGTTTGATGGTGGACTAGAGACATTAGGTACACTTTCTGCTCCAAGTATGTCTGCTGTTGATCACCTTGGTTTTGATGTCACAAAGAGTAGACTTGAGTTGGATACATTTAGTGCTCTCCTGAGCTCACAGGAGTTGAAGTCTGTTAATAAATCGGTGAACACCAATTCTTATGGGATACCACAGCGAGTAGGTGACTCCCTTAGCAGTAAAGGAGCAGATGGAGATGAAGACATGCTTCACGGGCAACAGATCAGAGGATTAGAATCAGACCAGTCTGCTCACCCACCTGGGCGTAGGGGCCCAAGCTGTGTAGATGGCTTACTTTGTGAGTCTGATTTTGATTTTGGAATTGAAGATGGTGAAGCTCTTCATCTGAGTCAGTTTACTGGGGCAGTAATGTCGCCAAGACAGGTACAAGCCTTTTCTGGTACCATTCCAAAAACACATGCTGCAAGTCCTGGTTCTGCTTCTTCAGAGCAAATGCATCAAGACAGCCTCAGTCATTCTGCTGTGGTGGCAGTTTCCACCGTGCAGGACTCAGAGAGCCACCAGAGAACTGACGACGAGTGGGCTGAGGTGGTGCCACACTGGAGTCTACAGAGTTTTAGGTCTGTGGGGGAGTGGCCAACTAAGACCTCCAGAGGGTGATTTGAAGAAGAGTGTGTTCTTGCAGGAGTGTGATGGAGCAGGTGTTGATGTTCCCACAAAGCTTGAAAGGTATAAGGCTCACCAATAAATTCTAAATTTATTAAATTCTGGTCCATGGCTTTTTTTTAAAAAGTACATCTAATTCAACTTGACACATCATGACCACAGAGCACAAACTCCTGACGAGCTTCAAGAACACTCAACACTGAGTATGATTAAATGCTGGGTTGTAATGAAGGTACTGTGGGTGTCTGAAGCATGTCAATGTACTGATTCCAATGAAGGGTGGACGGCAGCTTTGCAAGTGAGAAGAGTGACGTAGACGATTAGTTGCAGTTCACTGTGGGTTTATGACCTGAATACAGAGAAGCATCACCAGAGGATGTGAATAGTAGTGTTGTCATTATGGTCGTCTCACAGAATTGGAACCTCTCGGTTCATCTGGATACTGCTGGCATGGCAATGTTCGTGTGGGGAAAAAAAAAACCTGAGCCAAGGGCAGTCAATCAAAACATAAAATAGCTGCAGACCCTGTTGTAAACCTGGCTGCAGCCAGGTTTTCAGGTGCCTTGTTTTAGATTTTTCATTAATGAAATGGTTTTGCATATACAGGGGGTTTGGTTTATGGGGAATTGCCTGACACTAACCTGACTTTTGTTTGAGACTAAACTTTAGCAAGAGTAGAACCAGCTCTCACCTTAGTTTCTTTTGAGTGACTGTCAATGATCGACTAATTATAAATACATATGGATACGCTTTAGTTCAATGAGACAAACTGACTGTTCTGATTCAGACTTTGAGAGAAGATGTGTAGCATGGCAAGGCTAAACTAAAACAATATTGTAGCCTCAGTAAAGAGGGTCAATGTGGTACTATAAAGATTTGAATCAGGCTGTAAAAAGGTGGGTTAGACCCAAGTCATTCTTGTCCCCTCACAGCAAAAACCTGGATTAAATCCAAATCTTTCTGAAGCAGTGACTCGGTGAGAAACTTTATAGTATCAGACACATCTACAGGCCAGATACTTGTAAATGCAAAGACAATGATGAAATGGTTTGGTTCTCATTTTGTTCAGTAACATTTGTACTGTGAAAACCTGCTTTTGGGTTCTCTTGTCTTTGTCCCAAACCACAACCACCAGACTAATCTGACCTGACAAGAACCCAGAAGAAAAAATATAAATTGTGAAGGTTACGTCTACATCAGGGCACTTCACTTCAACAATCAAGGATTGAATGCCAGGGCTATGTTCTGCTGTTGTCCTTCTAGAACATTTACACAAACTGTTACAAAGTTGTGGCATCATGCTTCATTAATAGCACCAGGGCTGTGTTTCTACCCACTTCTGACTTTCTGGACCGTGATGCCCCAAAACACCTGTGCCGACACAACTCCACTGCTGAAATAGAAGATTTATTGAAATCCTCACAACAGCTGCTACTAAGCAACCAGTCTACTAATAAGTCGTGGACAGGAGCACAGGTTTACTTTGTCCTTCAGCGTTCATGAGCCACGGCGCTACAGTTTGTACGAGCACAAATATCTAACAACCTAAATAAGACCAAGAGCCAACCGAGTGCCTCAAATGCATTTATTATGAAATGTTGATATAGAAAAGCAGAGAGCTAAGCTTTCTGATTACGTCAAGTCAGAACTGAAGAACACTTCTTTGTTGGTTGTTGGAGACATCACTGGTAAAACCAGACAAGACGTCTTAAGAATTCTTCTGTGGCACCTTGATGGTTACCTGGTAACAGAAAATAAAAAAGACTTACTCTCAGGGTTTCAACATGTAAATAATTTTTCATTAGCTGATCTCCTGTATGTAAGCATCCAGCATTCTCTGAAGAGTGTTGCTACTCCATAGAGAATATTCAAAGAGGACATCTGCCTAATTTTGTTATTAACAATTATTGCACACTTTCTGTAAATCCTATAAACTTCTTTTCACTTGTCAAATGTCACTGTGTGTGTTTTTTCAATAAAATATTTCATTAAAATTTTCAATGGTAACTAACGATTTATACAGGAAAATCATGAACATTGACAAGGTTGCCCAAACTTTTGCACCTTTACTGTACCTGCTCAATTTTAAACCGACAATTTCACAGTTTTTGGTTTTGGTTTTTATATTTACCGTTTTGACTTCTGTGTAGTTCTCCAGACCATATTCTCCCAACTCTCTGCCGTTTCCAGAGGCCTTATAACCTCCAAATGGAGCCTGTACCCCAAATACGTTATAGCAGTTGACCCTACAGAGGAACACACACACACACACACACAATAATACTTCTGATGTAAAAACCTAAATGTGGTAAATATATACTTTTAGGAACGGAAGTGACCTTTGAAACATGCTGAATGGAGACATCTGGGGCAGCAGTAGCTCAGTTGTTAGAGCAGTTTGTAGCTGAGAAAAATTTCCCCAAGGAGATCAATAAATTCTTATCATTATTTTTATTCAAAAGACAGTGGAGAGGAACCATTAGCTAACTTCCACTACCACAGTAAGACACCGGACATCCCTTAGGACAAGGGCATGTGGTTTTCTGATCCTTGATCTCTGACACTGCATTTAGATTAACTTTGAACATTTTAATATTACAATTCTCTGTGAAACTCTGCTTACTTGTGTCACATTACCCAAGACCTGAACAAGGAAGTGTGAAGATGTCCTATCACAGCTGAAGGCAACAGTAGAGGGACTGTCCAGTCGATTTTCTTTTAGCCATTACTGCCAACGGACTGTATTGCACTCTTTGCACTGCATGAGTAACATGTTTCTCTTACCAGACTGTGCCAGCACGGAGCCCATGTGAGACGTACATGGCCTTATTAATGTCCTTAGTGAAAACAGCAGCTGCAAGACCATATTTAGTATCATTGGCTCTCGCTATCGCCTCCTCCACTGTTTTAAACTTCAGGATCTGCATCACTGGACCAAAGATCTGCCAGAGGAAACAAGGGCAAAGGTAACGTGTATTGTTTAAGATTTGAATGATGTAAAATCAGTCTTATCAATAATTAACACACAACCAACAAAATAGCTATTTGAGCCAGACAGAGAAAGGACGAAAAGATAAAACACCTCTGTACTGTTGTGCAACAATATGATCCCACAGTTTTGAAAAGTGACGTTGTGACTGGAAACTCGCTGGGTGGAAAATAAAAAGCAACCTGCGACTTAATTACAGCTGCTTAGCTGCCACAGGTCACATGATGCTGGTACAGTAATGGGCCTAGAGATATTTCCCTGAATAAAGAAAGGTTTAAAAAGTGTCTGATGGAGTGTGAAATGGCTGTTGATCACTATGTGGCTCTAGATTTTATCAAGCCTTAAACCAGAAAAATCACTAACCTTGAACATTATAGTCAAGTTTAGATTGATTCATTCATTTAAATGACTTAAGGCAGTATTCCCCAAGCTTTTTTGCACCACTGACCAGTCGTACAAATGACATCATTTGACGAACCGGGGGTGGAGTCATAGCAAAGCCAATCTCTTTGGTGGCGATTAGAACGCTGCTGGGTTATACAGAGATCTCAAACTTACTGTCATTTGCAGTCTCTAGCAATTGATCCTGTTGCTGCATAGACATGCTCAATGCACCAGGCATGTTTACAAACAGAGAGCATTAAGTGGGGCTGAGGCAGTGAACCTGTTTTTTCAAAATAAAAGGCTTTGTCATGTGAAAATAGAAATAAATGTTTTTTTCTTTCTGTGCAGACCAGTACCAAATGACCCACAGACTGTTACCGGTACACAGCCCGGGGGTTAGGGACCTCTGACTTAAGGCACTGATTCCCAACCTGGGGGTTGACACAGCTTCACAGTGGGTCACGGGGACTTGATAAATATCAAAAAACATAATTTTACTCCTTTATTTGATGTGCTTTGGCATTTAATTTCTGACATCCCAAAGCTTATATTAAATTCTGTTGTTGCCTATATGAAAGGGAATACATTCATAGAGACATACAAAGACTGGCTGATACATTCCAGTCTTCACTGAAAATAATGTGTTCAGAAAAGTTTATAGTCCGTTATGCACACTATGCTCATTGTTTGGTTTCAATGATCACACAGTCGTGGATGGCACGTGGAGAAGACGCAGACAGGGCAAGCGCGCAGGAGTGCCTGTTAAGTTGCGGCAGCGGGGAAGGCACACTTCTCTCCCATGAAATCACCTGACCAATCTCCCTGCGCAAGAAAATGGACCCAAATTTGTAATCTTTATTTCTCAACTGTATATATTCTATTCACTGCGCGAGTTCTCCTCCTATGTTCTGGTCGGAGTTTCATCCCACCGCAGGCCTGCGTTAAAGCGGCGCTGCAGCAACTAGCGGACCAGATAACCGGCTTTGAAAAAACAAACAAACTCAGTTTTCATAGCTCTGGGGGATTTTAACAAAGTTAATCTGAGCCACGAGTTACCATAAATATAGACGCCACATAACCTGCCCCACCAGAGAGAACAACACTTTAGATCACTGCTACACCTTGATAAAAGACGCATATCGCTCTGTCCATCGTGCAGCTCTGGGACACTCAGATCACTGCATGATCCATCTGATCCCAACCTATAGGCAAAAACTTGAATGTTAAAAACCTGTGGTTAAATCTGTTAAAAGATGGACCAACGAGGCCAAGCAGGAGCTGCAGGCCTGCTTTGACTGTACTGATTGGATTGTGTTGGACAACCAATTTGGACAATCTGACTGATACATCAGTTTCTGTAAAGATATGTGTGTGCCCACCAAGATATATCCTCACATTTAACAATAACAAGCCCTGGTTCACAGCTGGACTGAGACAGCTCAGTCAGGCCAAGGAGGTGGCCCATAAAAGTGGAGACAGTCTCCTGTATAAGCAGGCCAGAAACCAGCTGACAAATGAGATCAAAATGCTAAAAAGTCAAAACAAATTCTTAGCCAACGACCCTGCATCAGTCTGGAGAGACCTGCAGGACATCAAAAATTACAGGAGACCCTCCCCACCTGCTGAGGGCAACAAAGAGCTGGCAGAGACCCTGAATGACTTTTACTGGAGGTTTGACAGACAGAACCCCCCCACACCCCTCACCTGCACCAGCTCAGTGTGCCCTGCGCCCCTCACTCCTCTAACTGCTCGCCCACCTCAAAAAGATCACAGACCCTCTGCTGAACCCCCTGCAGTTCGCCTACAGGGCAAACAGGTCTGTAGAGCAGTGGAGCCTAAGGTGGGTCCCGCGGGCCAAGGTGGTTGATGGAGCACCTGCCATGGTTGGGAGGAAAGCAGGCCTTGCCACACTAATTTCCCAGAAGGATTCCCAATGTGCAGGTAAGGTGGCAAAACACACTGCATTCTGCACCAAGAGCAACTATGTGCCAGATCAGTTGGTATGGGAGAGGTGGTGCGTGACGTGATTAAAATCATAAACTGCATACGATCAAAAGCACTCTTGCACCGCCAGTTCAGAGAGTTTCTGAAAAGCAAGAACAGTGACACTCAAGTCCCCACAAATGAAAAATGGTTTAGCGACGTGGCTTTTATAGTGGACATCACTGATCAGCTCAACACCCTGAATATTCAGCTTCAAGGAAAGGATCAGATCATCACTGAGCTGTTTGACCACATAACTGCCTTCAGGTCAAAGCTGCAGCTACATTGTCAAAATCTGTCAGCAGGTTTGTTAATACGTTGTTCACACACAAAGACACACATACTCATTCAGTTTTAATGGTGATAATGTCTATCATACTCTATTTTATGCCGTAAAACAGTCCCGTCCTTATTTAAGGTGTTGCAAAGGGACAGCATTGTCCATGGTTCTTAATCTTGATTGACAGACAGACATGCACTTTGTTTGTCTTTTGGAGCTTGCATATTTTTGTGATTGTAAAATTTCTTATGATTTCATCAAGTGATAGTAGAGAGGAAAGGGGGCAGCATGTACCTGCACCTCACATGATAAAAGTGCAGTTACTGGGATAGATATTTTGTAGAATATGTAAGTAAGTGCATTTAATATTATAGCCATATTCCACAAAATTGTAAGGCTAACTCTTAAGTACATACAACAGCATTTATGTTGCAAAATGTATTATTACTTGATGACTTAGCAGCTCTTTCACTTCTTCCCAAGAAAACCTTGCACACTTCCCTGGTCTGAGAGGTCAACCTGGTGAAGCAGAGACTGCCTGAATATGCAGCACTTAGAAACTTAGACCAGGACTTTGAATTGCGCTTTGAGGACTTCCAATGTGATTCAGTGCTAGAGAATAAATTCATGTGACTACACCTGAAAGACTTCTACACACATGTCTCATCTGAAAGGTACCCAGACATTAGGAAAGGTGCACAGGTCATGTTAGTTTTGTTTGGCAGTACATATGTGAACAGACTTTTAGTGTAATGAATCTTAACAAGACCAGGCTCAGAAGCACTCTGACTGATCCACACATACAGGACATCCTCACCCTCTCAGTGAGTCAGCTGCAGCCTAATATTGATAGGCTGATACATGCCAAAGAACAGCTTCATGTTTCTCACTAGTGGTGAGATTATATTGTCGCTACTGTTGTTGTTGTTGTGTTGCTGTTGGACTTATGACTATATGTGATTACAAAAGCTTTGTTCTAAATGCCTATATATGACTTATTTGTCATATTTTATTTAAAGTTGTTTACACAGAAAGGAAGGTTAGATAACTGTTTGATAGATAAAAATACCAGAAGCAAATTCCTCGTATGTGCAACATACTTGGGGAAATAAAGCTGATTCTGATACTGATTCTGAGCTGTGCTGTTACTGTTATGCAGTGAATAGGAAAAAATCTAACCATTTAGTAGTAGTAAATAGAAGGCATTTTATTTTTTTCCTAAGTAATATTGATTTCCCAGGAAGGGAAGAAGGTTGTCAACACATTCACTGGTAGGTTGGGAACCACTGACTTAAGGCATGTGGCTATTAATACAAAGTGCAGCATTGTCTAATATTCCAAACTGCCATGACTACATTTTCATTAGTTGCTGTTTGAGTGCAGCATTCCTGAAAGTCATCCTGCTCCTTCCTGACAGTGTAGGAGTCTTAAGGTGTGTGCACATCAGGCATTGACATTATGTAAAGATGTGTGGTCACTGGTGGCATGTAACAGAAAAAGTCCTATGCAGAAATCAATAGTGTTTGTTTGCATCACATAAAAGCAGAGCTTGCCACAAGATTAGAAACAACTAGAAAGTTCCTGGGGAAACTTTAAAGGTGCCTGCAACATTGCTCCTCTGATCCTTAGATTGAGTTCCCCAAACAGAAAGCAGAATTTACAAAGCTCAGTTGTTTTTTTTTTATTATTATTATTATTATGTGTGGTAGGAATCTACAGTCTCTCATTTGAGCTCATCCTGTGGTTTATGGCGATTTGTATTGCCATGGTAACTCAACATGCCAACAAATCTAAAAGTGGATAAGTTATGACTGAGCTGATCATTTTGATGTATAACATGTCTGATAGGAATTCACAGTCTGTTCTGGGAAGCATCTCGTGTATTGTTTATGGCTCTTTATGCTGCCATCATAACTCAAAATGCCAACATTTCTTAAAAGTGGATAGGTCATGAATGAGCTGATCGTCTTGATGTCTTGGAATCCACTATCTGTCCTGTGAGCTCATAAATTGTTGTTTTTGGCAATTTACGTTGCCAAGGTAACTCAAAATGTAATCCAACCACATCGGCAGATATGTCATGACCAAGACGGCCGTTTTGATGTATAACATGCCTAATAGAAATCCACAGTCTGTCCTGTGAAGCATCTTGTATTTGTTTTTTGGCGATTTATGTCATTAATAATAATAATAATGAATACTTTATTGATCCCCTTGGGGAAATTGTTGTTTGGACAGCTGCTAGACCTGTGTC
>JAUMTR010000008.1:20105745-20119354 GCA_032270685.1 Microctenopoma stevenorrisi
CTCAGCTTATGACATTTGTGTACAAACATACATTGGAGACTGAAGTGTTAGCAAGTTTTCATTGTATTCATGACATTGTATCAGCAACTTTTCATTCTGTTTTCACACAATGTTTTATAAAAGACTCGCATTTCCATATATTGTGAATGTGTGTCTTTAATATTTGCAGGTCATTGAATGTGGGGGATATTTTGTATAGATAGGCAGGCATTTCTGAAGGTTTCCATGTCACACACAGAGGTTTGGATCTGCCTTGGATCTGAGTTACTCTGAGTAAACAAATGCAAATGTCCCAGGTGTTACAGGTAACGGGTGGTTTGCACAACAATAGATTGAGGAGAATTAAGCTGAAGACCTGTGAAAATCTCAGGGTGAATAACACCTCGGGCCTTGCCCCAGAAAATAAAAATCCCGGTAATTCTAGTGTTAATGACAAGTAGAGGGCCTTCAGGGCAGGTAACAGAGAGGAGGTGAAAATGGTCCAGGGACAACTTAGAATCAAAACCAGAGAGGCAAAGGACAATTACACGAGGAAATTAGAGTGGAAACTACAAGAGAACAACATGAAAGAAGTCTGGGCTGGCATAAAGACAATCATAGGATTTGGGACATCCAACAACAGGGGAACTGAGGGGGATGTGGACAGAGCCAATGATTTAAATTTGTTCTTTAACAGATTTGACAATGCGGGTAATGTGCACCCCCCAGCAGACTGACCTGGAGGCGGTCCGCAATCAACAGTCACTCCGTTATCCTCCCCCCACCTCCCCATGGCTATCTATGGCTCATGAATGTCCCGACAACCCCCCCTCACCTATCAATCCCGATCAGCTTCGGAGACAGCTGAGAAACTCCACTCAGGCAAGTAAGCTGGACCGGATGGGTTTAGTCTGCGTGTCCTCAAGCCCCGTGCACCCCAGCTTTGTGGAGTCTTCCATAAAATCTTTACAATGAGCCTGAGTCTGCAGAGAGTCCTTGTACTGTGGAAGATATCATGCCTTGTTCCTATAGCCAAGAAGCCAAGTCCCAATGGCCACCAGGACAACAGGCCCTTGGCACTGACTTCTAATGCCATGAAGACACTGAAAAGACTCATTCTTGATCAGCTATGACCCATGGTCACCTCCTCCAGTTTGTGTACCAGCCACGCATTGGAGTTGACAATGCCATCATTTTCCACCTCAATCGCATCTACACCTAGTCCAGCTGGGGAGCACTGTAAGGATCATGTTTTTTCTTCTCCAGTGCCTTCAATACTATGCATCAGTGGGGATGATGAGACGGAGTACCGGACCACAGTGGACACCTTTGGCACATTGTGCAAACTGAACTATCTTCAGCTCAATGTGGAAAAGACAAAATAGCTGACTGTGGACTTCAGAAGGTCTGGGACACCTGTGACCCCTGTCTCCATTCAGGGAGGTGATGTGGACATTGAGGAGTATACATTGACAATAAACAGGACTGGGTTAAAAAAACAAATGCCTTGTACAGGAAAGTCGTCTCTATTTCTTGAGGCGGCTCAGGTCATTCAATATCTGTTAAACAACAAGGATTTTCTGAGTCTGTTGTGGCCAGTGCCATCCTGCATGCTCTTTTAATGTCTGCAGCACCATGCTGCGGATGTTCTATGAATCTGTGGCATCCAGTCTCATTTTCATGTTGTTGCTGCTGGGGCAGCAGCTTAAATGTGCCTGACACTAACAGACTGGATAAATTAATCAGGATGGTTCTGTTCTTGGTGTGGAGCTGGACCCCGTGGTAGCTGAGAGGAGGATGATGACCAAACACCTCTCCATCATGGACAATACCTCCCACCCCCTACACTGTGTCCTGCCTGAACAGAGGAGCACGTTCAGCCAAAGAGTGTCAAGTGCTCCTCTGAACGCCACAGGAAATCATTTCTTACTGTGGCCTTCACCCTGTAAAATTCCTCCCTCAGTAAAAGGGAGAACAACAACATGATTTTCTCTGTCTTGGTTCTTCTGGTAGTGGTTCTTTCTTCTCTTTTGTGAACTAAGAGCAGCTGTATCAGGCAAAACAATTTCCCTCTGGGATTAATAACGTTTTTTGAATCTTGATTCTAATTAACTTGGCTACACTATTCTATCCAAGTAGCTTTTCAGTTTGATGAAAGACCCTCCAGGTTGGTTGCACATCACACCTGCCCAGAATAGGCTTGTTAGAATAATGGTATTGTTGCCACAGAGTGGAGGAACAGCAGTGTATCCCTGGACTAAATGATCAATGAAGAGTGCTTTCACAAATAACGCCATTATGCTTAATATGCACAAACACATTTAGTGTTCAGTGCAGTCAACAAACAACTGTGACAAAAAAATAAATAAAATAATACATATGTACATTATAATAAGATAACAAAAAAAAAGAAAAGATTTATCTCTATAACCATCGCGTACACCATTACGCCTAACGCCTTCACACCTTCACGCCTTCACGCCATGAAAACTGTATATATAAGTGAAGAGTACAGTACAAACATATTTAGTCCAAACATAAAAAAAGGTTTCTTAAATAACAAATACCTCTTGGTCGCTTGCCCTGAAAAGAAGTCTTGTGTTACCCTTTTTGAACCCTAGCCTAGCATAGCAGAGCCTCGTGAGAGACATCCGCCCACCTGCAGTCCATGAACGAGATCTCGCATGCTCGCTCCTACACACACATTTTAAATAAGGACATCTATAACACTTAACTACATTCATGAAGAACAAATCAACCATCCATGTCATGAGCTCAGGTTTGCTTAACAGCACATACATCCCTCTTCAGGTGACAGATACATAGGCCCTAAGAGCTCTAATGCAGGTAAAACCATGCAAGGCAGTGTAAGGGAAAGCCCACAAATCCAGCTTTCGGTGGGTTTGAAAAAAAGGGTGGGAGAGCTTCAAACACTTAACCTGGACTATTGCCCGACCGTGTTCTGGCCAGTGAAACCTACATGGCTGTTTGGAAAGTCAAAGTGGATCTGACACTAGTGGAGACTAGGAGAGTGAAACACACGATGAATCTCCTCCCGGAATTTCACCAGCATATGGATTCCTTGTACAGTGACTTTACACAAATATACACAGATGGCTAGAAGAACCTAAATACTGACGCAACTGGTGCGGCATTTGTTGTCCCCAGAATAGAGGTTGGGAAGAGAACTGCAGACTATCTAAGTGTATATACTGTGGATAGGGCAGTAGGGAGGAACAGTTGCTCATCTGTAGTGACTCGATGTCAGCCCTCACAAGCATAAAATCAGGTACGGGTAACATCCACCAAGAGCTTTTGTATTAAATATTCCTAAACCATTTCAGAGTGTGCCAGCAGGGGAAGAGGGTAGTCATTGCACGGGGAAATGTTTTTGAGTATTTCAAGAAGATTGGCATGTACAAGACAATGTGAGCACTCTGGATTGAGCGGACCCTGAACCAGCAGGAGGCAGCAGTACAACAATGGTGGATGCAAGCTGCCATTAAAACCACAGAAGAAGAAGAAGAGGGCGAAGAAGAGGGCCATCATCAAACACGTACTGTAGCTAGTTCTTATTTATCCTGTATATAGTTTTACACACGATAACTAACTGGGTTAATTACTAGAAAAGTAGAAAGCGAATTTCACAGCGGTTAGCTTCAACAGATTCAGACATAGCCAACTAGGCTCATTGTTATATCGGCTACCTTGTGATGTGCTAGCTTATGTTACGATCAGTGAACGGTCAGTTAAGAAGCGCATTGTGGTAACTAATTCATCAGAAGGTCACGGTTTGTAGAGAAAGCGTGAAGGTGAGTGACACAATCGATAGTACCGCAAATGTTAAATGAAGAAATTATTCAATGTGTTAAGTAGACAGTGCTAGCTAGATAGTTTGTGTTTATTGTATATAATTATAATGCTGCGTTTGCAGTTTGTTCCGGCTATCACGGTGTGAACCGTGACTAACATTAGATAGAGACGGTTGGCTGCTCTTTGATCAGTGGTTTTGTCTCACAGTATGGCGCTCAAGTCGGGAGAGGAGCGTCTGAAAGAAATGGAGGCTGAGATGGCTCTGTGAGTACCATCACCTGTGGCGCAGTCAAATTATAGGCGGCTGTCAGAGAAAATGTAAAGTCACTTAAAATATGGAGGATAGCGCGTTACCAAACAGAAATTGATTCACTGTTTAGTATTGCGAAGATTATATAATTTCCTACCATCAAGTCTTCAGTTTGTGATAGATTCAATTATGATGATACCTAAAAAAGTGTTAAAGTTGTAACCTTAAAATAAAACTCACTGTCTCTTTTCTATCAGCTTTGAGCAGGAGGTTCTTGGTGGTCCAGTCCCAGGGGGTCCAGCTGTAATAGAGGCAGTACCCGTGGCTCTGGCTGTCCAAGCGGTTCCAGTGGTGCGGCCCATTATAGGAACCAACACCTACAGACAGGTTTGTTGGGACAATAAATCAAAAATAATTACTGTTTAATTAGTTAGTAGCCAAGGAGCCAGGATTTGTTCAGTAATCATGTGTAAATGTAGGATCAGCAGACAAGAAAGTCTCTGCAGGCTGCCTCTGTGTACTCTTTTACTCCTTTGAGATTTTAAGTGTGTGTGTTGGTGAGTGAAACAGTGGCTTAGTTCTTGTCTTCTCCTACCTTAGGTCCAGCAGACATTAGAGGCCAGAGCTGCTACTTTTGTTGGTCCTCCACCACCAGCTTTTGTTGGACCAGGTAAATAAAAACTTTCTATACATCCACTAACTGAAGCGTCTCTGTACAGTGGCATCAAAAACCATTCAGACCTTCCTGACCTTTGTCACATGCTTGTAGATTTCAGATTTGACACACATGGTGACAACGTTGAGCATGTTGATCATGTTTAGATATGTCTGTCTGCCGTAGCTCCAGATCCACACATGCATCCTGTTTGCTTGAATCTTTTTTTGCAATGTGTCTAAAACTTGATTGTGATGGACTGGTCTGTCTGAGTGGATGGTGAAACTCACACTTAAACACGCACGGGGCGGCTGTGAATCAGGAGGTAGAGCAATCGCCTGCCAATCGGAAGATTGGTGGTTCGATTCCCAGCCTCCTTCCACCCCAAGTTGCCCCCGGTGTGTCAGGTCAGCTGCATAACATAACATCGTTGTGTGAGTGTTAGAATAAGAACCAATGTAAAGCACTTTGAGTCCCAGTCTAGGTAGAAAATCACTTTATAAGGGCAGAACATTTACCATTTACATAGAACATCTATGAAGAGACATTGAGAAGCTGAGATCTGTCAGGAAGCCTAGTGTTGCTCAAGTGGGACCGTTGTGTTTACATATTTTTTTGTATGAGGTCTTAAACCGTACAATGTAAAGTGCCTCTAGATAACTGTTGTGAATTGGCGCTATATAAATACAGCTTAATTTAATTGAATAGAGACTTATCCAAGAAGATCTGAAGACTAAAAACATGTTAAACCATCTAGTTATGAAACTCAAAACACTGGGAGTTCAGTCTGTCCGCTGTCATTTCCACTGACTGTGTGACTTGTCTCTCCCAGTTCCTCCAATACGTCCCCCCCCTCCTCCCATGATGAGACCAGCGTTCGTCCCACATATCCTGCAGAGACCTGGTAAGTTACTGCTGCACAATGTTGTAATAAATTAATGTTCCTACATGTTCAGCAGACATTTAAAAAAACATTTATGGATTTCTTTTTTTAATACTCATCAGATGTTTTTCACTGTGTCAGATATTGAGGTAATTGATCAAAATATTCAGCTGCTGTGTTTCTCTCACCTCTTTCCCTGCTCCTTTCTTTTCATGTCTTCTGTGTTGTTGTCAGGTGGTCAGAGGCTGCAGATGATGCGCGGTCCTCCAATAGCACCTCCCCTGCCCCGGCCTCCTCCACCTCCCCCCATGATGCTCCCCCCTTCCATGCAGGGCCCTAGTCTTCAGGGTGCTCCTCAGCCCATGTCTCATGTGGCTGCTCCACCTCAGGTCAGAGAAGCACAGCAGTGTTTGCATCAACACACTTGTTGTCCAGTGACACCTGTAATTGTATGTATCTGTGTCTGACGCTGTGTCTCCCTCAGATAGGTGACATGGTCTCAATGGCCCCACCCACTAGACAGGGACCCCTACCTCCCACCAAGCCGACGCCGTCGATTATCCAGGCAGCACCAACTGTGTACTCTGCTCCTCCTACTTCCATTGGTCATAAAAGAGTTGATGTCAGAGCTCAGAGACAAGCCAGGATGGTATCTGCACCTCTACAGGAATACGTTCAAAGCTGTGGGGGGGTACCTTTTCTGTAGGGATAATGCCATTGATAAACATGTCTGTGTGTGTGTGTGTGTGTGTGTGTGTGTGTGTTGTGGCTGCTTCAGGAGGAGCTGGCGGCGCGTGTTGCAGAGCAGCAGGCAGCAGTGACTGCAGCAGGTCTGTTGGACAAGAAGGACAGTGAAGACAGCAGCTCTGTCATTGGTCCTAGCATGCCCGAACCTGAGCCTGTCCACATAGAGGTGCATTTAGAATTCAAATTACCTTTGTACTGTGAATTTAGAAAATATTCATGAGCTTTGGTTGAACCAGGCTGTTGGATTTTGTCCCAGACACAAAATGGTTAAAACCACCACAAGTAAAGTGAATAATGGGGATTATTTAGTGACAATGTGTCCACACATGCCTGTGTGTTCCAGCAAGTGGAAACCGCTGCAGAGGACAAAAAGAAAGGAAAGGTAGAGAAGGTGAAGAAGTGTATCCGTACAGCAGCAGGCTCGACCTGGGAGGACGCCAGTCTGCTGGAGTGGGAGTCAGGTATAAACTGTTGCAGGGACTGTACCACAGACGCTGACTCTTGAACACATCACATCTAAGCAAAGTGAACATGAGTCGTTTGTACCACAGTGATGCAAGTTTTCACCTACACACGCACTATCTGTAAGAGCTTCCTTCATAGTGTCCTTGTGTTCCCTCCTTGTTGCAGATGATTTCCGGATCTTCTGCGGGGATCTTGGCAACGAGGTCAATGATGACATCCTGGCTAGAGCCTTCAGCAGATACCCGTCTTTCCTCAAAGCTAAGGTTTGTCCATTAATTGACCTTTGAACCCATTCTGTCTTCCTCAGTAAGTGGAGCAGGTGTCTCACTGCTTAAGTGTGTGTGTGTTTCGGACACGACATCATCAGGTGGTGAGAGACAAACGGACAGGAAAGACCAAAGGCTATGGCTTCGTCAGCTTCAAAGATCCAAATGACTACGTCAGAGCCATGAGGGAGATGAATGGTCAGACTCTCACACTCTCCTGTTTGTCACATTTCACATTTGCATGTTTCTTAGTGTAGAAACTAAGTTTGTGGCATCGTTTCTTGAGTCGATATTGTTTGCCGTGCTGTAAATCGGACTGAGATGCTCCATGTATCCCCCTCACTCTGGTTTTCCAGGGAAATATGTCGGCAGTCGTCCCATTAAACTGAGGAAGAGCATGTGGAAGGATCGCAACATGGAAGTGGTCCGAAAGAAACAGAAGGAGAAGAAGAAACTGGGCCTCAGATAGGATTTCTACAGGTGGGACTGTGTCGTGCTGCCTGTGAACAGATACTGCTGTGTGTGATCTGTCCAATCAGGACACTTGTATAAATGATAACCTTTTGTCCTTGCTCAAATAAAAGTATTGTTTGTTTTACTTCGTGTGCTAGTTTGGATGTTGTAGAACTGAATTCCAGTTAATCTGGAACAGCAGGTTCAGACTTCTGATTTGTGACCACCTAAAAATTGTGAACATGAGACGTATGACGCATGTGATTAAGACAACAGCGTGTGGGTATATTAAGGCTTTTAGTGCAATCACAGCATTAGGAAAATCAAGTGTAGGTAGGGGTTAAATAACTAAACTGTTTAATTATACTGAAGAACCAGTGCTACAAGCCAGTATGTGCTGACAGAGCAGATCTGTCTGCCTTCAGACCCTCTGCAACCTGCAAAGCAACACCTCATTATACTCCACTTCCCAGCAACTCCTCCACAGCTGTCCGTCCACTGAAGATGACATCGTTCACTGACACGCCATTGTACGAGGAACCAACCAGTGACAGGGAGAGGTTGTTCTTCCTTATGAAGCTGCGCATGGCCTCTGGAAAGAGACAGGCACAGCTCATATTGATCTTTCACTGCTGATGGTAAAAGTAGCAGCGTCGCTTGGATGTCTGTACTTACCCACTCTCTGAAGGTGGCCCTGGTAATACTGAGGTATACAGTCCTGACAACACAGCAGTAAGTGATTATCAAACAGAACAATGCTAAAGGCATTTCTGACATTAATTCACTGCTGCATATCCACATACCCTGTGTACAGCCACCCGACTCCAGCTGGGTGCTCCCGTGACCCCTAGGTGGCAGCGCACTGCTTCAGTGGCTTTTGTTAACAGACTCTCCTCTGTTGCTGCCTCTGGAGCCCCAAACACCTCCTGGAACCACGCCCCACCCATCATCACCTGGAAGATGTTCATGAGTTTTAGGAGCAAATCAACAAGCTGCTAAATGCTGCATTCTGTTTACGCCTGCTTTATCAGGTGGACACAAACACTGCTGCTTTGCTCCATCAGAGAAGAGCTTTGTGTGTGTACCGTCAGTCTAGTAGTCTGTCCATTTGGTCTGTTGTGTTGTGGGAAGAAAACAGAGTCATAGACCACACCAAGTAAACCCCGATCCTCTGAGGATGGAATAAGGTGACCAAACCCCTGAAACACACAGAAAAAGTTTACAGGATTATTTACTTGGATGTTGGCATCTAAGGTGGAGAAAAGTGTCCACAGCTTTTTCTCTGCCACTTGCGGATCAGCATAAATTTGATGCTAAACTTCAACAACCAGAGGGGATTCTTTTAGATATATCTAGCACCTGTCATGGTGTCTGCTGTGTTGAGTAGTAATTCATCCAGGGGATTTTTATCATTCTGAGTTAATCAGCATCGACCTCTCATAATGGCTGATTATTAGAAAGAAAAAGTCTGCAGACATATCTGCAGCCTACACATTCCATGTCTTCATGTGCCTGTGAAATGACCAGAGGGACCAGACACTTAGACTTGTAAGAGAAATAAATAAAATACTCGTTACTGCTTACAGACACAGGCAGGATGGCACCATCATACTCCAGATTCACCACAGCCACAGTTGCCGTGGAGATGTCCTGCAGCTCTTGGATGAGAGGGTGACAGGAGGATGGCAGGGCTGAGGACAGGGCTGGGGGGGTGGCGGTAAAGAGAAATGATGACTCCTAGAAATTTGTGTTACTGTAAGTTCATCACTTCACTACGATCAAGGTATAAAACAGAGGTAGCATATGAACCAGCAGCACATACTGATCGCTTCACCAGCACTTACCTGTAGCTGGCAACGCAGAGATGATGTGATCAGCTGATAGGACTCCATCCTCCATGTGGATCTGTACACACACACACACATTAGTTTGGGATCAGAATCTAAAGAAAGAAGAAACTAAAGGCAGCATTAGAAGAATCTTCTCTTGTCCCGTCTCTTTACCTACTGGTGACACATCAGTGTTGTTCTGTCTCAAGGGAATATTTCATCTTCTGTAAGTTCGGGGGGGGGGGGTGTCTAAATATCTCATAACATCATTTATTCACTAACCTTCCAGCCAGACGCTGAGGGGCTGATGTGTTTAACAGCTGCGTCTCTGTGAAGCTGCACTCTGCTGCTCTGCTCTAGGAACTCAGTGATGGCTTCTGGAAGAGTCTCCACTCCTCTGCTTAGGGACCACTGTGCCCAGGACTCTTTCATAGAGCGCTGAGCTAAAGGGCTGGGGGGCACCACAGGAGTGTGATCTGCAGGGTTTTGGCACACATAGTCCATGAAGACTGTCTGAAAGATACTCTTGTTGTAGCTGTAACAGATTAAGTCCTGTGGTGAAATGATTACAAACTGTATGTAATCATCTCTGCATCACATCACCTGGGAGGACTCAGCAGTTAACTTCTGGATATTTCAAGAACTCCTGATGATGTCAATAATGTCACGGAGGAGTATCTCAGCTACATATCCTCTCTTTATCTTAAAATAAAATGTGTTTAACATGATGTGTATGTGCATTCAGTCTTCTTAGCGTGCACCTGAACACTGACGCTGTGAACCATGTGACAAACATCAGAACAGCACCTGAGCCCAGCAGCAGGCCCAGCATCAGGGAACCCCCACGCTGCTCTGCGTTGTACAGGAAAGGAAAACAAGAGCGCACACTCAACTTCCTGCAGTCCCCAGCAAACACGCCACGGCACAAGCTGTCCACAGCTATATCCGCCAACTACACACACACAGAGGAAGAAAACTCACAATGATAAAAAATAAGGATAAATCACTGTTAAAGGAGAGGCACATTTTAACTGTGATCCCCAAACATTGATGTCCTCAGATAATGCTCCGGTTCATCAGCTCACCTCCTTTCCCAGCCTTCTAGAAACAAACGAATGCACAGACTCATCGTCCCCCGTCCCTTTCTTCACCAGTATCTCCATGGCAAGACTTGGCAGGAGGGGACGAGAGAAGGGGGGGACTGTCCACAAAAGTCCACTGAAAGACATGTGAAAAAAAATCCTGGAGTTAGTGGGCTACATTACTATTACAGATGTTTTCAAAAAATGTCTGTTAATTAATGTAAGTAGCCAAACATAAAACCAACACTGTTATCTGACCTCACTCCTGAAGGCAACCTGTGGAGCTGTCCCTTCACATACAGATATCTGTTCTTTGAGGCAATATGACTGTGGGTGACTGGCAGAATATCCCCTGCTAGACCCAGGTCATCCACCTACACACACAAAGGAGATTTACGAAGACCTCAAGAGGAGCAGGGCTCAGTGCAAGTAATGCGATCATCATTTGAAATCTCCAGCAATTAACGTTGTAGCTGCACGTACGTGCTGAACACACCAGGCATGTTTACTCTGCCAGTCTTTTTCTTTGAAGGCCGGAAGGTTATTTCATTTTGAAAAAAACCCCGTAAGATTTCTGTTGGCATTGACATGCCTGTGAATGTTTCGGAGGGAAGTTCACTTCTGTGAACCACTGTTCTAAAGCTAGTTATATTCTTCTTCAAGAGACACATTTTGTTGAGGCAGGTAAGAGATTTTGGCTTATTCAGTGGGAAGATAAAATTGTGTTTGGCCATGGTTCAAACAAATCTGCAGGTGTTGCTTTTCTCAATTTACAAGACAAATTTCTAACCAGCAAACGAGATGACTGTGGTTACTTAATTTTTTTATGTTGTTAAACTGGAGTACTCTTTGTTCATCCCAATTTAAACAAATGATTACCATCTTAAATTTCTGAGATTGTAAAGGATCTTTATGCTACTGGTGGCAGGGAATGTAAGGAGAAAGCCACTATGAAAACAACACAGCTGTCATATTGTGGATTAACTAGTGGATTACTGGAACTTGTGGATGGATGAGACCAAACAGAGATTTTTCTTTCATCAATAGGGCTGAGCTCCAATTGTAGCCACAGCCACAGGGGCACACTCTGTAATTTGGATGAAAAGTGTTGCGTGGCATTGACGAAACTTTCCAGCATAAAAATGTGATCCATCTAGTACGCACGGAGGCAGTGTCATGAGTTGGGCCTGCTTTGTTGCCTCTGTAGCAGTAGAGACTGAAACATGGGTTCACATTTAAATATTTAAAACTAGATATACTCCACAATAAACGAGTGAGTGTAGTAGGTGTATTCTGTGTCATTTGTTTAACTGGGTTCCCTTTAACTATTTCAAAAAACATGTGATCATGCTTTACATTTTGTTTGCAGCAGTAGAGAATCAGAGACAGGCAATAGCATCGTTACTACAATGGAACTCACCATATTGAGTGTGTTGCGCCCCACTGCCCCAGCAGGTCGAATCCCCCTGGGTCCATGTTCAAACACTGCACCATCTGACCTCCTAGTGGACCACAACCAACCTCCAAAACGACTGCTGGACTCTAAAACTATGACCTAGAGACACATCGATCAAAGACAAAGGTGGTACCATGGTGGATGTTTCCCTAGAGGTATTTTACCTAACGTCACTGTTTCAAACATTAATGCAGTTTCCTATCTGATCTTTGTACCAGCAGTAGCAACTGAACAAAAGAGATGAAAGAACAAACATTAAAACACAGATGCTCAAGCTGCCAACAACAGCTCGAGCAGATCTTGGGTTTTGTTCCATGTAACACTGGGTGTGTATTTTACCTTGGTGACCTGGGGGCTTTTACACAGGTAGTAAGATGCTGCCAAACCCCCAATCCCCCCTCCTAGGACTGCAATTGTTCTCATTGTCTGACTGCAAAACACAAAGGACATCCAATAAGTGAGAGGCGTGTGAAAGGGAGAGAGAGAAGAGGTGATGGGAGAGCCAAGCTGAGCACAGCAGGGAGTGTCCGCTGTATGAGGCCTGTTGATCATGATATGAGAATCGGTTGGTTTATCAGCTGTGCCATCCTGTCCTCCAGCTCTCTGTCCAACTCTCCACTTTCACAGCAGACCCGTGTCAACATGCAAGAATAAAATGTGTAAGGATGGGTGTTCGCCGTATGTTCCTGACGCAACTCACAAACTTATCTGAAGTTTTTTTAATGAAAAATATAAAGCGATATTAAGTGACAGCAAAAACAGGAATGTCCCGTTGTCCTGGTTTGAATGGAGGCTCGTTACTGGTGAAGGGGAAAGACACGGAGACATGTCACGGTCTTGAACCGTGCTCACGTATCTGTCAGCGGGTAGACAGACACCAGGGAACACACGCTCCACTATAACGTAACTTACAAGTCAGAAAGGAAGAAAACAGATAAGTTTTAATACAAGCAGTCAGGTGTTACCTTTAAATGTGACCCGACCGTGGGGAGCAGGCTCTGGGTTCCGCTTGTGTCCTGGCTGCTCTTTCTACGCTGATACCTTTACGACAGTGTTTCTGGTAACGCAGTCGTCCCCTCTGGGTTATCGATCGCTCGGATAATGTTGATAGCTGAGTGCAGTTAGAGATAAAGCGAGGCTCATGTTCAAGCTGAAGAGGAAGAGACTTTCACGTAACACCTGCTCCGTTGACTCCAACCACCAATGCTTTTATTTAAGTTCAGCCTCCTTCATGATAAATCGCCACAATTCCCTCATTGCCGCCACCTATTGGTGTGGAGTATGCTCGGTAGTACTATAGCTACTAGATTCAAAATTCAAAAACTTTATTAATGCCAGAGGGAAATTGTTTTGCCTAGATACAGCCCCCCTCATTTCAGAAAAAATATAAAACCCACAATAAATAGCACCAACGAATATAAATACAAAAACAACAAATATATAAGATCAAAAAAACAAAAACATGATAACATCAATCTCTAGAGTTGTTCTCCCCACTCCCCTTTACAGAGGGAGGCCGGGGAGGAATTGAAGAGTGTGATGGCCACAGGAAGAAATTATTTCCTGTGGTGGGAGGGGATTGTCCATGATTGAGAGGAGTTTGGAGAGCATCCTCCTCTCAGCTACAACGTGTAGAGCAGGGGTCTCAGACTGGCGTAATATGCGGCCCCCGTCTTAATATGAAAGATTAATGTTAGTGCGGCCCGCAAGATTGATAAGAATGACACTTCT
>JAUMTR010000008.1:20121330-20137422 GCA_032270685.1 Microctenopoma stevenorrisi
AAATCCTGATGCGGCCCAGCCTCACCCAGACTCCGCCTCCAGCGGCCCCCAGGTAAATTGAGTTTGAGACCCCTGGTGTAGAGGGTCCAGCTCCACACCAAGAACAGAACCAGCCCTCCTGATTAATTTGTCCAGTCTGATAGTTTCAAGCTGCTGCCCTAGCAAACCATAGAAAAGAAGATTACACTGGACACCACAGACTCATAAAACATTAAAAGACCTGAGCCTCCTTAAAAAATAAAGTTGACTTTTTTGGGGCCTTTTTGTATAAAGCAGGTGTGTGTGTAGACAGTCAAGTTTGTTGTGTAAGTACACTGCTAAGTACTTCTCAGACACAACCTCTACTTCCTCCCCCCAGATAGTGAGAGGCCTGACAGGACCCCCAGATTTCCTGAAGTCCACCACCAGCTCCTTTGTTTTACTGATGCTGAGCTGAAGATGGGTTTGCTCACACCAGTCTACAATGTTGTCCACCACTCCCATGTACTCTGTGATGTCTCCAACCTGAATATATCCTACAACTGCAGAGTCATCTATTCAATTCAATTCATCTTTATTTATATAGCGCCAAATCATAACGAAAGTCATTTTTGGTAAGATTTAGGAGCTGCAGTGGACTATGAATTAACATTAACAATTAGCATGTGAACGTTGTTAGATCCTGCTTTGTCTGCTTCAGTCCGTTACTGCGATATGTCACCGCCATCACCATGTTGGTCCAGGGAAAACTGTCCTGTCAAAAAATACTAGTGCAGGAGGAAGCTCCAGATTTGTGGATAAAAAATACTGTAACGATTACATTTCTTAACACATGTCAATGATTCGTTTTATATTGAAGCAGGTATTCTTTATGAGTGGTACAAAACAATTATTTAGACTCTCAATAGTATATAAATGATATGAAGTACATGAACTCAACTATATCTGTTCCTCTTTCCTCCTCAATCCTCCTAACGAATATTAACAAAATGTAGAATTTCCTCGGTTTACAAAATATGAAGATGTCCTCATATTATGTATCCATAAAATTTTTAATTAAATTTGTAGAAAGTTGTAGAAATTTCAGTTTAAGTCTCAGTCATTTAATCCTGTCTTGTGCTGCAGCTCCAGCTGCACATTCACTCAATAGTAAGTCTTTAGGTAAAAATCAACACAAGTCAAACAGTGAAGCTCTTTCAGGCCACTCTCTACATTTATAGACTATAGACTATACAAATCTTAAATACTATATATAGTTCAGTGAAAATATTTTGGAATACAGTAAGTGTGATATCGATTGAGACGGACAATAACATGCAGTATTGTCTAATAGGATAGCATATATTATTAGTAGTTTATCACTTTAAATGTGTTTATTTGTGTCTGTATGATTGTGGCCCAGTTCCCCAATCTGGTCTCCATTTTAGGGCCCAGTGTGGCTTCATATGTTGTGTCTGTGTTAGCACTGGTCATTTTTGATCATCTGATCAACTGATTTTGAGCTGACACTTTGAAATGTGCAGCACCGGTTTCAACCAGTCCTGGTTACCATGGTTATAATCTCTGGGTAATCCGCATTAAGGAACTTGTCTTTAACTTACCAAACACAAAGCAAATAGAACATCTATGCTGCTCTATTAATGTTAAGTGTTGTACATGGATGGGTTAGGGTTTGGGTAAGAAAGAACTTGGAGTAACTGAAATAGGCAAAACTGTTTCCCTCTGGGATTATTAAAGTAGTTTGAATCTTCAATCTAATATTATTGATGTGTCTTCTTAGTATTTAGGAAGCGATGGACTGGCGATTCGTCCAGGGTGTACCCAACCTCTCGCCCGAAGGCAGCTGGGATAGGCTCCAGCACCCACCGCGACCCGATTTCGGATAAGTGGAAGACAATGGATGGATGAAGGATTTTGGTCAAGCTCATGATAGCAATCAGTTATCAGTGTGGGCCAGGAGATGTTTGCTTGTTTTTTCTACAGATTATCTTCTGAATCAGATTCACTGATCTCATTCCCAGTACTATGAAATACACTGCTAGAGTCTTCTGGGTTGTATCTGTAAAGAAGCATCTGTCCTGCAGACACTACAGTTCACAATAGCAGAATAAAAACAATGGAGATCTGGCAGGTTCGAGCTGAGCACATTCGAGTCTTTTGAGCATCACTCCGAAAAAAAGATTTTCTCTATAGGACTCAACCAAGGCAAAAATACCAAGCCAACGCCAATAAACCAGTGATTACCAATGAATATCAATGAATCCATTAAGAGTTAATTCAACAGGATTAAGGAAACAACCATCATGTGAAAAAATGTGAGCATCCTGTTTGCAGCATCCAGGTATACTCAGTTAATCCAGCACATTATGAAGCTGGTCTCATTATAATGTCATCCTGCTCATTTTCAGCCAATCATGGTTTACGGCCGCACAACATCATCTCTGTGAATTTATTCATGTGATGACTGTATCCTATGAGTTGTCAGTATGTCTGTGAAGATTCTCAGTCATCCAGGTGATGTTGCGTCATGGCAACTTGTCTTCTGTCATGTAAGGTAGACATTTTTCTCTGCTTGCACAGAACCACAAATGTATCCTCCAGGATGGTTTCACCTCACCTTTCAAGGCAGGTGAGAGGTGAAACCAACATGGAAGATACATTTGTGGTCACTAGCCAACTTCCCTCAGATCAACAAAGGTCCTGAGATGCCAAGCGAAACGTCCCCACCTTACAAGAAACATACTGCGTCAGAGTCCTGCATGACCTGTGGCTGAGCTTCCTGAGGTGCTGGATCAGATGAGTAGGAAGAAAAGCGGAGATCTGGTGTTTCTTTGACTTTGGTGTGCAAAAGTATACTCTTTATTCTTATTATATATCCAACTTTATTTTGCCCCAACCCCTCCCGTCCACCCAGCCCCCACCACTGGTGGCATTCCCATGTCACCAGTTACTGTCACTGTTACAATAGCCAATCAGAGCTCACCTGCAAAAAGAAGGCAACCAAACAAAGAAGAGCAGAAAAAAGGGTTACTTTCAGTTTGTTTTTTCTTGTTAAATAGTAATAAATACATTGAGATGCAGTGGTTCTTACTTTATCCTTTTCTCTTAAGCAGAAGGGTTAAAAAGTTTTTTTTATTTCTGTTTCTATTTCTTTTTATTTCTTTATTGATCTGTGTTGGATCTTTAGCAGCAATCCGGACCAGTTGTCATGGTTATTAGCAGCACAGAGAGGAGGAGCTGTCTGGAGGAGAAACACGAAAGGAGGAGGAGGAGAGGAAGAAGAGAGCAGGCAGAGGGGGAGGATGAGGAGGAGAAGGAGATCCCTGTGTACGCCATGAAGGCATCATTGTCCTGTCATCTCCTCCTCCCGTTGCCTCCCTCCCTCTCTCCGAGGACACAGACTCAAAGAAAAGGCGAGTTGAACACAGACAGGAGAGAGAATCTGAGTCCTGAATCACACATATATTGACGTTTCCTTCCTCTGAACCCAGCTTCTGTCTTCATGATGCAGCAGCATATAAGCTCTGTGTGTGTGTGTGTGTTAAGACTGCTGTCTCGATGGGCTGTATGACACACTAATGTCAGAACTAACCAGTGCGAACATGAATATGTGCTCTCATCCACTTACAGCCAGCATATAGAGTAAAATGGAAAAGCATGGCTCCTCTCTCTTTCCTCTTCATCCTCCTCCTCCTCCTCTCCAGGCTTAAACAACAACCAAGTAGAACACACAACTCCTCAAATCTGAGAAAAATCAAATAATATTAAACAACAATAATATTAATAAAAACAAACTCATCACAATCATTCCTTTCCAATTACAGTCGCAACGAAAGACAAACTAAAACAGGATAAAAGGAGAGTTTTCCCAGCATCCTCCTCTTTCCTCCTCCTCCTCTCATGCAGTACAAACTGTCTCCTTCAGCACAAAGTTCACCTCTTTGTCTCTGAAGTCTGGCTGGATGTGTGTAGTTGTAGTAGTTGTAGTTAAAATTGTATGGCTTTAGGGCATGGTTCAGGTTTTATCAAGAGTTGGCTGGCCCCTCATCTGAGTCCGGCCTCCCTCTGCCCCCCGCAGCGGTGTTATTGTTGTTGGAGGCAGGGTAGTAGTCCTCAGGGGGCGGGGCTTGTGGCCCTGGGGCGGTGGGGGCCGTCCGAGTCCGGAAGGCAGACAGTCCGATTGGCAGAGCAAGGGGCAGGGAGGCAGAGCCAAACTGAGAGGCCTCCATGGAAGACACCGCCCCAAGGTGGTGCAGCCCTAGGGACACGCCCACATCCATGCTGTCACTCATCTGGGGCGAGGATCCCTGCTGGCCGCCCCCTCCACTGATGCCCGTCTGTCCGCCCTGCCGCAGACCACGGCCACCATTTCCGTGGTGGGAGTAAGTTGGGTGGGGGTGGTGGGGCGGGTCCAGGAAGTGGCGCTGGTGTTGTTGGGAGGCAGCCGGCTTGTGGAGTAGCAACTGGGTGTATGCTGGGTCCTGACCCCCACCTCCACCATCACTGCCTGGCCACATCCTCATCTGCTGCTGGGAGGGAGCCTGGTAGAGGGACGAGCCACAGACAAAGAGGTAAGACACATTCAGAGGACAGAGTTAGTAACGGTTCTGCTAAGACAACATCTGTGGTCTGTGTCTGGTTTTCACTACTAACCAGGTCCTGGAAGCACACTTGGACACCGATAACAAAATCGAATGTTTAGATAAAGCAGTGTGATGGATTGTTATTGGTTAAGTAGGATGTTTCCTTCTTTTTTATCATTTGAATATTTTAACACAACCAAAGGGTGCAGACACCTCCACCTGCTGCATGCTGGTTCCAGCAGGGACCTGTCACATATTAAACAGATTATGCAGTGCTGTGTGTACCTGAGGGCTGGTCATCTCATAGTCTGAATGTGTAACAGCAGAGTTGTAGTAGCGGTTACTGTAGCGGTAGTTGCGGTTGTCATTGGAAGAACCACTAGAGCCACCTGCAGGAAAAACAGAGCAACATTAAACATTCAGGTGTTTGTCTTGTTGTGTTTGTCAAATATCACACAGGTGTAATTACAGAGAGAGATGCAGTGATGAACTGACTATGAACACCTAGAGGGATACTGAATGTGGACAGTCTACCAGAGAAGATCAAAACAAGTCCACCTGCTAACAGCTGGATATAAGCATTATCATATATCTAGTCTTCTCGTCATGACCTAGTTCAGAGAGAAACAAGATACCCTACATCACAATGTCTTTTGTGTATTACCATCATAAAGACATCATGAGCTTCACCAGGGTCCAGACTGTGTCAGATGTGGACTGTCTGGAGAAGCAGGTCATCAGACCTCCCTCCTTTAGGTAAAAAATCTTTCAGTACAGCTAAAGATTTAAAATAATGTCTGCATTTCTGACATGAGCAAAGCAAAGTGGCTGATCTCCCTGCAGACATGGTCATCAGGCAGCACCTGGTCCTCTCTGTCCATCTGTTTAACTCATCACAGTTCTCACACATTAAAGATGTATATGAATAATTTAAGAAACCAGAACAAGTCCAGTTCCTTGAATACATTTTCCTCCTTTCCAGAGGACTTTCACAATTCACACCTAACACCCAGTGTCAGAGGAGATGTGTGTGTGTGTGTGTGTGTGTGTGTGTGTGTGTGTGGGGGGATGTATTTTACCAGAGCTAGAAACAGAGCTAGTAGTGGAGGTTGAATGGGAGTGGTCCATGGCAGGAGAGGTGGATGTAGATGAACTGGTGTTGGTTCCTTCATCTGTCGTCTTCTTGAAGAAATTGTGCTGCAGGGCGTAGAATGGTGTGATACGGCTTTTAGGGTCATAGTCCAGCATGCGCAGGATCAGGTCTGGAAGAGGACAGACATGAGCATGATGATGAAGGAATGATTTAGTAGTAGCCACAGGGTTACATGTACATTGCTTATTGAGGTTCATGGTGATGGTGTCAGCTCCAGACAGAGTGTTAGGTCATTTCTCCATACCTTCAGACAGTAAATGTACAATTCTTTGAGAGAACATGGATCTTTGTTCCATTATTTATGGACCTTACTGGGTTTACTAATTGCTGTTATCTTTCCAAGCAGATCAACACAAAGTGCTGATTTACCTTTAAACTTCAGGTAGTCACAGGGGGCATGTCCTGGCTCCCCTGCCCTTCTGCCCCCTGGACCCCCAGTCTCTACACCCAAAATCTCATGAAGACGTCGTGTGGCCGGGGGCTTATACTCCTGCAACAACAAAACGAAACAAACACAAAAATAAAGGTGGAACTCTCCTTTAACATACACTTGCTGCAGGTTCTACTGCATTAATACACATGTTTACACTTTCTGGAGCTTTAAAAACTATTTAACCCTTTCAATGGAAGCACCGTGAGCTCCTCTCCACAATAAGAGAGGTTTTAGAACGTACATCCTGTAGCCTTAATACTATGTTTACATACTTTTGTTGCTAAGATTTCAAACTATGTGCCAGCACAAATAGAAATACTTTAGCTAATTAAACACCTCCAATGACCCATGCCCTTGTTATGAACAGTTTTACTGTACATTTAATGATACCTCTTTATAAGTCACTTGAATGGATCCTTGTCCATCATCAGGAGTTAGAGTCAGAGTGGAAGTCGTTTTTTCTTAGACTTAATGACATACCTTCTTAATATCCTTGTTCTTCTTCACTGTCCACAGACCGTCTGACAGCTTGTCAAAATATTTCCTGGCTTTAGGAGCTGCGTCCAACATGTGGCTGGGTGGGATCCCCAGGACCTCCACAATCTTATTCATCTGGTCAACCTACACCCCCCCCCCCCCACACACACACACACACACACACACATTAGTATAGCGTACATACGCGTGGATGAAGATTGGATTAGAATAGACACACTGAATCCCTCTCACTACTGATCATATCTTGTCTGACCTTCTCAATGGGCACAGGCAAGAAGGAAGTAAAGCTGTTTCTTCAAAGAAGAAACTACAGAATCAAATGTTGGTAACTCGAATCGCTGCTCAGTCCTAGATAACCTAGATATTTCTGGTTATGTTTCTTACCTCATTGGAACCACTGAATAGAGGTTCTCCCGTGTGCATCTCCACCAGGATGCATCCCAGAGACCACATGTCGATGGCCAGATCGTACGGCATTCCCAACAGAACCTCAGGAGAGCGGTAAAACCTGCTCTGGATGTACTGGTAGATCTAAGAGAACAGTAAGGATGTGGAAAAGACATTCATCACCCACAGAAAAAAAGAGATTTGTTTTTTTCCTTTCTGTCCAACCAACAGTCAATAAACCAAAGAACAACAAAGAAAAGCATCAAATGTCTTAAATAATTATTGAAACAGTCACAGATTCCTTTTCTGCTCTCCAATGATTCACCTGTGCTGTAGAGCAAATGTTGCATCATGTTGCTCAACTTTATTTACAGGCTGAATGAAGATGAACTCAGATGACACTGTCTGTGTTTCGCGTGCTGTTTCAATATCTATCCACTGAGAGGAGCTCTCCTCAGAGCAATCAACCACAGCCTGTTACTGTCATTCAAAACATGAACCCTTTATACAAAACCAAGTTCTTTAATTCAGTTGGTTTCAAGATACATGTCTGATTGTGCTCACCCTCTGTCCAAGCTGGCAGGAGGATCCAAAGTCGACTATCTTGATGGCAGACCTCTTGGGGTTACACAGCAGGATGTTCTCTGGTTTCAGGTCGCAGTGGATGATTGACAGCTCTGGTGTGGCCAGGAATAATAATGCTGTTGATCAAAAAGACATAATTCTTATTGCTCCATCAGCACCACCCTCTACATCACTTACAAGTTAACCTGCATTCACGACCCTGACCCATTAGAAATTATGTCCTCTGAATGGTATTTAACCTCCAACATTCCTCCTTCCTCATCGGATGGTGTATTATGCTCCACAAGAAGCTCAGTGTTTTGCAGTGTTTCCCCTTGCCCACCTGTACAGAGCTGCTGTGCAAATTTCCTGGTGAGGTTGAGGGAAACACCTCTGAAGTTGGTGTTCCTCAGCAGATCGTACAGGTTGTAGCTCAACAATTCAAACACCAAACAGAGATGGTTCCTAAACATAAAGTGACGCTTCAGGTGGACTGCACAGGGACAGATCGACAGACAGACACACACAGAGACAGGTGGGAGACAAGGAGGAAGGTTAAGTTCTTTCAAACAGCAGTCATTACAATCATATCCTGTCAGTAACACGTTCCACATTATAAGCCAGATTAAAGGTCATTAACTGGGCTCATCCTAAACAACATGACTTGCTAGCTTCACACAGTCTTCATCATATCATTTAGTTTGTTTAGTGGGAGAGGACTCACTTGTATGTTAACAGAACAGAGCCAGCCCCATAAACTGAACAAACACCACCAGGGACGTGGTTTAAAAACACCAGAAAAAATTGTAAGTCAAGGAGTTATGATAGGTTATGATGTTTTCATTTGACTTCAATGAGTTCAACGAGATTCCAAAAAGTTCTAATCACACGAAGGTCAGAACAGCCTGGATGCACCATCACACCTGGTCCCTGTGCTCTCCCACCTTAATTTAATGTGTGTATGTGTGTGTGTGTGTGTGTGTGTGTGTGTGTGTGTGTGTGTGTGTGTGTGTTGCTCTTACCTATGTAATATTTCATCTCTGTGTCATGCTTGTTCATGAGCTCCAGCAGGCGCAGTTCAATCTGTGCCTGGTTTAGAAATGCCTTTTTGTTCTTAATGATCTTAATGGCAACCCATTCCTGCTCATGGTGGTCATAGGCCTTCACCACCTGTGGACAGACATTGACACACTTTGTCATCACTGGGACAGAGTTGGAGCCTGGTGCCTGTGCTTGGTTTGACTTTGTCTTGTAATCTACATGACATACTGAATAAGCCCTAACGAGAGCAGCAGCTGCTGCTCGATGCTGATGATAAATGTGTTGGCTAACCATGTCTCGATCCCAGCTCTGTTCTTATCACACAGTTAATAACACTAATAACCATCCTCTCATCTCACCTTTGGAAACAAAGCAAACTTGGGGCCATTTTATGCTTGTTTGTCTGATCCTGTTATTCAAAAACAAATCTTGCATGCTCACAATTTAATATTTAGGTTGTGATATACAAAAAGTAGTGAACTGCTACTGTGTAAAGTGAATACTTTATTGCACTTCTCTTCATAAAGCAGTACTTTTAAAATAAATGTGTGCAATAAACTACTTTTGCAACACGCAACCGGCAAAATAAAAAAAATAAAATAAAACAAGTTATTCTTTCATATACAAACATATACTGTTTACACAAGAGGCTTTGCTCTTAGATATTTTTACTTAAGTTATGGAAGGACGTCTTGTAAAGCAAAGTTTTACAAGCAAGTTTCCTTGGTCTATCTCACCTGTCCGAAAGAGCCTTTCCCAATCAGCGAGTCAATCTCATAGCGGTCCAGCCACTTTTCACCATTTTTCACAATGTAGTCGTAGTTGTCGTCGTCATAGCCATCGTTGTAGACTTTTCTCTCCTTCTTGGTGCTGCTGTCCTCTGGAGGGACCTGCTGAGCCCGCCGCTTCTTTTTAGTATAGTACACCTGCAACACAGGTTCATGGTTCAGAAACGAAGCCAAAGTTGTCTGTTTGACTATAAACTAGCATTATTCTCTCGTTCTTAGACCCTACAACTGCATTTGTTTGAAGTAGCTAATCTGCACAAAGGTTCTACAGAAAGTGTGCAATAATTGTTAAAACAAATTTAGGCAGGTGCATAAGTTTTGGCACCTTTGTCATTTTATTGATTCCAAATCCTTTAGAAGTAATTATTGGAACTCAAACTGGCTTGGTAAGCTCAGTGACCTCTGACCTCCATACACAGGTGAATCCAACAACTCTCAAATGACTTGAAAACAAAGACTGTTTAACATCATGTTTTAGAGGAAGGATACAGAAAGCTGTCTCAGAGATTTCAGCTGTCTGTTTTCAGATTTAGTCATATTGAGGAAATGGAAGACTTCACTTTCACTTTACTTTGCTTGGCAGACACTTTTATCCAAAGCGACTTACACGGAGCTAGTGCTTGGTGTCTGGCTCAAGGACACACCTGGTAGGGGATGGACTAGGTGTCAGATGGGGTTTCGAACCTGCAACCTTCGCATGCCAGTCTGACACTTAACCCATTGAGCTCACCAGACCGCCGCAAGACCACAGGCACAGTTCAAGTTAAAGCACAAAGTGGCAGACCAAGAAAAATCTCAGATAAACAGAAGTGACGACTGGTGAGAACAGTCAGAGTCTACCCACAGACCAGCACCATCATCCTGCTGCAGACTGAGTCACTGTGCATCGTTCAACTATTCGGTGCACTTTACACAAGGCGATGCTGTATACGAGAGTGATGCAGAGGAAGCCTTGTCTCCGCCCACAGCACAAACAGAGGTAAAATCTGTTTTAAGGTATTGTAAACAAGCCAGTTTCAGTTTGGAATAAAGTACTGATGAAATTAAAATTAAGTTATTTGGGCATAACAAGGGGCGTTATGCATGGAGGAAAAAGAACACAGCATTCCAAGAAATACACCTCCTACCTAAAGTAAAACATGGTGGTGGTTCCATCATGCTGTGGGACTGTGTGGCCACTGCAGGGACTGAAAATCTTGTCAAAGTTGAGGGACACATGGATTTTACTCAATATCAGCAGATTCTGGAGACCAATGTCCAGAATTCAGTGACAAAGATGAATCTTTCAGACAACGACCCTAAACACTGCTCAAAATCTACTAAGGCATTCATGCAGAGGAACAAGTACAACGTTCTGGAACGTTCAGATATCATTGAAAATCTGTGGTGCGCGTACTGTGCCTGCTGGAGCTCATGAACAAGCATGACACCACCAGTTTACTTCCACTGACAGGAAAATGAAATGATGTCCTACCTCATTGATGTGCTTGTAAGTTTTGATGAGGTCAACAGAGAGTTTCCTCAGTGGAGCAGTGGCAGGGTCTCTGAAACTAGGGGGGATCCTCCGCTGGAGTATGGTCATATCAGACAGCACCTGCACAATACAGACAACAACATGACATGAGTCCCCAGAAATGAGACAAGCCACATAGAGCCTGACTCTATCATGAGGTGATGCTGCTGACAGCATCACCTCATGATAGGCAGCATCAAGTTTTTGCGAGCAGATATGCACAGATTGACTGGACTGTGGAAGGTTAGTGGTCCAGTGTGATGGAGCCATAGTTCTTACACTTAGTTCTCCACAAACAGCTGACAATTTGATATCACCAATGAACCCGAAGGAAAAAAAACTGGGTAGAATTGTTGCTCCACTAACATGGTTATTGTTCTTTTCCTGAACCATAGATGATTTGTTACTGCAATCATCCTATTTCCATGACATGTGGATTATGTCTGCAAGGATAAAAAAGTTTCTCTGCTTCCACAAATGTCTTTTCAGGTCCAAGGTGCTACCAGTGGCTTATTTCCTGGATCATGGCATGAGCTTTTCCAGGTAGCAAGGTGATTCAGTACTCAACATTTCAGCACCAATCCTTGAACGTGGGTCAACATTCTGGCTGTTTCCGCTCTGTCTTCTTGGTCCAGGATGCTGAACATGCTGCCTTGTTCCCAGCAACGACTGCTTGCTGTATGAAAGCACGTTAATTGTTCCGATGCAGAGTGCATTCAAAGTGTGGGCGGTGCTTTTGCGTGCTGATGGCACTGATTACTGTGGTAAGTGAGTAAGTCTTTATTGCACATCATATTCTGAATGTATGTGGTAGTTGAGATTGAAACACTACACTTTCAAGTAGCTTCTTCAGTCTGAACTTCCAGATAACCTCACTTACTATAGATTTTCTATAACCAGTGCAATAGAAATAGAGTCACAGCTTTATTTCCCTTGCTATGGAACAATTGGAGAAGTATTCCAACTGGTGGGTTGTTGCTCACAACAGGTGGAACCAACACAGAATCACTTCCCGTGTCACAGGTGTGTGTTTGTTACCTGCTGCTGCTCGGCCATGGAGTGGATGGAGCTGAAGGAGGGGTGTGTATGTGTGTGCTGGCTGGTCATGGCTGGCTCAGCGAGGGAGAAGCCCTGGGCAGTGGAGGAGGAGGAGGAGGAGGAGGAGGAGGAGGAGGAGGTGGGCGGACATCCTGAGCTGCTTACACCTGAGAAGAGAGACAGAGAGAGAGAGAGAGAGAGAGAGAGAGAGAGAGAGAGAGAGAGAGAGAGAGAGAGAGAGAGAGAGAGAGAGACAGAGAGATAGAGACAGAGAGAGAGACAGAGAGAGAGACAGAGAGAGAGAGAGAAAGAGAAAGAGAGAGAGAGAGAGAGAGAGAGAGAGAGAGAGAGAGAGAGATGATTAGAAAGGGAAAACCGATCATTATAATGATATGACCATAATCCAGAGCTCACTGTGAAACATTTTACAGTTTTCATAAGTTGCTAAACATAAACGCACTTTTCTAATGGTTTTACTTTTTCCAAATGTAAATCAAAGATGCTACTGAGATGCCATGAAATAGAAGCTGCAGGAAGGGGAGTTCGCATGTGTGGTAGAGAAGTTGCAGCAGTTATAGTATTTATAGCAGTAGACAAAATAATACAATATGCTATAATACAAGATGGCAGTGATTTGGTGTGAAATGTCACTGAAACCTAAAAACAGCACAAACCCTGTGCCATGTCTGATGTCTGCATTAGTCTAGAGTAGATGCATTCTGTAGGTCAGTGACACAGTTTACAGGCACAAAAGTCTCAAAGGCTCAAAAAAGTGTAGGTGCAGAGGGTTTGCTATCTTTACTAAAATCACAATACTTCTTGGGATGGGTTTACCTAACTTTTTCCCTAATTTTACTAACAATGAAAAGTATCTATGCATGTATGTAAAGAATGAATGAATGAAGCAGTTTACACTGAAAGCTGGTCTTAGTATTTGTTGTCCACTGTGTGACGAATGATTGATCTTTTAATTAATATCAGTTGTGTGAAGATACCAAAAGGTTGCAACTCATTGTTAAATAATATGGTAGCCTTGTGATACAGACTGATCCATCCACTTTACTATACAACAGTGTTCACTGGAGTAAATGCCAGGCAACGTGGAACATCTCTATGCTTCTTCTCCAACAGGCATCAATATAGTATCAGTGTATCATATATGGTATCATCATACAGTCTAGATACCTCAAAATTACCCTTGTATCCAAATCTATTGGGTCCAGGTTCATGGCTTCGGTAATCCAGTAAGATCTAAGATCTAAAATCTAAAATCTCTGAAGAAATGTTTACACGAAAAATTTATACAAAGAATCATTAATCTTCATGGCTGACATCTGTATCACTCTCACTTCAATAAATGCAAGGCTCCAGGCTGACTTTTTCTGACCCATAGCTGGGCAGAAGCAGTAATAAAAGGCAGTATGTCAGACAATGAGAAGTTAGACAAACCACCATCACAACCAACTGCTGGAGTAAAAAATCTCTATGTGAATGTGTACTGTATATGATTGTCTAAAGCTTTCAACAAGTCAAGCTTCTGCGGGAAATCCTGCTGCAGCAGTAACAGGATTAGGAGAAAAGCACATCAGAAAACTTCTCAATTTAGATCAAGAAAAAAAAAGAACTTAACTCGAAATCACAGGGATCCAGCCAAAAGCTACTAAGATACTCATAAATGCTGCTTTCTCTCTGTTCACCTGCATGAACTCAGGAGTGGTGGTGTATTTGGTTCATGGACTGACAATATAATCTGACAACACTGCAGGTCGGAGCAGTTAAAGCAGGTTACATTGGACCACTAGATGCCCATGCTAACATTTACATAAGGGAAAACCCAGTTTGTACAGCAGAACTCCTGTGATCTCAGAGCAGCATTAACACTCACTATTGCTGTCAAAGTGGGCTGTAAAATTAGGTCTATTTTTATGTCATTATATCATAATTCAGGGCAGACATTCTCTGTAAGAATAACTTTTTTGTAATTATAGGCTCCCCACCACTATTATCTTCCATGCATGGTAGAGCCTGCTCTTCTATTCTCTACCACTCTTCCCAGATTTTAAATACAGCTCTGTGGCTAAATTGGGCTCTGCCTGTGAACCTAAAAAACATTCAGCAGCTTTGAGCCACAGCATTGAAGTACATGTGTTGAGGTAAAGAAAGTAATCCAATCACTGTCACTGAAGCTGTTGTGGTGCTCTGGGTCCTGGCCTGCTTTAAGATATGACACTGCTGGAGAGAGAGAATATCTGCCTAGTACTGTGAAATCTGTACGGTCTCTTTAAGAGACCGAGAGGCACTCACAGCACTTCCTCAATTTGGCATCCCCCTTCTTGTGCAGCCATTGGTCAGGGCCCCCTCTTTCTCTGTCAGCTGATTCGCTGTTGGTATCTAAGGGCTGGCTGGCCAGCACTCTATAAATAAACCCAATGCTGTCTCAGCAACCAGCCTACAATACTCATTAGCTACTTCTCTCTCTCCTTCCGCCTCTCTCCTGCTAAGCAAGTAGCTTCCAATAGCAGGCCTGGCTCTCAGCAGCAGTCTGACATTCTCTCCCCTAGCAACCCAACCCACCCTACCAGCCGCTCTCTCCTCCCCTTTCCTTCATCATCCTTCCTGCTTTCTCCTACATGCTATCTGAATCTGAACCTGCTTCTCTCTTCTGTTTATCTATCCATCATTCATACATCCCTCCATCCTCCACTCCCAACTTCCTTTTCTACTTATTTCACTGATGACTGGTAACTAGGTCTCAGTTAGAGACATTTTCTCTTTTCCTGCCCACAGTTTCATCTATCCATGAGTATTGCATTAATGCACAATGTTGTAACCATATTTATGGCAGTGAGGAGTCACTCTAAGCAGCACAGCAACACAGCATACATCAGAAACTAATGCTTGCTGCTCACAACAAGTTGCTTAATGATTAAAAAACAATACTGAGCCAACTGGGTTTGCACCACAGTCCATCACAATGACCAAGAGTTGTGCAACATTTCCTTGTTGCAACAGCCTCTGTGCAGAGACACAGTCCTGTTCAGACCGCGACTGTGGTCAAGACCACTCAGACAGAGACAGGACCAGTTTTGAACAATTGGAAAAATTAGTCCCTCAGAACAAAGTCAACTGGGAGTGTCATAGTTTAATTAAAAAAGAACAAATTCAGTTCCTTTACACGGGAAGCGAAAATATAGATGTTTGTTAGAATAAATTAACAATTACCTTAGAACAAAAGCATTTCTAAAATAGACTGAACCTGAACTGTGTTATGTCTATGAACTATTAAAGATCCCCTCCAGACAGATCTAAAGCTGACTTGGCCTTCTTGCCCCACCCGCTAACATAGCTGCTCCAATTAAACTCAGCTTTTAACACGGAAACACAATTCAATGCAGTCAAAGTGATAATGAGTGTGGACGCTAATTAACTAACCCAGGTGCTGTGACAGAAGCATGACATCATCAGAAAACAATCTAATCTTACCACAATGTGGCTGGTGTCTCATACAATTGCTACACACCAACAATGTTTACTAAGACGTAACAAAGACTTCAATCCACAGCACACACCAAATGAGTGATACAAGAAAGTGGTTGTTAATTCCACTCATAAAGACACTGCCATGTGGACAAAGACTGCTCACTGCTGTGGTCTCAAGAGAAACGTTCAGCATTACATATGCTTTTTATAATCCTGTCTGCAGAGATATGAATAACCGGGTTTCTCATGTTCCGTGTAAACATCAGCTCCAGAATCAGATCAAAACCAGGATGTTGGCGTTTATGGGAATGTGCTCGGTGTTGTAGGCCTTGGAAAACACTGACATGGAGCTTTGATCGAGAGGTGTGTGAAGACCAAAACAACATGATGGATGCAGAAATCCAAGCTAAGTATAAGTGAAGCCGTCTAAGCAATCTGAACTATCATTTCAGTCGTTAAGTCTTTTTCCTGCACTTAACACCTGTAACACTTAACTCCGATTTATCTGATAGATCCCAGTTTGTTCATGTTAATGGTGAATCTTCCATAAACATGCAGGTTACATACAGAGTTCCACAGGGTTCTGTGCTTGGACCTATTCTATTCTCATTATACATGACTCCCTTAGGCAACAT
>JAUMTR010000008.1:20138056-20154677 GCA_032270685.1 Microctenopoma stevenorrisi
AGGAGCTAGCGCTGGGTGTCTGGCTCAGGGACACACCTGGTAGGGGATGGACTAGGAGTCAGATGGGGTTCGAACCCTCAACCTTCTGCATCCCAGTCTGACGCTTAACCCATTGAGCTACCAGGCCAGTTAACCAAAGCCTATTGTCTGCTTGGTTGTGTATGAGAGTTTAGGTTTCTCTGTGTGACTGCAATAATAACTTTTTACTGTATAGTTTTAACACATACAGTCTTATTGACGTCATTTTTTGTAGCTGAGCAGGTAGCATGTTCATTTCACATCACCTCCTCCCAGCAAAGCATTCCAACTCAAAAGTGGGTTCAGGAAAGATTAAAAATGGCAGTGATAAAAAAGTAAATGAAACACACGCACAAAGTAATTCATATGATGATTCTCCCCCCGCCCCCTCTTTCTATGCAGGTTGATACAGAACCTATGCACCCTGCAGACATAACTACGGCCTTTTGATTCTAATCTTGAGCTCTAAACCTGATGATGACCTCTACACAGGCTCTCTCACGGGGTTAAAAAGAGCCAGAGCATGAAGCCTTACAGCTATTTAATAGGATGCTGAATCCATGGTGTCGTATACAGGAAGTCATTTTTAAGATGCGTAAACAAATAAGATGTGGTCACACCTTTTAGCTCTGATTAAAGGCCTGCACATGGACTGACATAACTCACCGGCCACGAAAGACATTTTCTGCAAAAAGCTCTCAGGTAATACAAACAAGTTTCCAGGTCCTGTGGTGTGATGTTCAAACCGTAAATGGTTATCAAACTGTTATGATGCCACAGGTAACCAGTAGATGGCAGGACTTGTTCTAAAAAGACATGGATTACTACATCAGAGTTGAGTTGTCACATAGGGTTTTTACATCAAACTGCAGTGATGCCCCGACATTACCATTCTGTTGTAGATGGGCTTAACAAAAGTTAATTCTAAAAGAATATAACTAGTTGTATTTTTCTCTCACAAGTAAAAAGCTAAATAATGTGATGGGAAGCCACTATGTGAAAAACATTCTGTGATCGGTAGGTCAAGGTAGCGCATCACCATAAAGAGTGTGTAGAAATAACACAAGAAACTGCCTGTCAATGTAGAAATTAGGTAGGAAATGAAAGCAGGGATCTGAGGGATCTGAGGATTTGAGGTACTTGTACCTTGCTATGTAAATTTTATATGACTTACTTGTACTCTAAAACTAAGAAAGATTTGCAACAATTAGTTGCTACTTACATTTTAGACACTTATAGATTAGAGGTGATAAAATCAGCTCCCGCTGTTGCTAGCTACAAACACATTGTATGACAATTTTCCCATTGAGAGTTAAAAAAAATTGATTTAAACCATTACATTAATGTGTTCACCAGAATCAAACTCTACACTTTAAATACTGGTGGTCTGTCAGTCAGGATGCTTTCCAATGTTGTAATTATCAACAGTGGACTATTGTTCTAGAGTACTAATGTACTTCGAACACTTCCACATGAAAGCTAGTTAAATTCATCCTCAAACAAATATTACTGTGAGGACTGTCAGTCTTCCAGGTGAAGTTGTAAGGTACACTATATTACAAAAGAAGAAGTCCAGTTGTCATGACTCAACTTTCAGACATCCTCAAAGAAAAGTTTGTACGAAAGCAGCAGCACAGTACACATAGTAAAGGAAAGACATTGCTCTAGATATCAAGTGCTAAATGTGTTTTCACACATTAGTGGTTTTGGCACACCTTATTTCCTTACTGTTGGGAAACATCCAAAAGATAGCGAAGGTTTTTTGGACTAAGAGTTACTAGTTATATGAAAAATCCTGTGACAGAATTAATTGTAATTTGATCCCCTGTTGGGATTCAGGAGAGGGCTGCTTCTTTTACCTAATAAACAATCTTTGTACAAACATCAACCTCGCCCTCAGATGAATGAGAAATAAACACAATTCATTTAAACCCACACAATATATGCAGCAGCTGACACACAACCTGTTAGCAGATGCTGCTGACAGCGACGAAGTCCAACAACCAAACGTCAGTCCTGCTTTAATTTGGCCACTGAAGGTGTATCATGATGAAGACTGCCACTTTCAAACTTACTACAACAATGAAGACATGTAATAAAGTGACTACAACTTTAAGTACCACACATGACATTCTGTCACGAAGCAACAATGTTTAAATCGCAAAAGCGTGACCAAAGCGAAGCGTAAACCTACCTACAGTGGAGCTTCACGTTCAGCAGATCTGGCCTCAGGGCTGACACACCATCACTTCCAGAAGCCCAGCTGCTCATGTAGCACTGCTGCCATCTGATACACATACAGAGTTAAACTGAGCACCCAGCAGCTAACACCGCTGTCTTCATGGCAATGCAGCAGCAGCTGTTAATCTTCATTACAAGATCAAGGGTGTACTCAAACAGTAACTCAAAGATGGACATAATGCTTTTGTTTTTTAATGCTAATGCCATCTCACTTTTGAGTGGTAGTTTCACAGACGCTACATTTATGCATATTCACTGTGAAGAATATGCAGGAAGTTACTTCACACAAACATGTAAAAATGTACTACAGAACTCAAAAAAGAAATGGAACTTATACGTAACAATAGAGTGCAGGTACAATGTCAGGGCTCAGTATGGACATTAAATAAGAGGGATCCTTTTCTGAAGACATAAAACCCACCAACTCACACAGACCAGGAAAAGGCCCCCAAAATACTGTACATATGAAAGTGGTACAGGCTACAAGTGTTGACAACTGTAGGGTAAACAACACAACATTACATTATGTATTATAAGAGACATCTAAATGTCAACAAATAATTCATTTCACCTAATTTTCATATCATGTGATGATATGAAATCAGTCTCTAAATTAAACCCATCCTCTACACAATAACCAGCATTTTATTATTATTCAATTTTTCATTGTGGCATTTGACGCTAATGATTATTAGAAAGTGACAACAGAAGGGGGCAGGAAAAGGGTGGGAGAGAAGCAAAGGTCTTTGTGTAGAAGATTGTGATTGGCCTCTCGACCTTTAGTCCATGTGGGCACTCGACAGCTGTCAATTATTTATCAGAGGAGTTGTGCATGTGTACATGCATTTCCATCAGTGGGGATGTAGTATTTTGTCACATCACTGGAGCTGACAAGCACTGCACAACAGCCAGGTGTTCAGAATCACAAGCCACCACTAAGCATGTGTGTAAACTTATTACTAGTGTTATTTTACAGTTGCTGGTCTTTGTATTTTCCTGTACATCCAAAACACATTGACATATGCAATATCAACACTAATGTCATAATAAAAAAAGTCCAGTCTAATGCAGAAAAAGCACAATTTCAAGGCTTAATACCATAATATCTACTGGTCGACGACATAGACCATAATGTACCACTTGTATTTTTCCCCACTCAGTGTTTAAACAGCAAAGACTGATGTCACCAACTGTAGATACAATGTGGTGTTCAAAAATCAACCAGCAAGTACAGCAGTTTTCAATCCTAATGACAAAGTCAGACGCTTAGATGAAAATGATGAAGAAAAGACTATTTCGTGCTTCTGTGTAGAGTCAGTAAAGTTGAATATATCCTGTACCAGACTACAGTTAGACCTTGATGTTCAGTGGACAATGGTCACATGACCAGCACAACCAGGAACTAGAGGCCGCTTCCTGTACTAATAAAGTTGTTCCACAAATTCACTACACTTCAAAGCTAAGTTCTTTTGATTGATATGTTACCCACGCAGTCTGACCTGGCTGGAAACCACCAGCACACACTAACATAGGAAAGCATCCTGACTAAATTCACATACACACAAAAACACTTGTTGCCACAACAGCAGATAGACATAGATTTGTAGCTACACTGTGCTTTAAGAGAGAGAGAGATGAGTTTTGTAACTGTGGAAATGTTTGTGAGCATGTGTGTGTACTAACTCTTGTTCTTGCGGAGCAGGGAAGAGGTGATCCAGGGTTCGGTCTGGACCATCCTGCACGAGGGCACGTTCTTGTCCTCCACGGATGATGACGTGATCACCATTTAAATGCTTATCTACTGTTCAATCCAGCAGGGAAATATGATGAATAAAAAAAGAATAACTTTGACAGATGGGCGTGCTTGTGACTAGTCACGTAACTGTCATCAGGCGTGTTATCGATCCCAGAGATCACTTCAACCGTTTACATCCAACTAAAATCAGTGAATCTTGAAATGGTGGGAAACCAACCAACCAACCAATCAAAAGGCACCGTCTTCTCTGGCTTGTTTTGTTTTTTTGTGACTGTGGTTTCTAAGGCAACCAACTGGTATACAGGCAGCTTGTCTCTTTGAAGTAAAAATATAAAGGATGTAATCTCTGTCTTCGGTGGAGTTATACTAGATATAGATCTCTCATTCTACATATATATTCTGTTTCTCTGTGGGTATGGGGAGTTGATAGGAGTGATATAGAATATTTGGTTAGTCTGGTTAGCTTTTAGTTAAGTTGGCAGTTTCATGCATTCTTTCTCTGTGCTGGAGGTGTGAGCTGCTCCTGATCGCTGGTGACTTTTAGGTAGTCAAAAGAAGAGCTCCTTTTATTCCACTTTGCTAACAAGTAGCTACTCTGATTGAGGAGTGTGAGCTAAATTCCTAAGGGCTAACAGCATAGACTGTATTTTCTTGTGGTGGGTTCACTTCACTTAGTGCATGGCAGATTTAACAAAAAGTACGCAGCTAGTAGTCCAGCTAGTAGACATCTTCTTAGTGATAATCCCCAACAGTGTTTGTATGTTCAGTGTGGCTGTAACCAGGAGAAAGCAGAGCAGCTGGTATTCCTATGTTACTGGGACTCCATGGTCAGTGTGGTTCCAACGGAGCTCCTATTATTCAGCAGGAGACGTTCAGTTGATTCTTATTCTTCCAGACCAATTTCAAAACTCATAAACTAGTCAAATGTGTGCTAACCAGGCTCACCCAGCATACTGCCAGGTGTACTAAGCGAGGTAGTGTGATAGAAAGGGTGGAAAAGAAGGAGGTGGAGGGGAGTTGGGTTTCCAGCTGCCTGCTTTTACCCCATCCCTTATACTAAAAATAGCTCCAATTGCTTGCTGCTTTCTGGGGGGACTCGTCACTAGACAGACTATGGCAGTGTGGAGTGATGTTATCACTCAGATTAATCTAGTGACACACACACACACACACACACACACACAGATCTTCACTGGCAGTGTCACAGAGTCCGTACAGTGCTCCAGAGGCTGTGTTGCAGTCCCTCAATTCCCCTTCACCAAGCTGGAGTAGAAGGTGTCTGTTCTCTGCCACAGTGGGGAGACCTTTTTAAAAAGCCAAACAACAACGTAATCCTTATTCACTGCACAGGGTCTCTTTGCGACAACAATCAGGTACACAAACACATGTCAACAAGGCAGTCCAGAGCAACGTGTTGATTTCACACAGTCCACACAAAGTTGCTCTAACTGTAAATCCACACGGCGGGACCAACAGGAACAAAGTGACGTCAAACTAACTGCACCGCAACTGCAAACCTCTGTCCCCTGGAGGGAAACTGAAGAAAGAATCGGGAGGCAAAGTTTATATCCAGTATCTGGGGTTAGATGTCAAATGTTTCCGCGTGTCGAAAAAATTTACAGAACAAGCCGCTGACAACCTGCTTCCCCCGCGTCCAAACTCCGCCACAGTCTTCCGTTTACCAAAGCATAACTCGACCCAGGAAGAAATCTGCCTGTGAGATAAGCACACTGAAGTAATATCACAAGGAGCGTCTTAAACGGTATTGGTTTAAAAATTGTCGTCTTAAAGTAAAACCAAAGAAACCAAATCCAGAGAAGTTCCTGAGATCGCTCCCTGACGCCTTTGATCGCTCCTCGACGTGCCTCTTCTTCCGATCGCTTCCGCTCTCTTTTCACACACGTTAGCGTCCTCTTACTTGTTCTTTTCAGAATTGGGGGAAATCATTTATTCCTTCGAGGTGGAATCCTTCAGAGGAGCGATTTCGACTCATGTTTCTCGCCCGTTTCCCTTTCGGTGCTTCTCCGTTAGACGGAATCTGTGCCACTCTCCCACACGACTCCCCCACCCTGCTATAGGGATTATACCATATGCGTGTGGCGGGGGTCGGAGCTGCTCTGTCTGACGCAGCCTCACAAAGTACAAGTAAAACCAGGACAGACACGCAACACTGGGTCAAAAGTGACATTAACGACATTTTACAAGGAAGTTAACATCGAGAAGCACCCAGAGGACGAATAGTTTTATGCGACTTTATTTACAAAGCCAGTGACTTAGCGGGACAGTAACCTTCCCTCTGACCACAGTAGTTTGTTCCAAGCAGACCTCTCCTGTCCTGTCCATTTATAGTAACAGCGGGATATATATACTGGAACTTTATATGCACCACATACATAGACAACAGCTACTTACACCCATGATTCAGTTTTGTGGCTTAAAGTGTGTATGCATTACACAGTCAAAGGCTTTAGTAAATAACAACCTCCATAAAGTAACAGGCGTTACTTTTCGAGAGATATTTGCCTGAAAGTTAAGATCACAATGTAAAACTATTCGTACTCTGTTGTTTTATAAATGTTTTCAGAAGTCATGCTTAAATATAGTGTATGATGCTATACTCTCTCTCTCACACACACACACACACACACACACACACACACATATATTCACGTATGTATGTGGAGGCCTGCTCATTATTGGATGTTTATGGGGACCAGAGAGGATAAAAAGACAAAGAGAAAAAGCGAGGCCTTTGTTACAACACAGAATTAAAATGTACACTCTAATGCAACACGTGTATGTGTGAATACACAGGAAGCTATTACACTTACAATCCAAAAAGAACATTTTTAGTAGACAGCATATAACACATCCACATCAACCCCTATTGTTTATAGCGCTGCTAAGTGTTATATTCTATCTATAATCAAATATGACTGACCTGCACTATAATGTGATTTATGTGTTATTCATAATGTGTCGCACACAAAGGCGCATTTTGTTCATCCACTGATTCAAAATGTTTCAACTTCTCTGTACTCTGGTAAACGCAGCCTCTGCCCTCACTCAGTACGCACCCTCTAAAGGCTCTGTTGCTACCCGACGCCACGGCAGCTGCGATGACATTGGCTACATAAAACCCGTCTCTGGCTGTGATTGGGTAACGGCCGGATCTGTGGGAGGAGCACTCGGCATGGTCTCCCAGTGTCTCTTCAAACGGCGCGAGGCAGGAATGACGCGGAAATAGTTTGAAGATGTCAGGTAGAAATGGAAAGAGGGAGGAGGAGGGGGGGGGTGTATGAGTGGGGCAAAAGGCTTCCATAAGCACATGGTCAGTGAGTGACTCCCTACAGCTGAGACGTGTGACTACTCCTCACAAACCAGCCAAAGCTGAAAGTTGTTACTGTTGCTATCCGAGCATTCCGGCTAAATCAGGCACAATGCTGCCTGGGAACAGCTCTGCACACAAACGGTGTCATAAACCAGCTGACGGCTCCTTAACAGAAAATTCACCCACAAATACAACAAGCACGGTAGCGGGAAATGTATGTCACGTCAGTCCTTATGTTTTAATGTGATTACAACTTTACTCTTACATCAAAACATAATGCGTACTAAAAATGTAATGTCACAGTCCACTGTAGGTTGCTTACTGTAATTAACCAGCATATAAATGCAGGTCTCCACTGATAACCCTGTACTGTTAAGTCATAAGGCATTGATCTCGACTATTATTTATTGTTCCAATTTGCTTTTTAATTAGTATATGCTCATATTGATTTGTATGCTTAACCTGGTCCACACTGCTTTTATTATTTTTTCTTTGTCCCCTCATGTCTAGTTCCTGCAGCTTTCCTTAATAACAAAACTTGGGGTTCCAGAACCTCTGGTCCAAATTGCTGTGCTCCAACACAGCACAACAGCAATGTACCTAATGTGGTTATCACATACAAATGTATCATCAAGAGTGGTCTGCTTCAAAAATGCCTATTGCCCAGCACAGGGTGACTGGATCGGTCTACTCTGAGCTGGAGCCAGGATAATGTAAAGCATGTGTATTACAAATGAGTGCATGCCACACATGTCCTGCACAAGACAATGGTATGTCATGTGTAACATCTTACTGAATATCTACTTTCTGTGTCAACAAGGGGTGTCCCCTATGATTCAATCAAAATTAAACGTATGTACAGAGGTTTGAATGCAACACTGAGTGCAAAATCCAGAATAGTCACTGGATCCAGTGGTCTATCTATCAGCATCAGAACCTGTGATTTAGAAATTAATCCAAAAAGTGAAACACACACAAATGTTACACAGGCTGAAACAGGAAGCAGATGGTGATTTAGAAAGAATCAGATGAGATTTTATACAGAAAATAAACATAAGTAACGAGGTGTGTATGTTTAATGACCTCGAAAAATGAACAACAAATCATCTCCTATCTATAAGCTCCACTATAAACTCCACATTTTACATTGTGCTTTATGTATGCTGTGTGGAAGTTTTGCCAGTTTACAAAAGTAAAGTTCTTTTTGGAAAATTCTGATAGGCCTAGATAGTTTATATCTATGCTCAATCTATTACCATACCCATTCCTGAATAAAATAAAATATGCTTATCATCCAATTGACTGAAAGTTTCACAAGTTTACAAAAAGACCGAAGTGACATTGAAAGTGAAAACTGTAGCAATAGAGGAACTGAAAACTTTCATCCTGATTCTACAACAGGAATAATTTTGTAAACTCTCTTGTTTTAAATAAAGGACTTATATAATAGTGCAGGATCAGGTTTACCTTAACATTCTGAGTAATGTAGATTTTATTATTAAAATGTGCAAACTAGATCGTGATGAAGAGAAGGGACTATTTTCATTATGTTTCACAGGGAATGGATGCAGGAAATGTAAAGAAGAAGAATCCACTTTATTGGTCATTGATACATTTTTACATATTACAACGAAATTTATTCTCTGCATTTGACCCATCCCTCCTTTGGGGGAGCAGTAAGCAGCCACAGGCGGCACTCGGGGAGCTAGCGCTGGGTGTCTCGCTCAGGGACACCCAGCTGGGGGGTGGGCTGGGTGCCACAGCTGGAAATCGATCCCGCTATTCCTGCATCCCAGCCCTCTGCCTTAACCACTGAGCTACCATGCCGCCAAAGACAGGATGTAAACTGGAAAAAATACAAACCTGTGAATCATCAGGTTTGACAAAAAGCTATGAAAACTGCACCAATCCAAAGTGCATATGTGAAGTGACTGAAACACATGAACACAAGAAGTGTGTATATGCTGAGATAACAGGACATTCATACAGCTGATGACCTATGCAACCATTCTGTAGTGACTCCATTAATTGGGGTTCTATTAACTGTTACCCACCACACCGCAGGCCCTTTAACAGCATCATTTAGTTTTACAAACTAAATTACAACTATACTTGACTGAAATTAGGATGAAAGAAAAAATAAAATATACTGCAATAATATTATAACATCTATGAAATGTCATTAGATATTATACTTGCTATAGAACTATTATTTAATTCACAGTAGCAATGTATTCAAATCAATCACCCAAATTCATATTTAAAGTGTAAAAAAATTATTTGAAATATGAATAACATTTAAGATGATAAATATATGTCCATCTTAAATATGTTAATAAATACATATTATTGCATTGAGTAAAAAGCACTTAATGTATACAAAGTATTTTTGTGTCCACTTAATATATAAAATATATAAATCTTCTATTAATACTTTTAGATATTTCTTCCTCTGTTAATGACTTTAGCTGTGTTTGCTCCACATCCTGTCAGGTTCTGATAAACCTTACTGCACGGGCAGAACAGCAGCTTCGAACAGAGGGGCTTAACTGGCTGTGGAACTAGATGGAGCAGTTTCTGTTTGAGTACTAGGCCGATTTCCTTTTTCTCCCAGTTGATAGCCCTAAAACGCATTGCTAAGTCCACAAGAATGAATGTGTTAAGAAACGTTAGTATTTTCCTTCACACACTTACTGACTTCCATTAAATCACGTTTGGCTGTACTAACGACCAGACAGCAGAGATTACAACGGCACAGCGAGGAGGAAAGCAGACTCCGAGACTCACGTGCCTTGCAGCAAAATTCCACCCGGCAACTATACACTGTACCATGGCAACAGCCTTGCCATTGGTCCCCGGTGCGTTTTCAAATGACCAATGGGATGGGCAGCCGCGGGTGATGCTTGTTGCTAGGTAAACATGATGCAGAGGAAAGATAGAGGAGCAGAATTACCATGCTGCTACTGCAGGGTGCTTTCAGCTAGGAGTGGAGGATCACTTCACACTCGAGATACCGTTCTTTTTCTCAGCACTTGGCAGTGCTAGAGAGATAAAAAACAAAATTAAGCAGGAATGACACAGGCAAAGATGAGTCAAATATAAGACTGAGTTAAAGCCTGTGGGAATGCTGCTACCACTGCTCTAGCCAATTTTTTACAGGGACAAATACATAACTGTACATTAAGCTAGCCCTAAAAATTAGCTTAAAAATCAAATTGACAACCCATCCGTGGTTACATTATTTAAATAAAAAATTAACAATAAACAGTTGTTATGATATATTCCAAACAATGTTTTTGGTAAATAATTTTGAAATAGATAGTATATGAATGACTGATGTTTAAATATATTAAAAACCATACAGCATCTCAAAATACAGTTTGCTTGTAGAACGTCTTACAGTAAGACCAGTCAGTACACTGCATCTGTGACAGCTCTGCCATGCACACTCATACTTTGTAGCTGTGTTTGGAGTGGTCATTTAGTATTACATCCTGTTCAAGAACTGAACTGACAAGAAAATGATTCAGGATTCCAGACAGACCAAAAACTATTCATTATTCTGTTTCAACTGTACGGTTGTACTTTCTCAACCTCCACAGTGTATTACCTCATTTCAGGATCCTGCAAGTCTCATGACAACCTCTAAAGTTGTCAGTCATTTAAGTCTGACAATTTTTTGTATTCTATTTAATATTATTTTCTATTGGTTTGAAAGGTTCCATTCAATATTTATATCTATATATTTCTTTCCATAGACTTCCTTGTTGATAACCTGCTGCAGGACGTGCCCTCGAACAGCATCTTGTTAGAGGGCATCATCAGCATCACTATGAGGTTCAAACAGTAACAAGAGAAAACATGCAAACACCAGTGTGGTTGTTACACAATTCTTGCCATACATTAAATCCATGTAGGCTTTTGCCACGTTACAGCATGATCCTTTCCAACTCTAAAGGGGTTATTCAACATGGCTGTCTCCCTCGTAGAGCAGGTGGGATTTAAACTTCTCTGGGAAGCTCTGTCTTAATTCTCACTTGTTGTGTGAACAACTGATGTCAACATTCTGCATACACTACGAGTCAAAAGTTCAGATATAACATGATCGACCTGTGGTCTTCTCTGACCTTGTCGACTTTGACCACATTATCACAGGTAAGCTTCGCGTTTGGTCCCCACTACAGTCTAAAACACCACTTACCTTTGTTACCAATTACACAACAATTGTGTTAAAAGTGTTGCAGAGTACAACATGTTTCAGGACAATTAACAATACTTTTCCCATAAATAAAACCTTATAACTACAGCATATACAGTTACAGGTCAGCAACAGACTTAAAGCAACTCTTCTATCTGTGCACGGCACTTTATAGGCAACTGTTGCTGTGTTTCATTTGAGTATACTTTGGTGCGTAGGAAGTCTTCCACATGGTGGTCAATCAGTACAGGGTGGGATGGGAAAGATGGGGCTTTAAAGACATAGCTTAAATTAGTCTTTTTAGTCTCAAGGCCAGAGAAGCTATTGCATACTAAGGAATTAGGAGATGTGTTAGAGAGTAGTTAGTCATTGTACAAAAGCAAAAATATGAGGTAATAACTTATTCAGCAGTGTATATACAAACAAATTATCTTAAATTAAGCTGTAGTCTGATGCCAACATTAGCTTAATCCCTGTTATAGCAAAAGGGTTCAACTGGGTCACACACACACACACACACACACACACACACACACACACACACACACAGTCGCATATACATATATATATATATATATATACACACACACACACACACACACACACACACTACTACACACTGTTGCCAGGCGAGAAACAGTCAGGTTCTGTGTGAGACCCAGAAATAGAGTGCCAGTAAGGACAGGTGGAGGGGCCACATGCAACATGTCCCCTTGCGCAAATGACCACCACACAAACATACATCTCCCCTAGTTGTGCTTCAGCCTTCTTTCTCTCTTTCTTTCTGTACCTTTCTGCAGACCTTGGAGTTGTGTGATTTCACCTTGTGGCCGCTGGTCCTACCAACCTGCCCAGTGCTTCGTCTGCTGCTCCTTGTTCATATGATCTCTGTTACCTGCTGTTCTTTTCTCTCTCCTCTGTCCACTAATCACCAACTGGTCGAGGCAGATGGCCGTCCACCCTAAGCCTGGTTTTGCTGGAGGTTTCTTTCTCTTAAAGGGAGTTTTTCCTCTCCACTGTTGCCTAGTGCTTGGTCCTATTCAGGACAAAACATTTGGTCCTCTTCCAATATTATGTTCCAAAACTGGCCTTTAGTGAAGTTACAAATACAATTGTACTCTGCCCAATGACATTACCTGGTCAACTAAAATATACTGTGTAAATATTTTACTACAATAATTGAAAGAGAAATTATACAATTTTTATAAGACAATTGTTAAATGAAAGAGGATGTTTAGTTACAGCATGACATTGCTGTTGAAGTAGAAAGCCACAGTAGTCTTTGATGCCATTCCCTGAATTCTTTCTATGATCAGGAGAGGCTTTATAAACCATGACATAGGCTTTTTCATCATCAAGTTCATCAGCACTTTAGCTAGTAAGATTAGCTCCTTAATGACTTCACACAGCAAGAATGTTTAACTTCTGTTCTAAACAAAATTGTACCAGATTGTTCTGATTGTTCTTAATCAAAATAAAGGTTAGAATCGTATAGGTTGAAAGGAAGTTTAACTCACATATAACAATCTAAAAATTAAAATATGCACAGAATAAATTAAAGTGTGTCTGTATCTGTACTTGGGCTGCAGCTACCAATTATTTAAGAAATTTGATAAGAAATTGTTTTTTTCAGTTAAATTGAATAAAATCTAAAATAAATGTTTTTTTTTCCCTTTTAGAAAAATCTATGTTTAATATTTTAATAATAATTCAAAGAACATTGTAATTTCAATCACTCCAGTTTTTACCATTTTATTGGAGGCTCTGTGGCTTCTACAGGAGGCAATAACGAAACACGAATGTTAGAACAAGAGTCCTTTATGGGTCCAGTAATGAAAACCTAAAAGCTCAGTAGTGGACCAGACATGTTACCCGTTTATAGATGTTTTTTGTTAAAGATTATATTAGTTATATTAGTCACTCACTTGAAGGCTGTTCGTAAGCAGGGCCTGAAGGAGCTGAGGACACTGTCCCATTCAGACACACAACAAACTCACTGACTAAAGTTGCTGTTTGTGGAAGCAAAGTTTGCTAATCTGTTTTTATTTTTTACATGGTAATGTGGTAAAACTACTGTAGATGACCTTTCACCTTGAGGTGGTTTAACAATTAAAATCTAAACCTAAAACCTAAGCCACCTTTGGTCAAATCAAGACTAGAACTTTTGGAAGAATGAGCAGCGAGATCCACTGTTTTTTGTAGTTACAGTTCTTTGAGGGATTTGATTCTACAAAATCCATCCACTCTAATACAAATACAAAAAGCCTCTTTGAAATTCCCACTTTTATAATTCTTCCATGTTAAATTAAAGGGGAGACCAGTTGCATCAAAACAAATGCACCTAATTTCAGTTTCAATGACACATTAACAAATGACAAATGAGACAAAAGAGACAGAAAGCATAGACATGGAAAATGTAAAAAATAGTGGAGTAATGAGAAAAAAAACTATTTGTATAAACATAGTACTCAGAAACATGTACCTTTACTGCCTGAGCCTTCCCATAGATGTCCCCACACAGGACTCAAGACGTTTTTACCATATGAAATAGTTTTGGAACAAATATGAAAGAGTCTCCTTTCATACCTAGTGTCACAGGTGAGTTGGGTGTTTGATCAAATTTTATGTTTTCCCACTGGAAAACATTTGGGCAACAAAAAACAGATTATTGAATTGAACAATTAAATGCAGCTGCATGTTGTTAGACAGCAGCCACTATATGTGTCTTATCTCAGCTGTGAGTGGGACAAATAATGGATAATGGTCGCAAACCTGCAGTCGTTTATTTATTTAAATCACATCACAGTTTGTTGTCCTGCAATGCAACACAAAGTCATTCTTCATTTTACTTGGCAAGTGTGAGAACAGAGTGTTCAGTGGTCCATTCTGAGCATAGACAAATATTTATTGAAACCACATAAAATATATCTGTAGAGAAATTAAACTTACAGCTGGAGTTATCTGGACGTTAGTCATGGCAAGAAAGAAGTAGTTTTCCATAACTTAAATTCCAGACTGAGCGCACTTGTTCCTTCCAGAACAACCTTTATCTCTATTCTGCACATATGACATATCTGGAAGATCTGCCGAAGATGCATTTCTATTCCGTTCGGTGAATGTTTCATTTAACCAGTCTGTGGGTCTGAGGAGACAGGGTGTTGTTTTACGCTGTAGGAACTTTAAAGGCCTTTAAGTTTTTTGTTTTATAAAATTTGTGATACTGAGCTACGTAAATACAATAAGTCTGACTAATTAGCTGCACCTTATCACCTTTACAACTCTCAAAAGGTCCCCTGTGGAAGCATTGAGGTTTTAAAAGCTTTATGTCCATTATGGAAAAAAAATTGTTTCTTTATTTCAGTAATAGATAGTATTAGATTAAGCTGTAGTTGAATACTAATCAACAATCGAGCTGATCCTCTTAAGGTGGGGGTACTCTGTCACTTTTTGTTACACTAACTTCTTTTTTGGTCTTCAAACTTATTCAGCTAATTCAATTCTGTGGCCCTTTATTTCTAAAATCCTCGAAAACGTGGTTTCGAAGCAGCTCTGGATTTAGAGTAAATCATAGCACAGAAACGGCACTTGTTAAAGTGACCAATGATCTCCTCTTAGCTTCCGACAGCGGACATCTCTCTGTACTTGTCTTATTGGATCTTAGTGCGGCTTTCGACACTATTGATCACAACATTTTACTACACAGACTGGAAGATGTCATTGGGATTAAAGGAACAGCACTAAGCTGGTTTAACTCCTATTTATGGGATAGATCCCAGTTTGTTCATGTTAATGATGGAGTTCCACAGGGTTCTGTGCTTGGACCTATTCTATTCTCATTATACATAAGGAAACACTCAATTAACCTTCATTGTTATGCAGATGATACACAATTATATTTACTACTACTGGACTACTGTAATTCATTACTGATAGGATGTCCCAATAACTCACTCAAAAGCCTCCAGTTAATCCAGAATGCTGCAGCCAGAGTTCTGACTGGACTTAACAAGAGAGATCATATTACTCCTACATTAACATCTCTCCATTTGCTTCCTGTTAAATCTAGAATAGAGTTTAAAATACTTCTCCTTACATATAATGCACTAAATGATCCGGCCCCAACATATTTACGCTTTTATCCAAAGCGACTTACATGGAGCTAGCGCTCGGTGTCTGGCTCAGGGACACACCTGGCAGGGGATAGATTAGGAGTCAGACCGGGTTCGAACCTGCGACCTTCTACATCCTGTCTAGCAGCCCCTCAGCAGTCTAACCCATTGAGCTACCAGGCCGCTTGCTGCTGCTCCTTGTTGTTGTTGTGATCTATATTACCTGCTGTTCTTTTCTCTCTTCTTTGTCCAATAACCCCAACCAGTCGAGGCATATGGCCGCCCACCCTGAGTCTGGTTCTGCTGGAGGTTTCTTCCTCTTAAAGTGAGTTTTTTCTCTCCACTGTTGCTTCAATGCTCGCTCAAGTGGGGCTGTTGGGTTTTCTCTGTATATATTGATATAATGTGTAAGACCTTAAACCTTACACTGTAAAGTGCCTTGAGATAACTTTTGTTGTGAAGCGGCGCTATATAAATAAATTTGAATTGAATTCCACTTTTTCTAGACAGAGACTGGTTTAAGAGTTGTCGCATATGCTAGATAGACAGACAAATAGGTGTAATGTGTCCTCTCTTTCTCATCCTAGTTGGTACTTGGGAAGCAAACTTCTAGACCTGTAAGTGACAAAACTTATTTGGATTGTCAAGACGGTCTTGACAAGCTGTAACAACCTGTACTAGTCTCTCAGTTTAATAATTCTGAAACGATAAATGGTTTGGTGACAAACCAGAAACGTAAAAAATATTTCTGGGTCAGAAAGTTGGTGAGGAGTCCAACATGCTACATGCTACTTACAATTGACCTCAAGGTAATCACTGTGGACATACAGGTCCTTCTCAAAAAATTAGCATATTGTGATAAAGTTCATTATTTTCTGTAATTTAATAATTAACATTAGACTGTCATATATTTTAGATTCATTACACACAATTGAAGTAGTTTAGGGCCTTTCATTGTTTTAATATTG
>JAUMTR010000008.1:20158645-20170612 GCA_032270685.1 Microctenopoma stevenorrisi
GTCTGGGGCCATGTCAGCTGCTGGTGTTGGTCCACCGTGTTTTATCAAGGGCAGGGTCAATGCAGCTAGCTATCAGGGGATTTTGGAGCACTTCATGCTTCCATCTGCTGAAAAGCTTTATGGAGATGGAGATTTTATTTTTCAGCATGACCTGGCACCTGCTCACAGTGCCAAAACCACTGGTAAATGGTTTACTGACCATTCAGGCATTACTGTGCTAACTGAACAGAATTATTTGAAGGTTGACTTTTTTTTGAAATATGCTGATTTTTTGAGAAGGACCTGTACTTGCATGGGCCATGTTCATGACTGTGGAGACTTTTACTATTGTGGCCACTGTGGACTAGGAATGGAATTTTTCCAGGTTTCCATCATAGAAATGACTATTTGTACAACAAGATTACCTTTAGTCCAAATGTAGCATTGACCTTCTGTGATTTAATCAACTATCATGAATTATGTTCAGAAGATGTGTGTAAATCTGCACTTTTTGATTCGCAAAGCCAGTGATGTGGTGGGGATGGAACTGGACTCTCTGAAAGTGGTGTCAGAGCAGTGTATGTTGTCAAAATTAAGGACAATACTGGAAAATACTTTCCACCCAGTTCATGATGTTTTGGCCAGTTATAGGAGCACGTTCAGTGAAAGACTGGGAACACCAAAATGCACAATGGAACGTCACAAGAAATCTGCCACTCTGCATGACTATACAGACAGCATTAAGTCATACCTGTGAATGTCCTTATGTTATCTATTATATTGTGTTTTTTCAATATTGTAACTAACTCTCTTACTTTTACTCTTCGCTGTCAGGAGCTACTGGGACCTCATCATTTTCTCACATAAAAAAGTAGTGCCCATAGTTACCGACTATAGGCAGACTAAATAACCAATTGACTGATTGTAATTATAATATTTACTCATTTGTTGTACATATTATTTATTGCTCTTATTTGTGTCTTACTTATATATAATAATATGCAACTTGACCAGGGTTTGTCGTTTCATTAACACAGTACTAGTAATCTGACTAATCAAAAACAAAAGTGAAAGTAAATAATGCAGAAAACACAATATAAATTTAGCAATTGTAAATGACAATTTATAAACAGTCCAATTGTGTTTTGGAAAACATTCCAATATACATTTCAGTTTTCCAGTTTATCAGTTGCCTAAGACATTAAAGTACTGATTAATAGTATTGGCTGACAAATCAGTGAAACACATACATGCTATTTAGTCTCTGTTACAAGGTGAATTCTAGTTGATGACTTTTTATTTTTGCTAAATCATTTGTACCACCACCTTTATATTCATTCAATTAATCATCATTGTTAAATTGTTAGGTGTAGTAGTAAAAAATGTAATAGTAAACATTACAAAAAATGTCCACAGCCTGTAAAATGCCGATAACACCATCATCACAGTAAGTCACAAAAACATCTTCCCAAATGATGACATGAGACTGTGGACTATTTCTGCGCACTTTTACAGCCTACATATACTTACAAACATACAAACAAAGCTTTATTCCTAGAGATATGACAATTGCTACGATTCCATAGCATTATGTATACTATATTACGAGGTGTATGAATACACTAGTTTGTGACTTGCTATACCATTCCAGTGGTCAAAGCACGACAGAAATCTACAGTGTATGAGTAGGTAAAGCATTATCTTAGAGTGTCTGGCAGTGAAAGCTACTCATAGATGATCCACACCCACTGTGCCAGTCTGAGATCCAATGTGATCAGATTTTACTTGATATTAAGGATGATTGTTCAGCTTGTTATATATTGTTCTACAGCTAATTATTTCTATAACAATGATGTTAAGTAAGTTTCTACCATGTTACCTTATGTATTATGATATGATGACCACTCTTTAGATGATGCTCTTGTAACAACCACCCTTCTGGTCTAATCTTATTTTTAACATGACCAGAGACCAGTTGGACCGCTTGTCTGCTGATTTTGGAATTCAGACTGACATTTCAGTTGAAAAAGTTCTCAAAATCTATTGATGATGAAAAACACCTCGTCAGAACTGCAGTATCAACTGGGTCATGAGGGCTGTGTCCTTTCACCTGTTTAAACATCCTGTAAACTGATGATTGCAGAAGCTCCTGTTCCAAAAACACATGGTGAAATGTGCAGATGAAGAAAGTTCTATACTCCAGCACAAACTGTTAAACTGCTATCTGGGTCCCCTCACTGACAGTAAGCCAATGTTACATGGAAATGGTAGTTAAAGTGGTTTAGTTGTGCAAACTGACACTAATCTACAGCTCAAAATGTGGTGGAGAAGACATTCTGGAAAAAAGGTCTATAATTAACAAATGGTGGAAACACACAATTTGTTCCATATCCTGAAACATGAAATACCACAATACAAAGATGAGCTCACAGCTGATATTTGACCAACAATTATGAGAAACTCCTTTGATTCATAAAGTTTCATCAGCATTCAGACAGCACTGGAAGACATCAAGCAAATCCAAGCTGTTGATGAGGAAAACATTTTAGAGAAAAAGACTCTAAACACAGTACATTGTGAAGGAAATATTACACATTAATGCAATATTATTAATATGGCGTTTTAGATGCTTAATTGGCTTAGTTCAGCATTACCAATTTGTGTGAGCACAACTCTCAAGACTATGCTGTGACTTCTGTGGTTAAAGATATATTGTTGATTGACCATTGTGATTTATCTTCTTGTCGCAAAAATATTATAAAATGTCATAATATGGTTTTATTGTTATATCGCCCATCAGTAGAGAGAAGGAACCACATAATTAAAGCAGCAAGTATTAAAATACTGGCACTTAACTACTTTACCTGTTGTAACGGCCTCCACAGGTTACACTGTGCAGTCAGGTTTACTGGATGCTTGACTGGAGTGACACTGACAGGATTGGATCCCTAGTTTTATATTATGGTGTGCTGTGGTACACTATTTTAGGTTAGCTAATAATGATTGTTAAGTGGCTGTAAAAAAAAGCTAATCTTCCAACTGGGCCCGGGTGCTTTTACCACTAGTGGCTGACTGAAACCTTTACAGACAGTTTTTTTGCTTATTAAAACGACTTTCTAAATTAGTTTGTCTGGTAACATGCACATTAATCTTAATACTGAAAATCTTGCTTAAGACTAATGGAAATCAATGGAAATGTACTTCCTTCTTACACATGACTTTGGTGAAAGCTTCAAAATGTATTTCAGATGTGTCTCTTTTACCATCTGAAATACTCCATTGTATCTTATTTATAGTGGTTTTGATCCTATGGAGAAACTGCTAAATCGTATTCAGTATGATCAGTAATACACATGATTTAGGAAGACAAAGAATGAAAAGAACATAACGAAGACACGAACGGGCACAATGGTCTATTCTGAGAATCAGATGTGTTCAGAGGAAAAACAGTCACCCAACTTCAGGTGGGTGGGGAGCAAGAGGGCAGCATCTGTAACAAATCTTATTTAAATCGGCGACAATTTCAGACCACAACATATTCTACTAAGCAACAACAGAAAAAGGCAGCACAAAGATTCAAATAGACAGCGAAGAGATGTCAAGTCATGATCCCTCCAGCTGTGCGTCAGCACTGCTCCCTTTACAGACATGTTCCTTGTCTAGCCGCAGCCATCTCCCGGCAACTGACTGCCTGTGTCCCTCTACTCCTGGACAGGGTAGGGGCTGGGGCTAATGCGGTAACGTTAGCTATGCTAGCGGTTAGAGTTAGCTGCCACAGCAGATGAAATGCTGCAGATCTACAGAGGACAGCCGGGGGTTGCCGGTTGGTTGCCGAAACACCTAAAGCCTTTACCATCCACACGCCAGGATATAACACGTATACCAAAGACTATCAATACGTCTCGCTCATGGGGTAAAACATTCATTCATCTATCTCTTCGCCGGCATCCTCTCCCACTGTATTTGATTCCGCGAGTTAACTTATAGGCAGGTCGCGATATCACTGAAAGTTGCCTAGATACACACTGATCGAATTCATCATTAGCCTATTTACCACCAGCCTAACGCTTTGTCACCTCATTATACAGTAAGCTGTAAGAAACGACTCTGTCACAATGTATCGTTATACTAGAGCTGGTGTGGTTAACGCCAGACCTGGAGGACATTGCATGCTACTAACGTTATGCAGTCCATCGCCATGATGTACACCTCAGCTAATATAAACAGCCAACACAATCTTTAATTGTTCAACATGATCTATTGTCCAACGCTGACATTAAACCACCTATTTCATCGAAGCCTGCACCTTGCCCCATTAGCTATCTGACCAGCTGTGGCTGAGGAATGGGGACATGAGGCCGGGTGACAGGGGCAAATAATGTAGAGACGGGGTACCGTTATACGACCAAGCAGTTACACTGATCAACTGTCAAGCCTCCATAACATATATTGTAGACAAGATTAAATTAGGCCTAAATGCATACATGGATGTAAAAGACAACGCAAACCGTCTGTTTCTTACCTCAGGCGGTGTGTCGAACCAAGTTCCGCGTAGCAGCCATGTTCGGAACCCCAATCTTCCTCTGTCCACACGAACCGAGCCCCCTCCCCCGGGTCAGTCGTCCCTTTTCCACAGCAGAAATCCAAATAATGTTACGTAGAGTTATTAACAGATACAATCCGGTGAAAACAGTTTCCAATAAATTCGCGATATTCTCCGGATCGCAGCGAACGGGTTGTCGATGGGGACTGATCACCGGCGCAGCACAGCTAGCCGTGCCTAAAGGGAGGTGTGCAGCCCGCCGCCTCAACCACGAACTGTTATTTCTACCCAGCAAACTTAATTTTCTTGTTCGAGGTTTATTGTCAAATATATGAGACACCACCTTGCAACTACCACTTTAGCTACCTGGACTTACAAGCCCGTCACCTTTTAAAAAATATTTTCAAGGAAAGAAGCTAACATCAACTAGCTAGCCAGTAGCTAGCATGCTAGCAGTCAAATAAAACACTGCCATTGGAAATTGAACACGTCCGCTCACCACCGGCTGCTTGGTGGGCAACAGCCAGCCGATGGACAGACAAGCAGACACTATGGAAAGAATTAAACGTATCTTAGCAGGCACAGCTACATCTAAGTCATGCTGGCCAGCCCCTCCGTGATGTTAATATCGGTCAAAGGAGAGGGGCTGCATTGAGAGCGCACTCCCGACACCAGGCAAGTACGGCCCAGCGCGTTCTAGAGAAATTTCCCACAAAATGGCTGCCAAAACAAATCCACCGCGGACACTCATTACTTGCAAAAGTTGCATCTTCAAATGAGTATGCAGTTGCGCAATTATTTTTCACACGACAAACTCAGAACACGGGCGCATAATCCACGGTATTTGATCAGACTGTTTAGCTTTAGCTGGCAGAGACCCCGCTGACATTACTGTTACCAGTAAAGGACAATTTCTCTGTGTAGGTGCTGACCCGCCACTTACCAGCGGCAGCCGGTCCAGCACAGACCCAAACAGGCGTTCCAAGATGGGCCTCCTGAGAAATAGACATGCCACGAAAATATTCCGAAATAGAGAAAAAAAACATGCCTTGTCAACTACATCCTGTCAAAACATGAATCAAACATTTTATTAAAACAAAGCCAGTTGTAAAAAAAAATTTTTTTAAGCTTTAGTTATAAAATATCTACAACAATTCTGCTTTATAGTGGACGAGCGCAAAGTTTTACTAAAATGTCAGAGCCTATATTTGTCTGTACACACCAGGTTCATTTACCATCGGACCACTGAAAAACCCTGAATTAATACTTCACCCATCAAGTAGGTATTGTGTCAATGTAGAAGTCTTCACAGAATCTAGTACAGGATCACATATTAACACAAATACAATTGATTGTATGCAGGTTCTGCCAAAACAAAGTAAAGACTTGGCTTTATGTTGTGTGGATACTTCTTAAAATATTTATATATAATATATATATAAAACTTTTATGTGAATCAAACTCCCAGAAAAATGCAGTAATCATAAAACAGACAAGGATCAGGAATACAGAGAAGATAAAGGACAAACAAGGAGTATACTGGAGTTAAACCCAACAGTTATTAGCCCTGATGTAACTACACAAAGTTTTTGAACTAAATATTAGGAATTACCAAGAATCAACAGCTGGTGACTTTCTAAAATGCAGAGCAAGTCATCTACATCTGGGGCTGCACTCAACAATTTTATATACTCATCTTTCTGGTAACCAGAACAGACATTACTTATGCATTAACAGATTTGAAATAAGGTGGTCCAACCGTCAGTCCACTTTTATATTTGCTTGTGCTAATACTACAGATGATGCTGTGAATGAAGTGGTCTTGAATGTCACATAACGTGCTCCAACTTTATCAGCATTAAAAAGATCTTCCTGTATGTGGATGGCCGGTCAGTCAAAATCACTCCAAAAAGTAAATCCAGACAAAATTCCAATGTACAAGTCAGGGCTTTCATGCTGCACAAAATCTATAAACGGGCAGGCAAGAGGACAACAGAGAGACCGTACAATTCAGAGGTGGTGGTTGAAAATGGTAATCTGTTTCCCCTGAGCGCTCTGCTGCACCTCATTTCTTCTGTTTGGGTGGAGGTCTACAGAGGAAAAAAAAAAGCATGTAAACACATGTTTGCCACAATGACCACCTCTTCATTTTATTCTATACTGGTTATTCGTTCTATATTGATCAAATAAAGTTTGCCATTACAAATCACCTATTATCCACCAATTACCTGTGGGTACTTAACCCTCATCAGGACTCTTCCTATAGAAGAACTGTAGTACTTCAAAGTGCTACAAGCAAACTTAGGGTTACACAAATGTATTCAGAACAGTAACATGGATGTCTCAAAGAGGTTTTATCCAAAGCAATTAAATAGCAAAGACATTAGTGCTCAGTGTCTTGTCCAGGGACACACAGGTAAGATTTAATGGAAGCAGGAAGAGGTTAAATTGACAGAGGGAAGTAGGCAACTGCTTTACCAACGATGCCACAGTGTTGACTTCAATGCATTATTCCACCAATAACTTGTAAAACTTCTGCCCAAGACATTAGCGAGCGTCTGAGCAGACCAGCGTACCTGTAGACTCCCACCACTACTGCGTGATCCCTCTCATAGGGCTCCAGTGTGAGCTGTTCCTGTGGTTTCATGTTCTCAACACTCATCTTCTTCACTTCTGAAGCAAACACTGCCTCCGGAGCTGCTGTCGAGTCTATACAGTTAGCCTATAGAGAGCAAGACAAGTCAGGGTGCACACAGCTGTCAAACCCTGTGTGAACAGTAACTGCTCCAAGTGCTGAATGCAACTCATAACTGTGTTGAACCCACATTTTAATGCCCAGCGACTGTGGCAAAATCAATGTGTCAGGGCACTCATGTTTGCCTCTTATAACTATTGCTGTGTGTACGGCTGGAAATAGCCGTGTTTGTGTGGAACAATGAGAGATTCATCTACCTTGATGGAGATAACAAAGTGGCCTCCGTTCTTCAGGAAATTGTGAGCGTTCAGAGCAACAATTCTTGTCTGGTCAGGCTGAGCAACATCAGCAAAAATCACATCCACCATGCCTGGAATGAGACAGTTACTGTGTGGTCAGAGTCTACAAACTGGAATCATGGTTGGGGTTCTGACTTCAGGACTACCTACCAACCAGCATGCGGTATTTGTGTGGGTGCCGAGCATCCTCAATGATTGGAATGATGTTTGTGCGTTTCTTTGCCACATTGAGAAGATCACGACCAGAGCGATGGGAGAACTCCACAGCATAGACCAACCCTTCCTGTAACATAATGAAATGGTTAGATGGCTGCAGTAAAAAACTGAGGGTCACATCCAAACAAAATGTGAAGTACTCACTGGTCCAACAATATCAGAAACGTGGGACACCGTGGTGCCAGAGGCAGCCCCTAGGTACATGACTTTTGCTCCAGGCTTGATGTGGATCTGGTCTACTCCTCCCAAGATGGCAGCTGCTAGCTTGGAGCGGAAGGGGTTCCATGCTCTGTATTCAATTTTAGTCTCTCCCTCCTAACACAAGAACACAGTCCCAGCTATAGATGTCACAAAACCAAGACTCACGATTGATGGACGCATTGTGGAACTTAAAGAGTTAAACTCAAACATAATGCAGCATCACTGACTACTGCTGCTGGGAAGTCAAAGCTCACCTCCACACTGATCCTCTTCTCTCCATACACAGACTCTCCGACCACCATGTTCTTGGTAACCAGGGCATCCTCCTTTCCTCTGCAGATGAATACACCTGACCAGACACATTTGTTTTGGTACCGATAATACAAACAGGAAGAGTGTATTACATAAAGCATGTGTCTATTCATATCCAGCACTGCATCACTGTAACTCAGAATAAATAAAGTCAAGTAATACAAACCTTCATGCCTGTGTGGCTCAACCAGGACCTTCCTCCCTGCTCCAAAGCCACCTCTCACTCCTCTGCCTCCTCTACCTCTTGGGGTGCCTCTGCTGCCCCCTCTGCCTCGAAATCCTCCACCCTCTGGAGACTTGAATCCTCCACCTGAAATTTACATTTTTAATACAGAGTCGGGGCATATGACTAATTACAACGTGCATGATGTAATGCTACAGGTAACATTGAATACATCTCTCACCTCTTCCTCCTCTGAATCCTCCTCGTCCACCAAATCCTCCCCTTCCCCCTCCTCGCCCTCCTCCTCGTCCACCCCGGTCCCCACGTGGGCTAAACCCTAAAAGAGAAGATGGCAGTGGTCAGCTAAGTTTACTATACACATTATGTTGTATTATGTAGCCATTGGGTCTACTGTGACACTATCTAAAGACATTGTTTTATACCATTTCTGTTCATTAACAAATTCAATCTGTACTTTATCGATCCTCTTGGGGAACTCCAAGCATGTACATCAGTGTTTATCGCCATGCTGCCTCTTGTCTTAACTTACTTAGTGTCGCAGTAAATCTACGCGGGTGTGTTTAACAGACCAACATTCCTCAAGCATCCAATCCTCACGCTCCTTCACACAGCGTAACGCCACATTGAGCACGACTAAATCTAATCTAACGCTTTCGTTTTACCATTGCTGGGTGTAGCTAATGATTCGCTAGTGTCGCCTTTGAGGCGAAACGATAAATGAGCTACGTAGATCAACATAGTGTTTGGAAGAACTGTGGTACGACTCTGAGCGGAGAGCTGCATACTGCGTCCACATGTTCGGACCAGGCTAGCGTTAGCAAAAGCTAACGCTCGTTTACTAAGCATCGAGCCTCGTGTCACACTCAAGACCAAACCTGCCTCAGACATCTTCGGTTCTAATCATTAACAACGTCGACAGAACACGTTAATTTATGATAGTTCTTTGCGTCTGTCTCCCAGAAACCGTAGCTAATGTGAACTGATCGCAGTTCAACACGTTGTAAAGCGACGTGCAAAGTTTGCTGCCGCTGAACGATTAGTTACATTTACTTCATGGGTTTAACGAAACCATAACGTTGTATTTAAGCCAACAATAATTGATTTGACGGTAGAAAGCAATAACATACTTATCTGTTTTAGGTTTTGCGGTAAACACTTTAAGTGAAAAGCGTGGCGTTGTAGGCCGAACACACATTAATACCTTTAAGTTCGCTCTGAGCACATTTTTTAGTAAACAATGTAATATTGCATTGTATAATGCACACACATCAACCACAATTCTATGTACTGTACCTGGCCTCATTGTAGCTGATGTTAAATGTTAAAGCGGACACTTCTTGTCTCACTCGTCTACTGCGACTCTCACCGTAATCTCACCACATGTGCCACTCTACTGCTTCTTCCCCTTTTACGCCACAGGGGCACTGCCGCCACCTACCGCCGTGGAGTGTGTTTGACACAGCGACTAATAGTACCGTATATCAATACTGATTTTTAATAAAGCACATTCACTCTCCTGACCAGTCTCCAATGAAAAGGAAGAACAATCCATTTTATTGTCATGGATACAGTGTTTTTGTTACAATGGAATTTCTTCTCTACATTTGACTAATGCCACTGTCCCCCCCATATTGACTAATGGGGGGAGCAGTGAGCGGCCACAGGCGGCGCTTGGGGAGCTGGGTGTCTCCCTCAGGGACGCACCTGGTATGGGGGATGGGCTGTGTTACTTAGCTGGGATTCCTGCTTCCCAGCCCTCTGCCTTAACCACTCTGCTACCAGGCTGCCTGGTAAAGTGGGCAAGAATAATTATAATAAATAATTATTGAATGTTGACAAAAAGCCTTTACTAAAAACCAAAGAACTACCCACATTATAGAACTGGGTCAATGTTATTCACAAAATGTTTGTGATGGACAAACTGATGTTTGTCTTCAGACATAGAGCATCAAAGCATTTAGAGTAAACATTGTGAAAGAGCCAATCCACTGGAGCAGGAGCAACTCTAAAGTAATTGTATTTAAATAAAATTTTGAATAGAGAACGTTTACTTGCAATGTCAGTGGTTTATGACCTTTGTGCGCTTGCGTGGCGACAGCGCCACCCAGCGTATCGTTTTTCACCACTGATGGCGGAAGTAGCCGCTGTGCCGTTGACACGTCACTGAGGTCAAACGGGAGGAAAGATGGCGAGCACCTATGAGAGTTTCAAACTGTAAGTGACAGTGAAAATCGCTGTATGTTCTGGTCATACTGAGTAAAGAAGACTACTGGCTCGGTTAACGATGAAGCGGCGGAACGCGAGCACTGCGCCTGATAAACGCGCGCGTCCTATTGCTGCAAACAACGCTACATCTGATTTCAAGGTTTCTCTAGAGATCACCAGTTTTTAAGAGCTGTTTTTAGTAGGGGTCATAAAGAGGAATCCTGTTTAGCCACATGTTGACTTGGTGGCTGTAACCAGCACCTCGCAGTGGGTCGCGGTGTCGCATTAGCTCAGGTAGCTAGCAGGTACTGGCAGCTGTCGGACTGTCGGTGCTCCGTGTTCTCTGCTGTTATCCTAGAGATGCTGTGATGCTGCTGGGATGTTGTTGGTTTGGGTTTTCTAACTGTTTGTCACTCCAGGCGCACCACACCAGAGAAGTTTTACATAGAGCCCCGTGATGACGGCTTCGAGGAGGTCCTGGCTATTGACCGGGTGTCGACCGAGATGACGCTCACAGGTAAACACAGATCAGGTGACTGGTCTCCAGCACACACAAAGGACCTCACACAGGAGCACATTTACTTTACTTTACTTTACTTTAGTTCGCTTAGCAGACGCTTTTATCCAAAGCGACTTACAGGGAGCTAGCGCTGGGTGTCTGGCTCAGAGACACACCTGGTAGGGAATGGATTAGGAGTCAGACGGGGTTCGAACCCACAACCTTCTGCATCCCAGTCTGACGCTTAACCCACTGAGCTACCAGGCCGCTGTCTGGTAGCTCATTTAGCTGTCTTTCAGATGACTTACTGCTCTTCGTCTTTCCCTCAGTGAGGAGGGACATTCCTGCCATAGCTGACACCAGGGCAGTATGTGGACTCATGGGGACCATTCGTTTGGTGGCAGGTAGGTTCAGTCCACAGGGCAGGAGCGCTATGTTCACAGCTGAGATGCCATGTTCTCATCTCCCACTACCTGCTTGTGTCAGGCATGTACCTGGTTGTCATCACAAAGAAGAAGAAGGTGGGAGACTTGCTGGGCCATGCTGTGTGGAAGGCTCTGGACTTTGACATCATCTCCTATAAGAAGACAATACTACACCTGACAGACGACCAGGTAGGCTCCTGTGTTATGGTGTTGTCTGGATGTTTTACTACCCAACTGCTGGGACACTCAACAATCACTTTCAGTAGAGATTAGACCTAACTATGACTCATCAAAACAGCTCTGTTTCCAAACGTATCAGTCTATACTAAATGAGTGAAGGGTTTCTCTGTTTCTCTGTATCCAAGGGGGGGGGGGGGGGGGGGGGTTTAAAAAAAAAATTTTTTAAAAA
>JAUMTR010000008.1:20218123-20233614 GCA_032270685.1 Microctenopoma stevenorrisi
GAAGCACCGGCAGGTTGGCAGGACCAGCAACTACAGCTCCAAGGTCGAGGATACCTGAGAGAGAGAGAGAGAGAGAGAGAAAACGAAGCACAACTAGGGGAGAGAAAAGAGACAAAGTTATTAACATGCAATGATGTTAGAGAAGTGGACAGAGAATGAATAGGAGGAGAGGAGCTCCCACCTCTAACTATAAGCTTTATCAAAAAGCAAGGTTTTAGGGCTAAGATCTACAGGAAAGAAGCAGTCGAAGTAAGACTGAGGTCTTATAAACAATTCTATAGCTGTTGGACAAGTGTGTCTGTCCATGCCAGTTGCACTTCTTTCTCTTATAGTTATAACTTTATTTGTAAAAAAATGTATGAGTCACTGCTGCTGTGAGACGAGGTAATTGTAGGTTCAACAGAGCTGTGACTCTTTGTCAGCCTGGCTACAGTGCTGAAAAGAAACCTGAGGTTTTTCTTATTTGCCTCAATTATTGAGGAATAATCAGACGTTCCAGCTTAATGGGGGGCTTTTTTATATGTTAACAAACTATTTTTCTCTGTGTCCAGGCTGCAGGTGGAAGAGGAAACTCTGGTGAATCTGTGTCTTCAGAGTCTGTCTCTGAATAGTCTGTCCAAGGAGCCCAGTGTTAGCTCCAGTCAGATGATCCTGTGCTGTAAAAAGCTGTTGGAGCACCGTGCCCCTCTAATGCAGGGCTTCCACATCTGCATTTCTCATTTCTATTCAGTCATGCAGGATGGAGACCTTTGTGTCCCCTGGGACTGGAAGAGCTAAGCTGGAGTTGCATGACTTCCTCTCAGTATTTGTAGCTGTTTAGAGAGACATGTTGATCAGGATTACTTGAAAGACGTACAGGAGGTCACATATGAGTTTCTGTCTGTTAGTGGAACAAACCTCATTAGCAGGTGTTTGCTCAACCAATACGATGCACTTTATCCTCTCACTGGGAAAGCCAAATAGAAAATGAAATGGAAATAGTGGTTCCCAGCAAGGGTAAAGTGTGATGTGAGGAACAGCATATTCCCACGTAGGTTGGGAACTTGCTCCAGAGGTGCAATATGACACAGCGTGGTTGTTACTGCTGCATGATGCACAATGGTTCAGTTTGAAACACAGTCTAAACAGTGTTAGCCTTATACTAAAAACAAGGACAAGGTGTCAGTGTTGTACATTTATCAATACTGATTTTCCATCTAGAAGACTTTTGCTAAAACATTTGAATACAACTGTAAATTGTGTGATTGTGATTTCACCAGTGTGAAGACTTTCTACTGTGACACGTGACAAGATGGGTCCTGCACAATAATGCTTTTGTTTCATATTCCTGTGTGTAAACCAGGATGTTTAGTGATCACATGATAATGGGTCCAGATTTGATGTGGCTGCGATACAGTCTTTTGAAAAGCTTGACCTAGACTGTGTCTGAAATTATCCATTGTTAAACACTATAAATAAGTCAACCAGCACAACTCTTATCTTTTAAAATGTAATACTTTGTTATCAGTGCACATGCATTCATTCATTTATCATTTGACTGTATCAGAGAGAGATGTACACAGCTTTACATTTAAGCTTGATGTAGAACACATGGTTCCTCTCAAATAAAAAATGTCCCCTGAGACTGTTTAGTATATCTGTGAATGTTTTAATGATACCGTCAGTATTATTAACAATGTAAAAACGGTGGATAATGTAACATATATTAGTAGCAGGTTTATAACCCTGTGGAATACTTGAGTTTGTGATTGGTGGTCACCTGTAGGTTGTCCTTCCCTCTGGCTTACACATTTGCGAAGTTGCATTTCTGTCTTTTTTTTCCCCCGGAGTGCTGTAAAAGTTGTTCCTTTTCCCCCAAAACGCAGCACCTCCTCCAGGATGGTGTTGGGTAGACATGATCTCACTTCCTGGAGCTCCAGAAAAGGACAACCCACAGGTGACGACTAATCACCAACCTGAGGGTTCCACAGGGTTTATAAACCTGCTACTCACACGAGTCAGACTTAGCAAAGCCCTCTGAAATGGAAGAGTAAAACGTTGTAAAGAAACCAAACAAGTCCAGTTGCTATTGGATTAAACCTTTTTTGAGATAACCATGACCTGGATGACTAAGAAACTTTACAGATATTGAGGCAGATAGAAGAAGACATTTGAGAGCCAAATGTACTGAGGAGGTCAGATACTTTACTTGACAGACACTTTTATTTAGATTAGATTAGATTAGATTCAACTTTATTGTCATTACACATATACAAGAACAAGGCAAAGAAATGCAGTTTTATCCGAAGCGACTTACAAGGAGAAAACACCAGTAATTACCAGTCGAATGGGGCAGGTCAAGTTGTTCCACCAGCCAGGGACCACAAAGGAGAAATGACTTGATTGTGATCTGAGACCTAGTGAAGATGGGATTTTTTAGCTTCATTTTGTTTGCAGACCTGACAGAACATTCAGGAGTGTAACTTACCAATAATGTGTTAAAGTAAAATGAAGCAGATCCGTTGTGAGTCCTGTAGGCAAGCATCAAGGATTTTAACTCTGCCACATTTTGGACCATCTAGAGGGGTTTGATAGTAACTGCAGAAGCTGCAGCCAGGAGAGAGTTGCAATAGTCAAATTTAGAGATGCCCATTGCCTGGACAAGGGGCTGTGTAGCCTGTTGGGTGAGAAAAGGCCTAATCCTTCGGATGTTCTGGAGAGTAAATATACAGGATCTGGAAGTCACAGCAACATACTGAGCGAGTCTATTTGGATTGAAATGTTTTGCTGAGGGGAGTTGCTGCCTGGGAAGATCAAGTTCTCAGTTTTTGATAAATTCAGTTGGTGTCATCGCTCAGAATTTTTGTTGACAGTGGTATCCTCTGGTGGGAAGGACAAATAGAGCTGAGTGTCATCAGCATAGGAATGATATGCAAAGCCATGGGATTGGATGCTGTTACTAGACTGAAAAGGGTCAGGTATGATGATCATGCTCGTGGTGAAATGAGGAAAGTTGAGCTACAACAGCTCTTTCAAGAATTTTAGAGAGAAATGGAAGGTTGGAGACTGTCTAGTAGAGAAGGGTTGAGTGTTGGTTTTTTGAGTAGCGGAACAATGAGAATGCAGTTGCTTACCTTATCCTGGAAGAAGGCAGATAAATAGGAGTTTTTGGTTGGTTTCCTAATAATTTATTTTAGATCGTCTGAGAGGCAGCGATGAAATCAAACTGCTAAATGACGTGTTACACACCCAGTTATTATCCACATGCACAGAAAGTCGTGGCTCCTGATCTGAAAGTTAAATGCATTGATGCTCTTTCTTCCTGTTTCAAATCTGTGCACAGCTTGTGTAATGACGGTTTGTTGGAGTTACTGGCTGCTCTGTGCACTTCACATTGACAGTTAACAGAATTTAAGTGCAGCACTAAACGTCAAAAATTTAAATTTCAAAACCGCTTCCACAATAACACAGATTGCATGTTTAGATCAAGTGATTTTTCTTTTGATACTGTCAGAATTATCTTACATAATCTTTGTCCATCTTACAAACACCAGTGTAGGTATTCAAGAGTTACATCTGATACAGTAAATAAAATTTATTTTCATTTTTCAGACAATACACAGATTCCTCAGCCAAATGGAAATAAAAAGTCGGGTGGTCTTAGTTCATGGGCACCGCTGCAGCAGAACTTGTCATCAGTCGGTGTTTTATGCAGCTCCTGATGCAGCTTTATAAATACCAAGGTTCTTCAGGGGGTTGGAGCATCATTTACGCTGAAATTGTGTGAAGGGTGAGGGGAGCTGAATGGGCTGGACAGACTGGAAGGGCTGGACGGATTTCTTTCGCGTGTCTGGGGAGACCCTCTGTACTTCCATGGGCAGCAGCTGGTTCCGTTTGATGATCTGCAGGGCCAGCGGAGTGTTACCTGACGACACAACACAAGACTTAGATAGAAGATTGATTGAGACTGTATTAACTGATTCAGATGACATGATGACAGTCCCATTTAATTGATTTATTTCAAACAGCCCAACTATTTTATTTCAGGGTCTAAATAAACGTGGACCTGACTATAACTTTCGACCAGATCGACTGATTCCAATCAAAGAAAAAAAGTCACGTTGTTTCATTGAAATATCTTTTTACTTTGAAACATTGAGTTTTCACAGTAAATTATTTAATTATTATTATTAAGACACGTTTATTTCAGATTGCTCAATTAACATCTGCATAGAATTTTCTAATATGTCAGATCAATAATCAAATATTAACAAACATGCTAAACTCAATACTAAAATTGGATTTATTCTACACCCAACCTCACAGGAGTTTAAAGTGATAGAAACAAGGACCTGGTTAATCCTGAGGTTTTGAACAGTAGTCTGTTCGTTTGAAAATTCTCAGTCGTACAGGTGATGTTATCTGGAAGCTGAATCATAGCAACTGGACTAGTCTACATGATGCAATGTGCCTTTTCTCCATTTAGTTTACAACTGCTTTGTGTTGAGAAGTAAAAACTATGTGTGTTGTGCAGACTAATTATCTAGACACAGTGTGTAAGTCTCTGACCATTCTGTAGTTCTAGGTAGACTCCCAGCAGGATAGCTTCAGGTGGAATCTCCTTGGTGTTCACCATAGATGCAGCCTAGTAAAGACAGCATAGCTGGGTAAGTTCTACCACACATTTGTGCACTTTCAAACTCATTGAATTTAAATGCAGCTTTATGTCTGTACACGTCACACAGCTAAACCGGTTCCATAGTTACCTGATGCAGACATTTGCGGGCCTTGTCATACTCGCTCCTCAAGCAGTAGGCGCTGCCCAAGTTGAAAAGCATCATAGCCCGAGCTGATGTCACACTGCTGGGGTAACACAGAGGAGTCTGCTTCCCTGCTGCACACACAAATGCAAACATGAAAGGAAGTATTATAGTAATATCTGTAATATTTTCATTTTATTATCAAATAGAAGATTTAATTAAGGTCCACTCACAGGACTCAACAGGCTCATCTCCTTTGTCAGAGCCTGTTGACAACATAAAACATTGAGCATTAGAGAAACAACACTAAACCCTATGTTGTGTGATGAATGTGTAAAACCCACAGACCTTGGTCTTGCTCACTGGTAAGCACACCCATCAACACGTCACTGACATTCTCTGGGTTGAGGTGAGCAATGGCATCAGAGATCCTGTCCAGGGAGATGAGAGCTTCAGCAGCATAGAGGTGACCCAGGAACCTTAACACACAGCATAGGAGGAGGAACACAAATCAGATGAGTGATGTAAAGCACAGGAAGCCACAGCTGATCCAAGCATGTCCTGCACTTACTTGAGGGATCCCGACACCTTGGTTTGATGTAGCAGCTTCTCAGCATGGTTGAGAGCCATCAGGTTGTCTCCCAGAGCTAACGCCACATAAGCACTACCTGCCAGGATGGAGCACCTACACACCAGACATAACCACTGATTACTGTACAGTTAACAGAGGAGAAAATGGAAGTATGAAGAAGATAAAAGTATAATTACCTAAGGTTTTCCAGTTCCTGTTTTCTTAGAGGGGATGATGGAGCTGCAGACAAGAACTTATCAGCATCTTGACCTTTCCCACTGCAAAACAAATAATCAGAACATTTGCCCAACTCTACTGATTAGACACATAACTAGTCCACAGGTGACTACACTTTTCAAGGGTCGATTGAGATGGTTTTTTATTATTATTATTATTATTATTATGGGCCTTGTTTTTCACAACTATTATACAACACATAGTAAACCACAACCATTCAACCCCCTGCTCTATAAAATCCATAACATTTTACATAATTACAGTAGATGAATTATATTTGATATTCTTTACTTTACTTTACTTTGCTTGGCAGACGCTTTTATCCAAAGCGACTTACAGGGAGCTAGTGCTGGGTGTCTGGCTCAAGGACACACCTGGTAGGGGATGGATTAGGAGTCAGACGGGATTCGAACCTGCGACCTCCTACTTCCCAGTCTGACGCTTAACCCATTGCGCTACCAGGCCGATCATATTCATGATCATCTACTAAACTTAGGGTTGAACCGAATAAAAAAAACTAACATAATTTGTTTTACAGTAATCCTCTGACCTCTTTACATGTCAAAATACAGGTCAGAGTAACCCACATCGTATATTATAGTATAAGAATTTAGTTTTAGGTCTGACAGGGACCACTGCACATTGTGTCACACATAGACAATGCCACTTATGTTTTTTAATCCTTTAGAACACACACAATCAACCAGACCCAAGCATCATAGACACTAGTGGTCCAACACCTGGGGGAGTCACATGTGCACTGACCTGCAGGCATCACTGTTCTCACTGCCACTCTCAGTACTTCCTGACTGACTGGAGCTCTTGGAGCCATTCTCTGTCTTGGTGTCCTGGTGCTGGTGTTCCGGCAGCAACAGCAGAGCATTCCTCAGGCAGATCGCTGCAAACTCCATACTGGCTACTGGGATAGCTGCTGACTGGCCCTCACTGTACAAACACACAAACACACACACACACACACAATTCTAATGTAAAGTGGAGGCAATGTTAGACAAAGTTAACCTGCTAAAACACAGTGCAGCTAACATTTCAGCTAAGTCTGAACCACCATAGTGCATAGCACCCTGTACCAGCTCTGGCCTCCAACAGTAACATGCATACTTCAAAACTCATATTTAACCTAGCCTGGTTTAGGCCAGGAAGGTGGACTAGCCTACTCACCTGTAGATGGTGTTCTGCGTGGACTGGGATGCCAGGACAATTTTGCGATGGTATCCTTGCCCAACAACAGACTGCACTATACCTTTTTTACAAGGTAAACCTTTGCTCTCCTGCTCCGAACCCTGGAAACATAAACAGAGACCTTGAAGCAACTGTTTGCATTTTTCTGTTCTTCTTTACCTAAACATATCTTTAGTGTTCCTTAATTCAGAACATAACCATGTTAAATAACTAAAATAAACTAAAAGGCTATTTTAAATCAGTCAGACTCAACAGAACACCAAGCCAAACATCATCATTAGCATCTTCATCTGTTAAATCATACCCCTTTGTTGGCAGAGATGCAGCACTCTGCAAGCCGTAACCATAGTCTGGGGTTGGAATGGTAAACCTGAACAGCTTCCATTAAACACTCAAACGCTGCAAGAGGCCTGCCAATGTGCAGCAGCTGAATACCACAGTTATACAGCAGCTCATAGCGCTTGTTAGCTAGTAGAGCACACATGGGAATGCCTGTGAACTTCTTAGCTGGAGAATAAAAATAACAAGAGAAGAAAGGCACTGGTTATTATTGGGATCCCACAGATAAATGCATTTTTATTTCGAATATCACAGAGCTTTCCTGTTTATAGAGCAACTTTCTAAGGCAGTATCGAATAATAATAATAATAACAGTGTAGTTAGAAAAGCGACAATTTCTTTTGTCTGATCTGTTATTATGCATACAGTATGTGTTTTGAGACTTTTAAAATACACTTAATGGACACGCAAATACAATTCCTGATTCCCCCAATCCATTGAGTTACATGTCAAACTACATCCAAAAAGATGTGCAACAAATAAATCCAAACATCATGGAGTGATCCCAATCTAGAGGAATGTGAGTTAGAATCTTTCTCTAGAAAGTTGTTGTGACACAATGAGCAGAGAAGCTAAACATACATTGACCGTTGCTGCCGTCTCCTAGCTGTGCACAGGTATGGTCGTTCTCTTGTAGGGCCTTCTTGAAGTAGAAAATGCCTAGGTTATGTTTCCCCATTGCAAAGTGAATGCAGCCCAGATTGTTCCAGAACATACATCGAACACATTCACCTGAAAGAGACAAGTCAGGACACATGTACAATTAGTGAAAGCATCACACAGAACAAAAAGGTCTTATCCAGGATAAAGCCTTAAAGGTACAGTAATAATCACCTGTCTTAATGGGCCCGGGATGCTCTGCGATGTTGGAGCTGTTTAATAGTTTTACTGCTTTCCGGTAATTTCCCCTCAGGTACTCAAAGTTGCTCTTAAGGAAGAGTGAGGGTGCAGACTGATAGAGAGGACAGGGAACAGGTCAGGGCTACAACCAAGACATTTTCTTGAACCCTATCACATGTCCAAATCTCGAGACTTTTATTGAATAGTGTGATGGTTTAGCACCAAGACTCACATTCCCCGCTGTGTTCATCACTGATTTGATCTCTCTTTTACAGGCCTTTGAGGATTTCATTTGAATGTAAGCTCGCACTTTGTACTGTAAAGGGAAAGGCAGTTAGCCAAGTCCACAAGAGAGGGAGGGTCAGACAGAGATAGTGCAGGTTATAGTCACAGCAGTGAACACAGCTCTTGCCTGGTGCATCTTTGATTTGGCTGCCTCAATCATGGCTGTGAACTCTGCCTTTTGGGTTGCTGCATCTTTGTTGGAACTGTTGTTCTGGAATCAGGCACTCAAACACTTAAATGTATGTTTTGATTTAACGTATGCCTTGACTGAGAACATATTAACTTAAGCATTTCAGGCAAAGCACATACTGTAACTGAACAAAGTTATTCTCAACCACACGACGGTGATGATGGAGTAAAGGGAGATACCTCTGTTTTTCCATTCTTGTTACTTCCTTGTACAGGGAGTTTATCCAGTACAGCCAGCAAATGGAGGGCTTTCTCTGGCTGAAAGGTGAGCAGGTACAGATCCACCAGCAGAAAGCACACCGCCTGAGCAAACTTCTCTTCTAGGACAAATAACACAATGACTGCATGGCAAAAATTTAACTAAATGATGGCACAAATTGCATCTTTAAAACCCTAAAAGCAGTTCAGTCAGAAACAGCACCTTTGGATGCTACTGTGTGACTATCATTAAGCAAGTTTCTAATTTTACACATCTGACATCTTATTTATGGTGGTTTGGAGTTTTATTGAAATCTCCTAAAGACACAGGGACATACCAAATGGCTCCAGAAACTGGTAGAGTTTCTCTCCTATAGAAATAGCCTCAGCGTATTGTCGCATGTGATAGTGGATTATTGCTTGGTTATAATACAGCAAACTGTTTTCAACATCATCCAACCCGTCAACATCCTCTGCTGCTGTGTGAACCTGAAAGATAAACACAAATTACTGTTTCTAGAGTTTTTGCCAGAACCAAAAACACATACATTGTGAACTGAAATATGAGACATATTTCTGTAGTTACCTGATGTTTAATTGCTATTAGGTTCTGCTTAAGGGTCCCTGTGGTAGTCTGACCACTTTTATAAAATTCTACAACAGCTTTATTCATGGCGATCTTGTAGTCCTCTTTGTTGAGCTCCTGTAGGGCTTCAAGGTATTTGAGAGACTCGTTGTATTTCCCAGCCTGTGAGAAATGCAGTATCCGTTTCGCTCAATTCAGAAAAACATACAACATAAAAATACTAGAATGGTGCCGGACATGTGTATGTCCATGCTTGATTGCAAGCCTGGCTGCTAGTCTTGTGAGGGTAACACTAACTGTTCATGTTCTTCTCTGTCTTCTGTCCCTGTCAAAAAGGTCATGTGAATCTTTAGCAAAACAATTTGTTCTGCTGTTTAACGAGCTTTAGACACCAGACAAAACAACAAAATGTTCGAAAAAAACAATGTTTCGTCTTTTCGTGCAGCTGTCCAACTATTCTCGCTCGCTTTTATGTTTCCAAAAACATGTCAATGTTCTTCTTTCCCCACTTTTGGCTGTGTATCATCTGGGGTCTGAAGCCTGATTAAGATACAGAATAATTACATTTTTGAATGATTACTCATTAGTTAACCATCGTGTCATTAGCATTTCACTGCAATAACTGCAGAGATTGCCCATGTTAATATGTTACAATGTGTAAACACAGCATGGAGATGATTTACCAGAAACGCTTCATATGCACCGGCTGCCATTTCTTTCTCTTGGTCTGTCATACCTGGGGATGATGAGCCATCGTGCTTTGGTTCATTTTGCTCTAATCAATATGAAAAAAATTTGTGTTAGAGAAGTTACACTAGAAGGTCACATTTCTGAAACTTGTACCCTCTCTCCCTCTTGCTCTTATACTCAATTCTTCATAGCGTGGCATTGCATAGTCTGGTAACATTCTTAGCAGATTATCCTCTATGCTGTTGAATGCACATTCAGGTTCAGAGAAATTTTCCATTCTACAATATCTCCTGCTCTTCTGGACTAAGTGTACTGGTGACCACTGGATTTTGTTTAATTCACTGGCATGTCGATAAATGCTTGCCGAACTTGTCAGAACTTGCAAACATCTGTATGGAGGAGACAGTTCAACCTGCTACTCGCTGTTGCCATACGCGTTTTGTGATTTAAGTAAAATAATCCTACTGCTCGGTGAATCATATGCCAACCGAATTAATCAAAATTCGCTGTCCACGTTAAAGTCGTGCGTACCGAGGCTTGATTTGATTCTTTTACTTTCGAACAGTAAGAGACATTCTCGAATGGAACATTTTTCACTGATACTTTGGTGAACGTGATATCAGGCAACATGTATTGTGGCTAGGCTAACGTTAACTGGAGCAGGCGTTATTAGGTTAACTGCGTGCTCAGGCTAAAGAGCACAATATGACCAGTAAAAACAAACTGTGCGTGTTTCATAAGCGTTACCGCTTATTATTAAGAAAAACTATTTAAACCACACCTATTTCCTGAGTCAGAGCTAGGTCAATTTACTTATGCCTAGCTACCCAGCTAGCGTTAGCTGATACACTCACCTGTATTTTCTGCCATATTGGGGTCTTTTCAGATACAGTTCAAATTCTTTATTTGTAACTGGGAACTCCGCTGATCCGCAAAGGAATCGTAAAAATTAAGGACAAAAACCAAATTTCCAGTGTTTCGCCCTAGCTAATATGGCTAGCCGAACCTGTCTATTACGCTCTAAACAGCTTCTTCTTTGTTGGTTACCGACAATTTGCAGCAAACGTGTTAAGGCAACACCGCCCACTACTGTTGTGGACGTACCAGGGAGATTAAAGGTTTATTGTTCGGGAAGGGTTGTTGTTAAATCCCATGACTCAGGAGTAGATTCCGGGAAAAAAAAGGTCAGAGTTACAACCCTTTAACACCTTGGCCTGGCCTTGATAACTAATGTTTACCATTTTACATCTTAAAAGCCAGTTCAATATATAGACCCACTCTACAAGTCAAATGACTGTCTGTGAAAGAGAAGCAGTATTTTTTTTACATCAAATTCTAACCTGAAACCCTAATCCTAAACCTAAATCTAACCCATTGTTAATATTAAAAATGACTATTGCATATAGAAAATGTGTCTTTTATTTACATAAAAATACAAAGGCTTATAATCATCCATCATTATTGTTGTTATCCAATAGCACATTTTGTTTGCTAATGTAAGTTTATTAAATTAAGAGGATAAATAATAATTATAAAACCATTGTTCCAATGATTGTAACACAGCTGAAGACATTTTTTCATGGAAAGATGGTAAAGATTCTGAGTGTCCCAACTTTGACTGGTATGTAAACACAACTTGGTGCTTCAGTTAATTTGCCTTATCATCAATGCTTTCAGTTATGGAGTGTCAGACTGTGACATGACCTCCTGCTGGTCCTGAATCAGTTTCTGTCCTATTTCTTATATCTTAAATCTCAGAACTTCCCAATTTTGGTATGTTGCGCATCACTCTGTAACTAACTTTTTTTTTTCAAAAGAGTACCTCACTATTACCCTGTGATTAGCTGTAAAGACTGCTGCTTGATCTTCTCCTCAATGTCCCTGCTCGGTTACATCTTGAGTAACAAGACATGGAAGCTGTTGACAGGTGTGTGCCAGCGCAGGGCCAAGCTGTGCAGATGGAGAAAGCTAGTAGCCACTGGGGCAATCCTGTTCCAGATCAGCACTAAGGCACTTGTGGCGCCATCCAGTAGGATTGCTGTGGCCCTGCTGAACGGGAACTACTATACATGTGCAATGACCGGGATCAATGTGAGCACTTTCAACAAGCATCTGTGTGGAGATACAACGTGAAGGAGCTGTATAAGTTCCCCTGTGATAAAGGCACTGGACCAGAGGACAGACAGAATGTTTTTCTCACCCTGAAAGCTCAGTCTCAGGTCAGTGACCACGTGTTGATATTTTACTTATTCTCCTAAAACAAGGCAATTTTATTTAGTAGAGTATGTAATTTAAGAATGGATATATATAATAAGAATTATGTTGAATAATTATATTAACACTTTATTGATGATGTTGGAGCTACTTTGGGGTTTCAGTGTCTTGTCCAAGGACACCTTGACATGTAGAGGAAGAGGAAACAGGAATCAAACCACTGAGTTGATAGAGCTGCCCACATCTACTACTGCCACAGCTTACAGCTTTAGTCCAGGTGTACACCAACAGTACCAGCCAGTATAAATGTTTGTCTAAAACACCAGCAGAGTTTGTGCAACATTATATCTGAAATGTGTGTTTGATTCTACCATATCCTACTGACACAATGGAGCAGCACCCAGCTACACCAGATGTAGTTAGTAAAGTATAGATTCCATTAGGAATCATTAATATAGTTTTTCACATTACAACGAAATTTCTTCTCTGCATTTGACCTATCGCAGAGAAGAACCTGATGGGGGGAGCAGTGAGCAGCCACAGGCGGTGCTCGGGTAGCTAGTGCTGAGTGACTGAGTTAGGAATCAATCCTGTGATTCCTGCTTCCCAGCCCTGTGCCTTAAGAACTCTTCTACCAGGCCGCCTAACTGGAGTACAATAAAATATGTATTTACTGACAAACTCCTCCAGATGAAATCATATGGAGAAGTTTTTTTATTTAATTCAAATGCTGTAAATAGTATTTCACTAGTGTTGTAGTTTTAACTGACCTGTTCAGAGCTCCATCACATAACATCATCTGGAGGAATTTTTCAGCTAGAAGCAGGACAAGATTTTGAGGGAAGTTCTTTACCTTTTATAAAGGTTTGCTCTCCAACGCAGAGCCATGATAAAAATGTGTGAACTAACTCTTTTAGTAGACCATAAAGATTTCCCAAATAACCAAATAACCTCTTCACATAAGTGCTACAAACATATGTTTGTAAGAATAATGTGAAATAATGTGTAACATCATCATCTTCAGCATAAACACCACCATCTAACCACTGTAGAAAGAGGTAAAGACTGCTACAGACAGAAACGGACTAGTAATCATTTAAGAAAAAAAAGCAAACTACTTCCTGCGCACTGCTTGCAGTCTGCATATAAAATATAAATGTGCATTATGTAATGTGACACCACGTGGTGGTCATACTAGTCATGCACTGAGAAAGAAACTGAAGATTATACTAATAGTAGAGTCATGGAAAAATCATCAGAATTTGGCTGTGTTAAAAGATGCAACATGCAGTTTATGTTTAATTTGTCTATATTACTACCAGCAGCAGATACCGATGTGTTTCAGGTAGCTTCCTGTATTATGTACTTATACAGGAAGCTCACTCAGTGTTTTAAACTAAGCAGCGAGTGTCTTTTCTTTTTTTTGCTTTCCATATTGCATAAGTGTCAACTGACACCGACCAGTAATCAGAAAAACTAGACCAGCAGGATTTTTGGAAGGAGAGATGTAAATAAGGGCATCAAGTGAGGGACTTACTTTGCAAAGAGACCCACTGTCTCTTTGCAAAGAGACAGTGGGTCTCTTTGCTAACTGTCTCTTTGCAAAGAGACAGTGGGTGGAGGGAGCATCAGACCGACTAAAGGCTCCTCCTTTAGTTGAAGGGTGGGGCACAGACAGACAGGCTTGGCAGATGTGTTTTGTCTTGCACTGCGAATAAACAGTGGACAGGAAATGACTGCGGGCTGCACAGACATTCAGCCTTTTCACTTTTTACTTTCTGTTGTAAGCTTTTACTTAGCTAGATTATTTTAAGGTGTGAAAGTGAGACCTTGTGGCTGACTTCATGGATAACTTCCAGACCATCCTGCGTTTCTTCATGAACCAAAAAACCACAATTGGCTACAGTTTCATGGCTCTCATGACAGTCGGAGGAGAGCGAATCTTCTCTGTGGTCTCCTTTCAGTGTCCCTGCAATAAAGACCAGAACTTTGCCTATGGGATGACCTTCCTGCTGGGCCCGGCTTTAGTGCTTATGGTCTTTGGTCTTTTATTCAGCAACAAGATGTGGAGGCTCTACACTGGCTGCTGCAACAATCCTGTGAAGCTGTGCCCCCAAGGGAACTGTTTTGGCTGCACTAGGGTGTTCATAAGCGTTCTTACTGGAGCCTGTGTGGCACCTGTAATGTGGCTCTCTGTGGCCCTGCTCAACGGGACATTTTATGAGTGTGCGGTCAGTGGTCTTGATGAAAACCTTGTGGTGGATCTTTTCTGTAACAACAAGACATGGAATTGTCGTGAGGAGTTGGCTCGAGTGCCATGTGGCCGGTCCCAGCTATCTGATGATGAGCGCATGGATCTGTTGCTGATGTTCAGGGCCCAGTCACAGGTAGGAGACCCACACCTTGATCACAGCAGTAGTTGACTCAATGCACTTTACAGGTTAAGGTTCAAGAACGCAGAGGATAGAAAACCCAACAGCCCCATGTCAGGATCACTAGTTGAAAAATATAGGAAAAAACCCCTTTGCATTTGTTTAGGATGGGTGGCCTCAACCGGTTGTGGTGAGTGGAACTACTGAGGACCAGACAATATGCCACTTTTTTTCTAATAATTAGGTGCCTGACATTAAAAATCATTTTTAATGGGGGCACCTATTGTTCTCCACTTCTAAACTGGTCTCTTTATTAGTGGGGGAGCATGGAATGCTCCCACACTATTGATATTCTCTTTTTCTCTTTATTAGTGGGGGAGCATGGAATGCTTCCGCACGTTTTCATCCTCCTACTCGTCCTAAACGCTTTGTCATAGAAACTTCGTTCAAACTTCTAAACAGGTGTGCTATTACTTTTCAGCTTATAGACTTTTATACTTTTCAACTTATTCATCTATTTTCATCGTTTTTTTAACATTGTCGTCTATGGGAATTATCGCTCAACTTCTCATCAACTTTCCTCTTTTCATCGTTTTCCTGTGTCGTCATCGTTTGTCGTAGAAACGTCACTTAAACTTTAAACGAATCTATCAACTTTCATCTTTCTTACTTTAAACCAGCTTCTTCGTATCTTTTATACTTTTTGCGTTTTAGCAGTTTACGTTTTGTGTGATTTGGGATTTTCACGGAATTTTCGTGCAGCTTAGAGTGCGTGATGTCACTCCCACTGTAAGGTCTGCTCTTCAACTTTTATCAACTTTTGCTTCTCTTCTTCTCCTCTTCAGTCAACTTTCATCTTTCATAGACAAATTATACATAAAAACGTTGGAAAGTTTGTCTTCTTTCCAGAAATATGCTTCTTGTAAAGACAGGACTCACGGTTTTGGCGTGGCGTTTATCAAAATATATCAGGGAGTTTGTTAAAGTGTTGGCATGCTGTCAGTGTTGGAATTTTTCTAATATGACCTATC
>JAUMTR010000008.1:20233714-20245618 GCA_032270685.1 Microctenopoma stevenorrisi
GGAGTGATCAGGAGAAAGTGACGACAGCTGTGGATAACGAGGGAAGCGGGCGTGAACCAGTGAGCGGCAGAGCGGGGGCGTGACGGGGAAAACAGCGGGAGCAGTGCAGGAGACCAGGGACGTGACTGACAAAAGACCGATAAAACAAAACAAAACACAAACACGACGGGAAGGCAGGTTGGACCGGGTGGGACCGTGACATCTGACCACGGGTGTTCGTATACATTTCACACTTTGCAACTTCTCTTTGACAATAGAATGTCTCCCTCTTTATCTCAGGAAGTCACATTGACCCGGTGACACCAGCCCACCTTACTGGGTTAGAACCCCCACAAAAGTCCAAATGTTCCCAAGCAGGGCATTGAGAGTTCAATCTGAAGAAAACTGTCAAGTCAAGGTCAAGTCAAAATGTGATGAGCTCTACTGCTGTACTGCTGTGTGTGTGTGTGTGTGTGTGTGTGTGTGTGCGTGCGTGCGTGCGTGCGTGCGTGTGTGTGTGCGTGTGTGTGTGCGTGTGTGTGCGACAGAGACACTTATCACCAATCCCTCACTGCCTTTTCTTTCCCACTGCACACTTATCTTCAATAACCTTCTTTTTCCCACCTGTGGAGCACGAACACAACACCAGCCAGACGCACAAGCTCTATTAACTTCAGTGCCTAATTCTGACACTACGCGTCTAGTATATATATATATATTTTCCTCTTCCATGAACCATATACACCACTAAACACGCAAATATAGCTCAGCAAGTTTAAGTGTAAGACAGCATTTTAGTCTTTGTAGCTTATACTTATACAACACTCAGCATTATTCTCTCTCCCTCAGACACACTCAAACAGCAGCCCGTCCGTGTGTCAAGCTGCGCACGGTGTCTCTCTCTCACACACACACACACACACACACGAAGAAAAGAGACTGAGGGAGAAACACATAGTAAGACAGATATTTACTATTTACATATTTATAAGCGCTGTAATGTGGATTTTTTTGTCTTGTGACCAACAACTAATTTTCTCATATTTCATCATGGTGCATCACTTGCACAACACACGTTAATGCAGCATCAATCACAACTCAGACAGCAGCATATACATTATTCATAATTTGTAATCAAAATTTGTTCACTAATGTATCCCCCTTTCTGGACAACCAGGCTAATTCTCATCAAACTCAGATTAACTCTTCCATCATTTCTGATAGGCTTACCACACAGTTAATTTATCTTATTTGCCAATTCCACTGCTCGTCTGCTACCCAGAAAATCCACTAAAAACTGTCTAAAACACAACGCTACATTAATTTAGAGGGCAATGGTCAGCCGAGATTCTCAACTATATGGCAAAACAGCTGATCAGACTGTACCCAGTTTTCCTCGCCTTTACGAGTGCCCAAATGTGCTGACCCCTTACACACACAAAACACAACAAATTTTTTCCTTATTCCTGCCACTGCCTTCGCACCCCCCAGGGGACTTTTTTCTCTGTTTTGTCATTTCTCTAGGTACCTCACATGTGTAAACACAGTGGGCACACACACTCACACAACATTTATCCCTTCAGCAGCAGCATGTCATCTTACTTCAGTATTAAATCACCACATAGGATCTTTGAGGAAGCCAATGATTTATTATAGACTTAACAACACCGGTCCTAGAAAACCCCCCCACCAACCCACTTGTTTTAATCTTAACAATACCTGTTGGCCCCCCAGACACTACTCCTCACTCTTTTATTCAGGCCTTTACCAACACACCTTCAATACTGGCATAACTAAGTTATAAAATAATAATTTGATATGTGTTTATCAACCTTTTGTACAATGTTTGATATAACCGAATTCATCTGGCCTCTCTTCTGGGCTTTCCAGAAATCTCCTGGAACCCTCTGTCCTGACCTTTCTTTCCTATTTCCTGCACAAGCACAAGGCTGAACATTTCACAATAGGCCCTGCAGAGGATATGCAGAACAATACTTATAAATTAATACATTTAATGAAGGTGAGCCTGAAAAACCCAGACAATTGTTTTTTTTAATTGGTATCATTGTCGTTTCAGAAAGCGGGTTTAGTGACCCTGAGATTAGGGGAAACTCTGGTTTTTCGGTTTCACAAAGCCCTGCTCTTACGTTGAAGCCTGCAGTCTGAAATCAGCAGCAGACATGGCGTGTCCGTTTCTTGATGAGCCTGTTACCTTGGAAGCGCAGATATTATGCAGAAATCTCAGTTGGGAGAGAATGATCAGACCCCAAGTTAATGTTTTATCACTCCCAGATGTTTATCTGGGTAAACGTTACAGTTTTTCGTGACCATCAATAATTTATTTAATAAGTATTCTCAGTCCACACATCTCTCATATGATCCACCGTGGAAATGCTCTCTGCACCGAGCAAATTCTGTGTGTTGCACCTCGGTTTTTTACGAATGGCAGTTGTCTGTATAATATCTGTGATGCGGGGCATGTGTCCAAGGCAACTGCCTGTAGGGCTCACAGAAATATGACCAATGCACTTAAAAGACTTTTGTGCAACTTTGTAGTTTCCCCAGGTCACAGAACAACTAGACATCTCTAAGAAGCATTACACAGAATTGCAGGTATCACTGTAAGCAATAATTAATGTATGTCATAAAGCTTGGAGACTAGAAGCTCGTCAATGTATCATTTTAGGGTTCCCCGGTATGATCGGTTGTATTGATGGATCTCACATTCTCATCATAGCTCCTTCAATAAATAAAGGAGATTATGTGAATAGTAGATCTGCCCACAGCATCAATGTACAGGTAAGTGTAAATAATAGCTTTTAACTTTCCAAATAAAATATACTTTGCAATACAGCTGATGCAGCTAATTATTTTTCTCATATTTTTCTCTCAGATCATAAGTTATGCTGAATACATAATTAGCAATGTGGAAGCAAAGTGGCCTGGGTCTGTACATGACTCTCAAATTTTTCGTTAGTCCACCCTGAGCGACAGACTTGCCCGTGGAGTTTATATACAGTAAAACTTTATCCTGATCAATATTCTGTTCCCTTTCATTGCAACTGTAACAGTAAACTGTATCTTGTATCATCATAAGAGAGTTTGATGATTATCTACTGGGAGACAGAGGGTACCCCTGCCAGCCCCATCTGCTGACCCATTACCCAGACCCTGAGCCTGGCCCACAGCAACGCTACAACGTAGCTCACTGCAAGACACGAGCCTGAGTGGAGATGACCATCGGGATGCTCAAGGCCCAATTCCAGTGCCTGCGCATGCTCAGGGTCACCCCAGAAAGGGCTTGTGACATCACTGTAGAATGTGTAGTTCTACACAACATTGCCATAATCAAAGGGGAACAATGTCCTAGCCCTTTCCCTGATGTTGCAGACATTAATCACAGCCACCCTGCTGATGTACAAGACGGGAGAGCTGTTAGAGACATGGTCTGCCACAATCATTTCTGACATCACCCCACTAGAGTCAGAAAAAGACAATATCCCTCTTATTTCCTGGAAGTATACATGTTGTACAGTTAATCCTTTGTTGTTAATATAATTAAACATCACCCATCTTTAACTCATGATTCAGCAGTTGTAGTTCTATGTGTGTATTTTATAGTTTGCACCTTTATGTGTTCCATTCGCAAATTAGACCTTACAATTTTTTTGTGGGTGCACCTTATATAATTGTTTCACAGGGAGAAAGAGGAACACAAATGAATTTTAATTTTATAGTGCCATGTCTACTTAGTGTCATAGTAAGTAAATGCTGAAAAATATTCCTACTGAGGTACACTGTGCTGTGGAGGTTGATGGATCCTCTTCCTCATTAATGGACATCAAATAATTATCAGCATTTCCAGACGCAGACCAAGAATCGTCAGGTGCGGGGCAAGAAGACGGCAGGCAGAGGCAGAGGCACATCGGGGAAGCAAAACAGCTGAAAACTGACAACAGGTGCGTGTGGTGGGAGCCAAGAGTGATCAGGTGGAATTAGAACAGCTGTAAGTGATCAGAGAGAGAATGAGGCCATGATCAGGAAAGGGCGTGGCAGGTAGAGAGACAAGACGGAGTGTGTATGAGCCGGTAAGTGTGCGGGATCTGCGAGGATCTAAGAGGATCGACAAACCGAAACACACATCAACACAACAGGGGGGCGAGGCGGAATCGTGACATTATCTTTTAATTGCCCCAAGCAGATAGATATAATATGTTCTGATTCTGATCATCCTCCTGTAGTGAAACTAAATTTCTTCTTTATATTTCACCCATTATTAACACTTATATTAAGTGTAGCTACTTACAACGTCTGTTATAGCAGAGGGCTCCACAAGACAGATTACACCATCAGTAACTGGTAGAATAATTTTGGTCAGCTTATGATTTCCCAGGACAGTGCCCAATCTTAAGTTTTCCTTTTGTTTAAATACAGTGCATGTCTCATCACCTTAGAATAGATTGATATCTAAGAGCAGCCAATCACAGAGAACAGTAGCCTACAAATTTAATGGATAGACTTTACATCTAACCTATGCCACAAATTTTGAGACATGCATATTTAACAGGCAGTTATATGTGGCTTTCATAGATAATATTAAATACTGGGAGTGATGGGATGGCTGCAGGTCTTTTTAGTTTATGGGATTTCCCTAAGTAATTAGCTATCACATGTAGAATGTAACCACACAATGCAGTTTTATGAAAGAAGGCTAAACATATTTTTTAATATTTTATCCAAACATTTATTTATTTTTTATTTAAAAAGATAATACTCACACGTTGACTTGGTCTGCAATTTTCTGCCACACAAGCTCCCTCTCCTTTTTGCTGCTGCTGCAGTATTACTTTTTGAAATGTATTATTTTTTAAAGTCATTAAAAGGTCAGATTCTACCGGCGAGCAGTAGGAGGCTCTAGCCTTTTGTCCATTTGCTGGTTTCCATGGTGAATCCTCGTCATCTGTGTTCCATTGATCAGGGTTTCTTATATCCTCATGCAAACCAATGCTTAATACATGTTCTAAAACCGAAAACTCTGAGTTGGACAGCTCTGAGTTGGACAACCCTGAGTTCCGGTTTTGACTTTTGAGTTTTGAGTTTGTTGAACCTGCTTTCTGAAACGGGCTCCTGCACCGGTGTTTTCCTCCCTTGGGAGTTATCTTTTGTTTGTCTCCCCTTGTGCCTCTGTCAGTGTTAGTTTTGCCCGATTATTTGGTTGGTTGTTAGTTGAGTTTAATCTTCAGTATTTTTATAGTGTGTATTTCTGGCCTTCTGGAGTGATTTTCAGTTTGTTCAGTGCTTATGTTTATTTATCCAAATCTCTAACATTAGTTCCTTTGTTTGTGTTTTTGAGTGCTCCTGGTTCCATTTAGCTGAAACCCCCCCTAACAATTTTACTGATATGATAAATGATACTGTAAGTCATTTTTTTGTCTTGGTTAGACAATTCAATTCAATTTTATTTATATAGCGCCATTTTACAACAAAAGTTATCTCAAGGCACTTTAACAGTGTAAGGTTTAAGACCTTACACATTATATCAATATATACAGAGAAACCCACTTGAGCGAGCATTAAAGCAACAGTGAAGAGGAAAAACTCCCTTTAAGAGAAAGAAACCTTTCAGCAGAACCAGACTCAGGGTGGGCGGCCATCTGCTTCGACCGGTTGGGGTTAGTGGACAGAGGAGAGAGAAAAGAACAGCAGGTAACATAGATCACAACAACAAGGAGCAGCAGATTGACTTCCATGTTAAACTTTCTCTCCCAAGTCTGCTCCAAATCAGAGAGTACCTTGATTTGTAAATTGCTCTTACACCCTCATTTCTTAGAATTGCTTTATCAAAATATATCAGGAAGTTTGTTGTGTGTTGGCGTGCTGTCAGTGTTGGAATTTTTCAAATATGACCTATCATTTTTCTTTTATAAAAGTTTTTGTAAAGGTATCCCTTCCTCTATTTTGCCTCTTTGAAACCAACGTAATCAGCTTCGGCTGTGTTTACTAACACTCTGGGTCTGTGTAACCATTACCATGGTAACGTAGCTCACTCAGTGCTTCTGTGTCTTGTAATCAATTACATTGTTTATCAACATCTTTGTCAACTTTTCCTTTTTGTCTCCTTCTTTTCATCAGCTTGTCATCTTTGTCACTTTGTCTTTGCTCATATTTGTCTCATTTCAATTTTTTCTTTGTCTCCTTTTTATCAGCTTGTCCTCTTTGTCAACTTTGTCTTTGCTCATCTTTGTCTCTTGTCAACTTTTTCTTTTTGTCACCTTCTTTTCATCAGTTTATCAACATTTTCTTTGCTTATCTCATTCTCTTGTCAACTTTTTCTTTGTCACCTTCTTTTCATCCGCTTGTCATCTTTGTCTCTTTACAACTTTTCCTTTGTGTCTATTCCTCTTTGTCAGATTCTTCCTCTCACATTTTTTCTTGACACAAACATGCCCACACACACACAGAAATCCCCCAATCGGACAGACGCACACACACACACACACACAAACACACACAGATACACATACACAAACACACACATATACACACAGAAATACAGACACAGTTGAGTTGCATATATTTTTAATTGACGATCAAACGCCCCCCTCCTCAAAGTCAACTTTCACAATATGAGTCTGACTTTCACAATAAGGGTCTAATTGTGAAAATTGTGAAATCAAGAAAACAGCTATAAAGTAAGATGGATAGTCATAATTTATGTTTATTTTCCACAGACACATAAACTAAACTCAACATTAGTATTGATTGTAATCCAGTAACTTATTATATAAAACTTATATTATTTACTATTATATTACTCATTTTGTTCTTTCTTCGCATGGTAAAGCTACAATTTATTGTGATGTCTTGTTTGTGTTTTTTAAATTTTGTTGCTGTATTAGTTTTAAAGTGTTCTTAGAGTGTGCAGCACTTTGGTCAGCTTTGCTGCTGTGTCAAATGTGTTTTATAAATAAACTGGTATGGTATAAACAATGTATATCGTTTTAGTAACTGTAATCCCTTATGTTAAAATTGTTAACTTAATAGTAATATATTCTCTTGGTTCCTCCTAAACCTTTTTGATTAATTTAAAATTATTTCTCAGATGCACACAATATCAGCTCCAACCCTTCCAATGGTCTCTACCCCACGTGCAGTGTTCGCTATTTAACCGGTCAATCTAAATTAAACCGTTTTTCTTGATGTGACAAAGACAAGACATTCTCTAATCCTGAAAGGCACAATTTAATGACATCGTTACTCTGTGATGTAGTTTTATTTGATTTAAATTTGAAATTGTCTGACTTAGCTCGGATTGGATACACATGACAGTGTGTGACTGATGTTGCTTCTGATTGGGTTATTCGCTGTAGAAACGGCCTGAGTGACTTTGATTAGTTCTTCTCAATCTGTGCTTTGTCGAGGTAAGTCCTGCTCTGTTCTGTCCATGACAACCTGTTTTTGTCTTGTATCTGTATACATTTTTAATTTATGTTGCTATAATTTAGTTATAGCAACATAAATTAACAAAAACCACAAAGATTGAGTTTACAGGACGACAGTCTTGGTCATGACATGTAGACAGTTGTGGTTACATGACATGTTGTGGTACTATGGCAACGTATATCGCCAAAAACCACACAGGATGAGCTCACAGGAAAGACACACATAACGTATATAAAAACAACAAGTAAATCCTGCTTTCTGGCTGGGGAGATCGGTTTAAGGTTCAGCGGCGCAAGGTGGCAGGCACCTTTAAAGTTTCTCCAGGAACTTTCTAGTTACATTTATTCTATTGTGTCGCTCTATGTGGATTCTTCAATAAAGTTGGTGAGAAAAAAAACTCTGCAGATTTTCAGACCAAACAAATGGATTTCTGAACGGTGTGACACTGGCGTGGATAATGTAGATTAGTGAGACAGAAATACCAAATTACCAATAATAATAAACACTAAGGTACGGACACGTACCTTAGTGTTCATATATTCGGACTAGCTTCTTGAAATGAGCAGACAAACATATCAGTACATGTTACCGGCGGCTGCCCGAGTGCGAATCACGATATAATCGATGAGCTCAAGTCACACGAACACGCAGCAGCTCAGTGTGTTTGCCTGAAAGTAGCGGTGATGATTAGTTTAATTTCGAGATAACTAAGCAGCTAAAGGAAAATGACAGACTACGCAGAGGAGCAAAGAAATGAACTTGAAGCAATAGAGTCCATCTACCCAGACTCTTTCACAGGTATGAATGACTTCGTTATAGACGGAGAGCGACACAGCTAGCCTGCAGGCTAACGAGCTTGTTAGTTAGCTCACCGACAAATCCAACAAATACTGGCGCCGAGTTGTATTGTGACAAACCTACCGTTACTGTTACTGTAACGGGTTTGACGAGCTGCAGCGACAGACTGACTGGTTCACTGAACGTAACGTTACAACAACTGCATTTGTGTCATAGCGAAGAACATCAAATAAAATGAGTCTGTGCTTAACTCAAATGTGTTTTAGATAGATACATGTTAGACGTAGCTGTCACTTGTTCGACTTATGGGGATTTAACACAAACCCGTTAAAAAGAATGATGTTTCTAATGCACATGTCTCTGCAGTTCTTTCAGAACATCCCACCAGCTTCACTATCACTGTAATATCAGATGCGGGGGAGAATGGTGAAAGTGAGTAAAACTGATGTGTGGTTGAAGAGTGTTATGATTCCACATAGGACATTGTTCGTGGCATCTTTATGTTGTAATGTTTTTTGTCCATGTCAGTGAAAATATTTAAAACTTAAGTGCTTATTTTTGCTTCTTGAAGCTGTGGAAACAACACTGAAATTCACATATGTGGAGAAATACCCAGATGAACCCCCACTGTGGGAGATCCACTCTCAGGGGAACCTGGTTGACAGTGATGTAGAGGAAATCCTCACCTTACTGCAGCAACAGGTCTGTCTATTGAAATTGACTGTGAGCTCGTAATCTGAACGGGTCTGTGGTTAATCAATAGAACATAGGCCATACCCAAATTGATCAGTCATCATTTTGGCTCTGTACCTTACCACCATCTATCTGAAATGACACAGTCTTGGATCATGGTAGAAATATCAACCTTTCTTTAACAATAGAATCACATTAAGTCTAATATTAATTCTGGCAAATTAAATACAAATGATCATAACAGGGATTTGCATTGCTTATTCAGTATAGTGTAGTATGAACATTGTTAAAGATAGTGTACGGCAGCATGCAGCACATGCTGATCTGTGTGTATGTGGTTACACTGCAGGCAGAGGAAAACCTTGGCATGGTGATGATTTTCACCCTGGTAACAGCTGTCCAGGAAAAGCTCAATGAAATAGTTGATATGATGAAAAACAGACGAGAAGAGGAGGATCGACGGAAGGAGAGAGAGCGAGAGGAAGCGGAAAAGGTAGTAATAATAATAGGAAGAATGTACGTTCATTAACAGTATCTTATCAAAACTCCTAATTTTTATATGCTATATTGAATTTAAACTTTGCTATTGTGGCCATCAACTTGCATTCAATCACCTTAAAACATAAAGATCTGCTCAAAGGAGTAGTACCGAGTAGTTCCAGTCCAAATCCAGTTCTTACAAATCTCTAGCTGGCAACCTGCACACTGAGTACTGCTGGTTTGTTGGGCTCAGGACTATCTAAGATCTAATTGGTTACTGGTTATTGGTTATTGGTTAATTGGTTTCCTCAAGAATAAAATCTCCCTCGGCCGGTTGGGGTAAGTGGACAGAGGAGATCGAAAAGAACAGCAGATAACAGACATCATAACAAAAACAAGGAGCAGCAGACAAAGCACTGGGCAGGTTGGTAGGACCAATAATTACAACTCCAAGTTCGACGACACCTGAGGAGTGTTTCAGATATTGAGAGAGACTGTAGCATGAATAAGGGAGAGGGAAGAAAAAGTTAATAACATGCAATGATGTCATAAAGTGGACAGAGATGGAAAAGGAGAAGAGGAGCTCAGTGTATCAGAAATGTCCCCAGCAAACTAAATCTATAGCAGCATAAATAAGAGATGGTTCAGATTCACCTGATCATGTTATTATTTTTCGGAGACAGGGATGCTTTATCAGCTCGTTGATGTAAACAAGACCATTAATCACTCAGTTGGTGTTTACATATCAAAATACATTAACCTAGTTCAGTCTCTCTACAAACTCTTTATCCAGGTGGCCTGCAATGGTTTTTAAAATCCAGCAGATGTAGCTACTAAACAATACACCTCATCTGTTCATCCCTAATGGCTATGTTTCATTTCAATTATAATGGAGGTGAAACCATAAACACAGGAAAATCAACAGAGACTGAGCAACATTTTATTTCATCCGTATCTAACCTCATAAGATGTATTTATGACTTCCTACACAGGCTGTGGCTTTAATGCTGCTAGTAAAGTTAGAAAATGTCCGTCTTGATAGCAGCTTTGTCTCACATTCACATTGCAGGCGAGGTGCAGATCAGCTTAAATAAGCCTTGTTTTTACTTAGCTTCTGTCTTTCCTATTTGTTTTTATTTGGAATATGTGTGTGTGACAGGTGGCATTTCAGGGCACAGTGGTAACTATTGAAAACTTCTTGGCATGGAAAGCCAAGTTTGAGCTAGAGATGGCTGAGCTAAGGAGGAAAAAACAGAAGGAGGAGGAGCAAGCAGGAAAACCCAAGCTCACTGGTAAACCTGCTGCTGTTACTTTTACACATCTGTCAGGGCTCACTACTTGTTGGTAATATGCTGTAAATATGTCTTATTCTCACCAGGTAAACAACTATTTGAGAGAGACCACAACCTGGACACGTCAGACATTCAGTTCCTTGAAGATGGTAACAAGCTTTCCTGATCTTGTTAATGTTATAAAAACTTAGTTTTAGTCCAAGTAGTAAAACCACTCAACAAATCCTTCATTTAAAAAAAGGTTCAGATTTTAGTTATCTAAAATGTAGTTTCCAAATCATAGCATGTGACTGCATTAGAAAAAACACAGAAAGAACAACATACAGCAAAGTTAATGACATGCAATGCTGGCATATGAGTGGAGAGAAGAGAGGGGTTCAGTGTATCAATAAGGTCCCCAACAGACTAAATCTATAGCAGCATAACTAGAAGATGGTTCAGAGTCACCTGATCCATCTCCAACTATAAGCTTTATCAAAAAGGAAGGTTTTAAGTCTAGTCTTAAAGGTAGAGAGGGTGGCTGCCTTTAACTGGGAGCTGGTTCCACTTGTTTGTACTCCCAGATCACATCTTTTGTCAACAAACAGGATTGTATTTTTGGCCCCAACAGAAAAGCTACAATCCTCTAAAGAGATCTACAGATGGGTCCATGTTAGAGTAACTGCATTTTGTTTCCTGTAGCTGGGAGCAATGTTGAAGTGGATGAGTCACTATTCCAGGACATTGAGGACTTGGACTTGGATGAGGATGACCTGGACTTCGACCCCTTGGAGATGGGCAGCGATGAGGACTAAACCAAAAGGACAAAGCATATCTGTTGAGAACTAACAGGACCATACTGGTCCTCTATGGAATATGGGAAATTGAGCAACAATTGAACACATTAGGCTCCAGCAGCTGCTTTTATTTTAAAGACTCTTACAGCAGTGGGAGAAAGAGTAATAAATAGTGCATACACACAACACGAGTGTTCATTTCTGTGCCTGAACTATGACATTCAGCAACTTTGTGTCCTCCTTGCTTCAGCTGCTGTTTGACATGTAGTGTGATGTTGTGGCCAGTAGAGCGTATTACAACAGCAGGTTTGAGAGGGTGACAAAGAATGATGTGTAGGAAAGTTCAAGAAGCAGAACCCAGATACATACAGGTCCTTCTAAAAAAATTTGCATATTGTGATAAAGTTCATTATTTTCTGTAATGTACTGATAAACATTAGACT
>JAUMTR010000008.1:20271375-20294600 GCA_032270685.1 Microctenopoma stevenorrisi
GCATTTGGTCCTTGCCGTTTAAAAACTATAAATCCTATCACTATGAGAGTTACACCGACAGAACCAGGACAAGTGTCCCTCTCTATAGATGTAATTTTGTCATGAAATAGCAAAAAATTAGCATTTGGCAGCAATTTAGAAATATGGCTTCTCTCTGGACTCTGGTGAAATTTCTTCCTCAAATAAACAGGATTTAATAGGGAGCTCAGACACCAAAGTGTCGACTCCTGGCCACACTGTTCAAAAGCCGTACATCCTATCACAATAGAAATTACACACAGGACAAGTTTTCCTACGTTTTAATTTGTTAGTGAAAGATAAAAATTGACTGAAGGAGAGAAGAAATACCCAAAAAAGTTGATAAAGAGTTGAGCTGAACTTCTGCAGCGTGAGAGTGACATCATCACTCTAGATTCTCCAAAGTTCCGTCCATTAAAAAGAATGGAGAAATTTCCGGAATTTAATCAATGACATAAAACTTAAACTACTCTAATTCTAAAAGTACAAAAGAGATAAAGACACTGTTTTACAGGGAAAGAGCTGAAGGGGTCTGGACCCGTTTAAAGTTTATATGACGTTTCTACGACAAAGTATGGCGGCACACCATGAGGGTGAATGGAGGAAGGGCGATGAAAATACTCCTCCAACTGCCATTTTTTGACCAAAAAATGGAAAAATACAAATTATCTAAAAAGTACTGAATACTTTTGAAATAAAAGTAATAGCACACATCCAGGGGCCGAGCCGGTCGATTTGATGTATAGTTTGTGTGCTATCTCTCTCCCGTTCGGGCCGCATTCCGGTTGACGGAAGAATAAGATATAAATTGCCTTCTATTCATTTTATTGGCAGGCACCTAATAAATCTATAAAGAGACTTGTTTAGTGGTGGAGAGTAATAGGTGCCTCCATTAAAAATGAATAGGAGCCCTAGTAAGGAGCACCTAATAATATATATTCAGCCTTTTCTATGACTTCAGTGGATTTCACCTGCTCGGTGCTGCAGTATAGACCATTCAGTTCATTTATACCACTTCAACACCTCTACAAGACCAGTACAACCAGTATAATACAGTTTTCTCATTGCTTATGTTTACACAATTATAGGACATCTAATCACCCGTACCCCTTGAAACTCCTCTTCAAGAGCAGTAAAACCAGTAAAATGCCGTTTTCATGTTTCCAAAACAGTGACTAGGACCAGTGTAACCAATAAAGCACACCAATCCCACTGCCAAAAAGTGACTGCAGTCATATATTTTTTGTGAAAAACCTATTATGTCTTAATTTAATAGAATCATACTATATATATGGACATAATATATATACATCTAATCCATTTTGCCACTTACACAACTCTCTAGGACCTGTCTATCCAGTACAACGCACTTATCATTGCCAAAAAATGATTACAGTCAATATACTTTTACTGAAAATGTATTTCTGCTTCAGTTTAGCTTTAAATGACTCCTGTGGTTCATATTTACAGAATATTTAAGAAACTTATCATTTTCTACCACTTTTGACACCCCTCTAAAACCAGTATAGTAAGTATATTGCAAGATGTGTTGCCAAAAAGTGATTGAGGCCAATATCTTTTTAAAAGAAAGACCTTTTTTGGTTCAGTTTAACTTTACTAGTCTCTTAATAGACACAATATTTAACTTTTTTCATTCATATAATTTTTTTTCATAATATATTGGCCTCAATCACTTTTTGGCAACGCAAAAACAGCATTTTACTGGTTATACTGGTACTATGAGGAGGGTGGTTGAGACTGGATGCTTAATAAATGTGTAGATATAAGCCAGAAAAATACAATAAAGCCAAACTGATGCAGAAAATGCCTGTCAGAGAAAAGATGGAGGCCCTAATCGCTTTTGGCAACCTGAAAACAGCATTTTACTGGTTATGGGCTACAGGTGATTGGATGCTCCATAATTGTGTAAACATAAGCCGCCCTAGTACACCGAGTCCTGCTTCTTGAATTATAGTTAAACAGCACAGATACGAGTGAGGACCGATTTAAACGGCTTCGTCTAACTTTTGTTACAATTATTGAGTTAAAAACTCCCCAAACCCCCAAATATAACGCACACATACCTTCATATTAACTTGGGGATATGTGCAGTGGGTAGTTTTTCCACTTTAAGAAGATCTGAGACAGAAAGAAGCAGCTGTAGTTCTAGGTAAACTCTGCAATGCGTCTTTAACAGGGTGTGCGCGCTCCCGGACACGGCGATCAGATTTTGGCAGTCGATCGAAATTTGGCACGACAGATGTATGCACTTTCATAATAAGACAGTACCATTAAGGTAAAAGTGATAACACATCCTTTTATTTTTCAGATAAAACAACACGTGCTTTATAGCTAGATTACAAAATATATTTTTTCGTTATATTTTTAAGTTTTGTAAATATAATCTGGACTTTGGGATTTCACATATTATAAGAAAAGTTGGCGAATACTCTAAACATACGATTTGATGCAATTTCGTCCTTATTTTTCAAAGGGGAGGGTGTGAGGCAAGATGAGACACGTTATATATTGAAGAGTATCAACACAATGTCCGATATTTTCATATCATTTCATATCTCACAGTTCTACAGATGACAGACTTACTCTACTTTGCTTGGCAGACGCTTTTATAAAAAGCGACTTACGGGGAGCTAGCGGGGTGTCTGGCTCCGGGACACACCTGGTGAGAGATGGATTGGGACTCAGACAGGGATTCGTACCCACGATCTTCTGCATCCCAGTCTGACGCCTAGCGCATTGAGTTACCAGGCCGCTCGAACGGAAGTTACGCAAGGTGTTGTTGACGCGAGGGGTTTGCTGGGAAAGTTTTGATAAGCCGCCATTTTGCTCGTAGAAGAGGAGAAGCAGAGGTTGGTGCTAGTTAACACCTTTAAGCATTTTAAGGTACATTAGTTCTTCAATGGGTAAGAATCGGTTTTGATAATGTGTCAAGAGCAAGGGTTATGTTGTTGTCATTGCAACTAAACGCACCTGAAATATCCGACACAACCCAGCTGTAGCTAAAGAGCTAGGCTTGAAGCTAGTTGATTAAATGACCAGGATTAAACACTGACCAGGAATTGTGCAAACATATGTTTATGCTATTCAGTGAAGCTATCTGTGGTGTGAATGTCAGCTGCTTGTCCTTACTCTGTAGTAAAACAGTTACAGTCCTGGTCATGTGCCAGGACACTGTCAGCAGTGCAGTTATGTGCCACAAACTAGATAGATTTTGGAAGGGAGTTTAGTACGAGCTCCTATCTTGTATGGAAAAAGGCACTGGGTACAATTACTAATTTCCCTTGAAATTAGGAAATATTTGGCCAATCAGTAACAAGTAACTTTAACATATTCTGTTGACACAGGGTTTTTGAGAAAAGGCTAAATTTCTATCAGATGTTTAGCGTAGTCATAGATTCTTATGTTTAGGTGCATGGTAATAGCTAATATAATATTTGATAATAACAGTTGTTAATAAAATAAATTATTTTAATTATTAGAAGAAAATGCTGTCAAACTTTAACTATAAGTGTCTTTACTTTAACGTGACTCTTTAGAAACAATGGCAAGTCCAGGGAAAGACAACTACAGGATGAAGAGCTATAAGAACAAAGCATTGAATCCTCAGGAGATGCGTCGAAGGAGAGAGGAGGAAGGAATCCAACTACGTAAACAGAAAAGAGAGGAACAGGTAAGCATGTCAGTTTTACATTGCACTCTAACCACTACTTTAGAACATTACATAAAAAATTCTATTCACAATCTCTGTCACTGAGCTTATTCTGATGTCCATTAACACCCAGTATCACAGTTACTGCTGCATTCTGGGATCCAGTAAAGTCCACCAGTGCCATGTAAATGACAGGATTGCTAGCTCAAATGCACTCCAGAATTTAATGCAATGTGTTGTTTGTTTGTGCTGCCTAATCATTATGTCCTTTTATTATGTAGCTTTCATTAGGCTGAATTAGCGATATTCAAAAATGCTCAATGTTTAAATATTTGTTGTGAAATTATTTTGTTAAATATTTCAGTCCAGATTAATCTGTAAAGCAAGAGAGGCAGCACATACACGTCATGTCAGTTGTCTGTATTTAATATGCCTCCACTTTTCTTTCTACATTCTAATAAAATTCAATCCCTATATTTTTTTCTGTATCTAGAGAGATATATCAGTCTTTAATCTTATAACAGCAATATTGGGAAATTGCACATTTGAGGCATTTGGATCCTATATCATAAGGGATTTTACCTTGTTAGTACATTGTATATGTGTTAGTGTTTTTAGTTTCACTGCTCACACCAAAAAATAACAATCAGCTTCTTAATTGTGTGATTTTTACTCTGTGCCCTCAGCTGTTTAAGAGAAGAAATGTAAGTGTACCTGCAAATGAGGAGTCAATGCTAGAATGTCCAATCCAGGATCCAGACATCAGCTCAACAGTACCTGTTGCAGGGGTAAGTATTCTTTCTTTAAATGGCTTTGTGTCTAAGGCGGGCATTTGAACATGATTAATTCCATTCAAAACCAATTCACTTTAATTATATAGCACCAAACCAAAGAAAGGTAATCTCCCGATCTTACAGAATATAACAAAAAAACTAGAAATTATAGAGCGAGGGAGCCTGCCTCCGAAACATGAGCTGGGAGCTGGTTTCAAAGGCGTGAAGCGTGAGAGGTAAAGTTTGTGCGTCCCGACCTAGATTTGGAAAGTCTAGGAACCAAAAATTGACCAGCACTTTGAGAGTGACGTGCTATGTTGGGACTAGTGATGTATTGTTCTTGCCAATGCCTTGTAACAACAAGAAGAGTTCCCCTCTCTCTATACCTTTTTGCAGTAATCTGCAGCTTGGAGCTGTATAATATCCGGTGTTCAGCTGCTGGTCCTACCAGCCTGCCTAGTGTTCTCCCTGCTGCCCCTTGTTGTTTTCTTTGATTTATTGTTTTTTTCTCTCTCCTCTGTCCACTCACCCCAACCGGTTGAGGCAGATGACTATTCATCCTGAGCCTGGTTCTGCTGGAGGTTTCTTCCGTTAAAGGGAGTTTTTTTCTCTCCACTGTCGCCTCAGTGCTTGCTCAAGTGGGACTGTTGGATTTTCCATATTACTTTTCTAAGGTCTTAAACTTTACAATGTGAAGTGGTCAGGTACACAACAGAGCAACACAGATAATTAATGCCAGTTGGTTCATATTTCTGAATGCCAACCTGCACTAAACCTGCACTGTAAGGTGTAACATTGGTAGGACTTTACTTTAGGTTCAAGTATGTTAACTTGTTATCGGATAAACGTGCTAATTAATTAATGCACAAAATTATTTTGTCGCACATTAACGCAGTTACATTATTACCATTATTATGACGATGAAAGTCAGTTACTCTCTGGTTCTGAATACTCATATAGACAAACAATGGATTGCAGAAGGGGTGGAATATTGATGAGTACTAACTTTGGATTAGCATCAAGAACCGTCTCAACCAATGAGAGCATTTGGGGATGGGCCTAATAATGAAGAACCTATGCAGCAAATCACCCAAACACCCAGCATCACCCAGAGATCAGAGGCAAATGTTAAACGTTATGTGACCATGTAGAGACAGAAATAACAAAAGATTTAATAAAAGTAGCAGCAGGAGAAGCAGGTTTATTAACCGTTTATGTTGCATTTCCTTGATGGTCACCTGTAAGCTGTTGTTCCTCCATGCTTTCATGTATGTCACTGTGATTATTAAATGATGCCCATACTAGTGCAAGTTGATCAGTTAAACAGGGTCCACCAATATTGTACCCCTTTCTAAGAATAACATTGTGACCTGTCTACAACCTGTCTGACTGCACTTACCCTGACTGTAATGAAGTTCTTCCAAATGATAGTCATGACGCACATTAAGAAGTTCATCCCTGCCAACACATACCCTCTACAATTCGCTGACCGACAGAACTGTGTAGAACATAAAGTCGCGAAGTATGAAGTATTACTGCCTTGCCTTGTGAACAAATCTAGAGCTACCGTACATACCGTTAGTATACATACTTAATTTTCTATAATAATTAAATTTGCTTAAGTAGTTCTGAATTAATTATCATTCATTAAAATATTTAAAGTTTTTTGTGCAGGATGGCGTCATAACTCCTGATATGATTCAGATGATCTTCTCTGAAGACCCAGACCAGCAGCTAATTGCTACACAGAAATTCAGAAAATTACTGTCTAAAGGTTTGTCACATTCTAACAATCCCGATATTGTTATTAAATTATTCGATCTGACCTTGAAATACATCTCTATATTGAAGTACAGCAATCTGCACAGATTAAACCAAAATAAATAATGCTGAAACATCTGGCAGATGCATTCTGGTCTATATCAGTGATAGAACTATTTAAATGTTTGTAAAAACATACGAAAGATTTCAACTCAGCACACTAGTAAACTGGCTAATAATCTCCTTTCCTTCATCAGAATCACTGTCTTCTTTTAAAGCTCCCTCAATCAGTTACATTCAGTGAAATAAACCAAGTTGTGTTCTTCTGTGCAGAACCCAACCCGCCAATCGATGAGGTCATTTCTACTTCTGGTGTTGTAACTCGTTTTGTGGAGTTCCTGGGGAGGAGTGAAAACTGCACCCTGCAGGTGAGGGCGTCACAACGCAGCACCAGCCCTGTGTGGGGAAAAAGGGACCAGCAGCCATATGTTTGTTTTTGTAGATGGACACATGAATTACAAATGGTGGAGTGGGGTTAATGAAAGGTGGGAAACTGCCTACATATTTTAATTTTTTTCATGCATTCAGCATTCAAAGTATTGTTTTCTTTTTCTTTATCACTCAATGTATTTAGCATTAACAGTACAATATTGTGAATGCATTGAGTGAATGCATGCATATTTCCAGCTATTAAAACCAATCAGGCAATCAATCATCAATCAAAATGTTCAGCTTTTTAAGGACATGTTTGCTTTCATTCAGAAATGTTGTCACATTTATACTTTTTGAAATATTCAGCATTTTTCAGCGCTTTTTTATAATGGCGTACTATGGAGAGAATCTTCAAATCTTCTGAAACTTTGTCCTCTTTCAGCCATACCTACTTCAGCATACTTTAAGCTACAGACACCATTCAAGCTTTAAACAGGTCTCAAGACAATAAGCTATTATTCCTCCATTAAGCTTTTTATTGACTTTTACAGCTTTGGAGTTTAAACAGTTTTCAGCAGTTTTTGGACATTGCTGATCCCTCTCCTTAAGTGTGTATTGCGGAATTATCCTAAAAATTCCTTGTGACATCACCACTCTAGTTTCTGGCCTTCAGCTTTTTTCTTCTTTTCTGTCAGTTTTCCTCTCTTGTTCTCTTCCCATTTAACCTTTAGTAACAAATTATATATTAAAACAGTAGAGAAATGTGTCCTGGTTCAGAAAATGCTGGTCTCTTTTTCACACGACTTTTTGTTTTTGAATGATGTGACACAATTGACAGAGAGAGCTAGTCAGTTCACGCATTCAGTGCTATTCAAATCCATGATCAGAATTTTGGGAGGCTGTGAGATTATGAAGGTAGTACAATCACCTGCCAATTACAGAACAGGTGGTTCGATGCCTGGCACCTCCTGTCATATGTCAAAATATCCTTGGGCAAAACACTGATCCCCACTTTCCCACTGTGTGTCAGGTTAGGTCAGCTCTGCCATCAGTGTGTTTGTGTGTGTGTGACTGGGTAAAAAAGAAGCAGTGTATGATTTGATTTGATTTTCAACTCTGATTTAATATGTCTGTATTAAGTAGTACTTCACAGTCTGTACTTTCAAACCGTTAATCAGCAGTTTCATTACTCTATATAGTCAGCTGTGTCTGTTCTGTTTGATTGATTATTAGGTAAAACAAAGTCACACTGTGTGTTTGCACAGAGTAGGGGGTGGGGGGCTGTGGGTCAGGAGATAGCGCACTCCCCCACTAAATAAAGGATCGGTGGTTTGCTTTTCAGCATCTCCTTTCATATGTCAAAGTGTCCTTGGGCAAGACATTGAACCCCAGTGTGTCACGTCAGCTGCCATCGGTGTGTGTGTGTGTGTGTGTGTGTGTGTGTGTGAATGGGTGAATTAGAAGCAGTGTGAAGCACTTTGAGTATCAGGAAGGCAGATAAGTGCTAAGTTGGTGCAGAATAGTTTTTTCCAACTTTTTCTAAGATGCAGCTTTTTGCTAAAATTCCTTGAGACATATTTAGCTTATTTTAATGGGATTAAATTCCCACAATGTTCTGAACTTTGATAATAAATATGAGATTTAACTTTAGTTATTTTTGCTAAAAACAACATTTCAGCTTTCAATTGTGTTTTTCAATAATGGTAGTATTTTGTGAATTCTAAACATTGTTATACTTATCACCATATTCAGCTAGGACATTTCTACAATTTAGCTGTTTCACTCTACAATTTGGTGTTTCAGCTAGAATTCTGATGTTTTTTAAGCCAATTTCAGCCGTTCAAAGTGCATTTTCTTCAGGAAATGTTTCTTCTAGTTATGTATAAATTACATTAGTTCATGTAAAACTCATGAAGTAAACGATTGTCCAGGAAACTTTCACTCTGTGTATTCTGTTTGTGTTTTTAACAGTTTGAGGCAGCGTGGGCACTTACCAACATTGCCTCTGGTACCTTCCTGCACACCATGGTGGTAATTGAAACAGGAGCTGTTCCCATTTTTATTGAGCTGCTTAATTCTGAGTATGAGGATGTCCAGGAACAGGTGAGACCCTACAAGTTAACTTACAATAAGTGTTATTATAGACAGTAACCCGACTAACCCTTTTGGAATGTTGTTTTTTTTCGTCAGTACTAGGATCACAATATATAGCAGCGGTGTCAAACTCCAGTCCTTGTAGGGTCGCAGTCCTGCTTGCTCTCCAGCCTTCCATTCCCTACATATTGCTGATTACCTGGCACAGGTGTGTTGAGTCAGTCAGCCACTGTAAGTGTACGGTTTGTTGGAAAAAAGCAGGATTGCGTCTCTCGAAGACCGCAGTTTAACCCTCCTGATTTTTAAGTATATTTTAGATTTTATCCTGATCACCCAGTCCTACATTTTATACTGGAATAATGGTGGGAAACACTGCAGTTGCAGGACAATATGTATTTTTAAATCTCTTGTCAGAATTAGAAAACAGACACCCAACATCTGTCTGGCCATTATTCTGTGAATAAAATACTAAATTCAGTCTGGTCACAAACACTATGTAAACTACAGTGTGTAATATAGATTGTTTCATGTGTTTCAGGCTGTGTGGGCCTTGGGGAACATAGCAGGAGATAATGCTGAGTGCAGAGACTACGTGCTGAACTGTGGCATCCTGCCATCTCTACAGCAGTAAGTTTCCTTTCACTGTTACTTCCTCAGTGTGTCAGTTGTCGCATAACAATTGATTTCGTATGCAGGTTACTCGCTAAATCCAACCGTCTCACAACAACTCGCAATGCAGTATGGGCTCTGTCCAACCTGTGCAGAGGGAAGAACCCACCACCGGAGTTTGACAAGGTGAGTCTGTGTGCCATGACTGGACTGGGTTACAGGAACCCATTTCCTATTATTGATTACATCATTAATTCTTGTATTTTTGTACACTCCTATATTAAACTGTCTCTGCCTTTGCTGTCCTTGTGTCAGGTGTGTCCTTCTCTCAGTGTGCTGTCCAGGCTTTTGTTTAGCAGTGATCCAGATGTGCTGGCTGATGCTTGCTGGGCCCTGTCCTACCTTTCTGATGGTCCCAATGAAAAGATTCAGACGGTTATTGACTCTGGGGTGTGTCGCAGACTGGTGGAGCTGCTCATGTAAGAGACTGACAGGTTGAAATTAATGGGTACTAGCCCCTTACTTAGGGACCATAGCAGCAACAGGTCAAACTCTAGATTACTGGTGTGAGTTTCCTGTAGATTTGCAGTTAATCCAGATTTTTATGTGAATAGTCCGATTTATACAAGAAGTATCTCTCTTTAACAGCCATTATGGTGAGGGTGCACAGCTGGCTTCTGGCTTCTTTTTTCTTCAGCTACCATTACATCAGAAAATGTCAGAAGCTCAGGTATATGCTGACAGCAAAATGCATGGACTAACTAAACTCCTATTTATCATTAGTACTTCTTCGGATGAAACATTTATGTATTAACTTAGGCATGTTTCTTTGAGGTGTTGATCTACTCAGCTGGGTTTCTTTGTTGGTGTGAGTACATTCCTGTAGCTGGACATAACCTGAAGTAATGTGATGTGTTCTTTTTTTCAGACTAAGAATACAGAGTATACATGATTTAGGATGCAACATTTTCAACACACAGCATTTTAATAATAATTTTTCCAGTACACTCTTAAATAGTTGACATGAAGTTTTGAAGCTGAAAACTTGGGCCTTAGCAGTTCAATGTATAGCTGGGTCATGGACTTTCTCAGCAACAAGGCACAGAAGGTGGAGGACGGGAGACCACATCTCCTCCACCCTCACCTTTAACACAGGCACACTGCACTGCTGTGTCCTCAGCCCTCTCCTCTTCACCCTCTACACCAATGGCTGCTCTCCTATCCTCACCAGCAAAACCATCATCAAGTTTGCTGATAATACAAACATCAATAGGAACAAGGATGAAGCAGCCTACAGGAAAGAGGTCCAGCATCTGAGACAATCTGGACTTAAACCACCATTAAAGAGCTGGTGGTGGATTTTAGGAGACACATGAGGTCACAGGCCTCCACCATTTATATTGAGGAAGGGGTAGTCTGAGATGATGAAGAGCTTTAAATTCCTTGAGGCTCATATCATGGCTGACCTTATCTGGCCAACAAACATCTCACACCAGGTGGGGAAGGCTCAACAAAGATTATACTTCCTCAGGAAGCTTTGCCCTGCTGATCAACTTCTACTACTCCACCATTTAGAGTTTTCTCAATGAGCACCAGTCAAGCTTAGATCCGCTTACAATCACAGTCCTGACTACACTCAGCACCTTAAATTAAATCGTCAGTCCTACAGAAGTTTGTATCATACTTTGTATTGATGAATCGCTTTATATGCTACTAAAATTTGATTTGAAACAGTTTTTTGTTGTTCCTGAAACAATGACATCAAAGATCACTTCTCTGATCTCTTCAGTGTTCTCAAACTGTTGGACTGTAAGAAACAAAATTTAGTGCCCTCATCATCTCAAGTTTTAGTTCCAACATTGTTTACTTTTTTTTTATAGGCACAGTGACTATAAGGTTGTCTCTCCTGCTTTACGTGCAGTGGGGAACATTGTAACAGGAGACGACATACAGACTCAGGTAGATGTTTAGTTACTGATTTACTTTTAAAGGGTACATACACAGCATTAAACTCAAGTGTTTCCCTCCTATGCGTTTGTCATCTTAGGTAATCTTGAACTGTTCAGCACTGCCATGTTTACTCCACCTCCTCAGCAGTCCTAAGGAGTCTATCAAGAAGGAGGCGTGCTGGACTGTGTCCAACATCACAGCAGGAAACAGAGCTCAGATTCAGGTAAAGGCCACCTACTCTAAATTTGGAGAATCATGTTTGAAAAAGGGCTGCTGTTCTGTATAGCTCAGAGTTTGTCATCTCTTGTCAGAATGTGATTGACGCCAACATCTTCCCAGTGCTCATTGAGATTCTTCAGAAGGCTGAGTTCCGCACACGAAAGGAGGCAGCATGGGCTATCACTAACGCCACCTCTGGAGGCACACCTGCACAGATAAGGTATGTTTATCTCTCTGTTATATAATGCTTAATCATTAGGGATGACTGGCTCGATTCCTGGCTCCCCCAGTCATATGTCGAAGTGTCCTTGGGCAAGACACTGAACCCATGTTGCCCCTGGTTTTTCAGGTCAGCTGCATAGCAGCTCTACCATCGATGTGTAAGTGTTTAAGTAAGTGCTTTTGTGAATGTGAATGGGTGAAAGAAAAGCAGTGTAAATCACTGTTTGTACCAGTATAGATGCAAAAACTCTCTCGCTCTACACATTTAGTGTATTTAGAGCATACGCATAGTTGGATCAGAGCAAAAGTCATTTGCAACCCTTCACATATTGTTCAAAGTGATATAAAATAAAACAGATTTGTGTTTACAGGTGAAAGTTTTTATAATAAATATATAATCATTTTACTAATTAAAACATTTGTTTATTGGTTTACTGAAAATGCTCTCTGTGTAACATTTGTGATTGTGTGAACAGGTATCTGGTGTCTCTGAATGCTATCAAACCCATGTGTGACCTGCTGACAGTAATGGACTCAAAGATTGTACAGGTGTCTCTAAACGGCCTGGAAAACATCCTCAGACTTGGAGAACAGGAGGCCAAACAGAATGGATCAGGAATCAACCCATACTGTGCTCTTATTGAGGAAGCTTATGGTATGGCTCTGCAACACAAGTCACGTGACTGCTCCACACACACCAATATCTCCCCCCAAAAAAGAATAAAGACATATTAACATACTTTTGCCTACACAGATCATTACTTGTAATGTGAATCTCTCTGACCCTGTGACATATCACTGTGAACACTGCAGACCTGTCAGAAAGACGGTCACCAACCACACGCAGTAGTTGTCACATAACAGCAATTGTCTTGCTTCGTCACTTTTTCAACTGTAAAACTATAAATGTAGCTCAGCTGAGCCTAAGAACATTTGTCAGCATATATGTGAATATCTGTAACAAGTATCAATGACTTTTTCAAACTTGATACTAAACTTATCCCACACTGCTGCAGATCCTGCTGTATTACACTTTATACAAGCATGTGTGAAGTGTAGTACAGCAGTAAACTTAGTTGTGTATGTGTGGCTGCACCCTGCAGGCCTGGACAAAATCGAGTTCTTGCAGAGCCACGAGAACCAGGAGATCTACCAGAAGGCCTTCGACCTGATTGAACACTACTTTGGTATGGAAGAGGAGGACCCCAGCCTGGCCCCACAGGTGGACCAGAGTCAAGGCCAGTTTGTCTTTCAGCAACAGGAAGGGCCCATGGAAGGTTTCCAGCTTTAACCTGCCTCGCATCCACAGTCTCTTCTTCCTGGTCTCTAAACCTCAGCCTGCTGGCCTGCAAACTGGGATCTCGCCTCATCTTTGCTGGAGCCATTCTCCCCAGATCTTAACTTCTACTATGCCTTCATGTCAACACTTACTCGAAGGGACAGAGAGATTAGGAATACAAAGCGCAAGAGCGCATATGGCCCCTTGATGTTTGACAACTGAGGTTTCCTTCTCACTGAGGAGATGTCTATGCCATGGAAAGCCAACTGGCGTTAAATAAATCATTTTTATTTCTTTAGTGCTACAGTGTATTTCTTTGACTTCTTGAGATATTATTTTCATCATTCAAAAGGACGTTAATAATATTTTCGTTCCAATTAGAAACTGGTGTATCCAAATCTGTATCCATATCACTTTTGAATGTGAAACTACCTCTTTAGTAAGAAAGTAAGTCAAAGAAATAGAGGAGGAAATGGAAAGCCTTTTATGATGGCCAAAATTCAGTCCTGATTAAATTCCTTGGTTTTGGGATTTGGGTGTAGTGGCTGACTTCTTTTTTTTTCTCCTGTTGATAAAAAGAATTGAGGTCCTGTATTTATTTGTCTTGTGGGAGCTGTGAAGGACCTCCCCTCTGTCCTCCACCGTCACCTCTAAAGGCAACTGCTTCCTGGATTGTGTAACCAGGCAGCTGACCCGTGTTAGTTAGAACTCTGTAACAGTCTTGGCTGTTTACTATTGTTGCTGCTTATTTAAAAAATGTCTTTATTTCAGAAAGCAGTGTCGGGTAAGACAGGTGCTGTCTACAGTGATATGAAAAAGTATTCGCCCTCCTTGTGTTTTTACATATTTGTCAAACTAAAGTGATTCAGATCATCAAACAAATTTTAATATTACACAAAGCCAGCAAGTAGAGCAGTAATCTACAAAGCCCCGGTTTAGTGATTTAGCTGTGAATCCCAGTCCCTCCAGGCTACATATGGTGTTCTTGGACAAGACACTGAAAAAAGGGCAGATATGCAAATACTTTTTCACAGCACTTTTTATGTTACATGATGCAGTGTATGCAACACACAGTTTAGGACTTTTTTTCTGTTTTCTAGTTTGTTACGCTGACCTAGCAACAAGATAATATCTTAAATTATTTTTCTGCCTGCAGTCATTTCCTGGATGTGATATAATTTTGTATATTATATATACATGTAAGAAAGTGTAAAAGTATTTAAGTTAGAAGGTATTAGAAGATATTTAGTGATGTTTCTGGCTGATATGCATTTGTAGTATTTCCAGTCCATTACTGCTTTTCCTTTATGCATCGTTTGTCTCCTCTCAGCATTTACACTTTGAGTTTTTAGTTTTTTTAAGCACAGTTTTTCCCCCTCATGATTTATCAGTTTTGCAATATCTGCAAATTTGAGTACAGCAATGTTATTTGGAGGAACTGAACCTTAAATCAATCTATATTCATGTCAAATGGAAAATATTTGTAATGCAGAACTTACATTACGCACATTTAATTGTGTATAATTTTCTCATAATTCTGGTTTGTATGATTGTATATCATTTTTAGGTTTTGGTAGTGTTGTTTCTTTCTTCTGTTAATTCATTTACTGTGTTCGTGTGGCTCTCGGTAGAATTATGTGTTAGACTCCAGCAGCCTTTGTACAGGGGTGAACTACTGTATGCAGCCACGGTCTGTGGTTCCTAACACTGACTAGATTCCACAGGTCTGACGATAAAGCTGGCTGATGCCTGAATTCTCTGTACACTCGATAACAATAATTAATAAATTGACCTGTTGGATACAAACACACAGTTCAGTTCAATTCATCTTTATTTGTATAGTGCCAAATCAAAACAAAAGTCATCTTCCATAGCAAGGTTTATCAGAAGGTTTAGTCATGGCAACTGGACTTCTTTCTTTCGGTAGAGACGTTTCGTTCTGCATCCACAGAACTTTTTCGATCTGAGTTAAGTTGGTGAATGGTCACAAATTTATCCTCCAGGCTAGTTTAACTTACACCTGACTTAAATGTGTAAGGTGTATGCACATGTAGAGCTTCTTTAAAGCAGATCAACAACCCCTCACTCAACAGGGGTGGAGGTCTCAGGCACAACTTATTATCAACTTATCATGCTGCCCTTTCATCCATCCCCAGGAATATCTGGTCCAATTCACACATCCATCAGGCTGGCCACCCCTAACGTATCTCCGCTGTCATCAAGGGACAGGGTACACCCTGGACATGTCAACAGTCCAGTGGAGTGCCAACTCACAGAGACAAACAGCCATGCACTCCTTGATCTGTTACCTGTTGTTCTTCTCTGTCCCCGAACCCAACCGATCAAGGCAGGTGGCCTTTCATCCTGAGCCTTGTCCTGCTGGACGTTTCTTCCCCTAAAAGGGATTTTTTTCTGTTTTCTCCAAGTCTAAGGATGGTTTCCAGTCTGTTAGAGACACCTGCTCAGTCTTTGAGTCCATCACTGTCTGCAGGTCACACATGGAATTATTTTCAGTAAATTGATTAACTAATGTTTTAATTGGTAAAATGGTTTATTCTAAAGGGCATTTTCCCTCTCTACTGTCACCTCAAGTGGAACTGTTTTTATATTCATTAGAAGAAGAATCTGCTTTATTGTCATTGAATACATTGTGACATGTTACAACAAAATTTTTCTTCTGCATTTGGGGCAGATGCAAATGGACAGTGTGCAGCCACAGGTGGTGAGTGTCTCGCTCAGGGACACAGCTGGTATGGGGGGAGAGCTAGGTGACACAGTTGAGAATCGATTCTCCTATCTCTGCATCCGAGCCCTTTGCGTTAACCACTGAGCTACCAGGCCGCCTAAATATTTTGGTATATATATGGTGGTGTAGTGGTAAGCACTGTTGCCTCACAGCTAAAAGGTCCTGGGTTTAATCAGGTCAGCCATGTGCCTTTCTGTGTTGAAATTGCATGTTCTCCCTGTGCCTGTGTAGGGGCTCACCAGGTACTTCAGCTTCCAAGAAACGAAAGACACTGGTCAGGTTTGTAGGATCCGCAACTGCAAACACAATGACAAAGCTTTGAGGCCAAGGACACCTGCAGAAAGGTACAAAGGGAGAAAGAAGACAAGGAGTTTGTTTGTAGTAACTTAGAATGTACAGAACTCGAATAATAATTGCTTGTGTTTTCTCCTTTGAAGTTGCTTAGAAAAAAAACATCTGCCAAGTACAGTAAAGCTCAGTGTAATGTCTTTCCCAACAGATTAAATCTAAAGCAGCATAACTAAGAGATGGTTCAGAGTCACCTGATCCATCTCTAACTATAACCTTTATCAAAAGGGGAGGTATTAGACTAATCTTTATATTAGATTGGGTTCAAGGGTGAGTTGGTTCCACAGGAGTACTGAATAAAGTAGTGTAGATGAGAAACATTTCTGGAAGGTTGCCACAGATGTCAGATGAAACCTGTGTTTATTTTTAGACGCCAGTATGGGTACTAGGTATCCAAGTACCAGTCACAATAGCTAACAATACTGTGGAATTTCTGCACAGTCAGATCACTTTACATTGTGACACTACGTCCTCTGAGCCGGTTTGAGCTTATATTATTCAAGTTTTCTGTTTAGAAAAACAGGCTTGTCTTTTTTCTGAAATCCCACATTAACATCACTAGAGGCTTTTTGTGTGAACAAATTAACTTTTCACAATCATACTCTATTTCTTATGAACATAGGGTTATTAAAAGAGTGTACACATTTTTCATGGTGAGCTGTTACAGCTTACATTACAGCTCTTGTTGGTTACCTTGTCTCCTCCTATCTTATTATTATTGTGTTGCACAACCAGACAGACAGGCTCAGAGGCTGGGGTTTTCAGTGTAAAGCTCAATGACAAGCAGCACCCAAGGCTGTTTTTTCTTATGATCCTGACCTGGCATTTTTATGCAATTAATTTATTGTTATAAATGGTAAGTTTGATAAAAAGAAGTGCGTGAAAAAGTCAACTTGTATACAGAAATATGTAATGTAAATGTAAAGATAATAGCAAGCACATGTATAAAGGTAACAGAATGTGCAACAACTCTCCCCTCTTCACAAGTTTTTATTGTCCACGTAATAATGAGAGAAAGTCAACCTGTATACAGCAATTATTAATGGCATGTAAAGATAATGGCAGGAACACGTGTAAAGGTAACAGCATGTGCAACAACTCTTCCCTCCTGACAGCTTTTTCTTGTTTTATTTTCCAAAGTTGAGAAGTGAAACCACCATGACTGATCAACTGGATGACTAGGAACCATACTGGTCTCAAAGGGACACCTATATTGCTGGCACATGTGCTTCTGGTTTGTTTTGGAAAGGTGTTTTACTTGAGTTTAAGTTTGTAGGTTTAGACATCAGATTTCTATCTCCAACCCAACACAGAGGAGGAGAATAGAATTCTGCTTTGCTTTGCTGAGAGAAAACTTTACATTTGGGAAGACATACATTAGTTATTGTTTATCCACACTGCACCAGCATATGTGCTATGACAGGCCGCTGTAGAGTTTTCCTATTTTAATGTTGTGAGCAGCACAAAAAGCATCTGTGGGTCGTCGTTGTTTTAGGTTTAAGTGCAAATAACTGGAAGGTGGATGTCACACAGTTATTTATAAACTGTAAAACGTGACATTTTAAGAGTAATGTAACAATATTTAAGCCTTTTAAAACTTGACTACTGATTTGAGAAGTGGGTATTTGTGTAATGTAAACTGTGGCACAGGTTTTGTTAGATCTTCCTCATTCTTAGATATCTTTTTCACAGAAATAATTTTCTCAATTTATTATTTTTCTTAATTCGATTTTATATTTAGAACTGTTTACATGCTAGTGCTTTGCCTGAGGCAGCATCGTCAGCTCAGAGAAGGTTTGACAGGATGCTTTGCAGGTACAAAGCAAGATGAATTGATTGAGATGCTGCTGCTGCTACTGCACTGGTTTGACGCTGAACTCCTAGATACATATACACAAATGGAATCTTTGGTTTTGTTGGAATATTCATACAGTTTCTTCCTGAAAGCACTCTTTGTGTTTTGTTTTTTCCTAAAAAGGATTATGTAGCACTTTGGGAAAAAATGACAGCTGAGGATGCCATAGTTGGAGATGAGAATAACGACCATCTCCACAGCTGGCAGGTACACTCCTGAAGTGGTGACGTAGACTGGAATGAATAGCAGCCAGGAGATGAGGTATAGCAGCATGCTGAAGGTGATAAACTTTGCTTCATTGTACTGCTGTGGCAGTTTGCGTCCTTTAAAGGCACAGATGAAACACAAAAAAGCTAGCACAGCTATGTAGCCTAACATCACTCCGAAGGCCAAGTATGAGCCCTCATGACAGTCCTCCAGCAGAGTGGTTGGGTTCCTAATGATGTAATTATATGGGCTTTTAAAGACAAGCCAGCAGATGCAGGTAGCTGCCTGTAAGCCCACACAGATGGTAACAATGACGTAAGGCTGGTAGAACCTCTGCAGAATCTCCTGCAGCTCAGGGTTAAACTGGAAGGCCAGCAGGATCTGCAGTGTCTTCACCAGGATGCAGGAGACACACACAGTGAAGCTGATGCCAAAAAGCACCTGCCGAGCCTTGCACTGCAAATTGTTGGGCCGGCCTACAAACAACATGGCACTGATGTAACTCATGACTAGTGATAACAGGATGACCTGGCTCAGTGGCCCTCCAGCAGCCTTCACTACAGGTGTGTTACGCTGGTGTAGATATAAAGCAGACACTAGGAGAGCCAAGACGATGCCAATGACACAAAAGGCCAGGAGCACCACAGCAAAGCCATCATTCCAGGAGAAGAACAGCAGTCGTTTGGACATGCATTTGGAACTGCCCTCGGGAGACCACTCTACGTTTGTGTCACAGCTCAGACAACGATCCATATCTGCAAGGCAAAGACATGAGCACATGAAGGCTCACACAGATTTGACTGTGCACATAGAACTCCAAGTCTATTTGGGCCAAGATCATTTATTTTTTCAGTTAACAAGATGATGTTTCTTTCACTTCCACTGAGTTGTAGGATGTTTTATGGATTGTAATCTCGCCTAGGGCACCAGAATGATTATACTATGCCGGTAGTGTCACAGTTTCTCATGCATGTGTGCTCAAATGTCACACACATTCAACAGTGGTTTCCACACTTAGCTGAATCTTTTCACAATATTATGAACTACAGATGGTGTGTTGAGAACTCTTTTTGGCACAAATGGTGAGAAAAAAAAATACAACTTAGAATGCAATAACCTCTTTTTGTTCCTATAACAATGTTAATTTTAACTTTGCCTCTGTCTGAACCTTTGTTGAATGTGTTGCATCAAACTTTGCTTATATGTATAGAATATTACATCATTACACTCACAACATACACAATAACAATATTATCAGTAATGCAACAATATCACTTGTGATCTTACTTATCTTATTCAGGAGTAATGAAAGTGGCAACAGTGGAAAAATGAAGAACAGGGTCCATGGCTGCTTGTCACTGTGCATACAAATGTATTTAACAAAACCAGTGTTTATATGGGGAAGTTCCTTGCCTGTCATATTAGAGTAGTAGTTCTCAGTACAGTTGATGCAATCATAACAACACGTGTGTTGACCCTCAGCTGTTTTCTTGAACTCTCCAGGGACACAGCTGTTTGAGCATTTTGAGGAGATGTTCTAAGAAAAGTAGAGAGATATTGTGATTATTGTTACTAATTCCTTAATTTCATTATTTTGCTTGCATTTGCATATTGCAATGGATATTTGTTATAATTAAGTGGAAATGGTATTGGTGCTTAAGCCTACTAATTAGGTACTGCTCAAGTCAGATAGACAATAAACACATACTGGAGTATGTGTATAAAAATATACAAGCTTACCTTCAGGTCCCGGAACTGTTGGGTGGTGCTGTGATTAGTATAAGTGAAGTCGTTGATGTCTGGGTGATATTCAGCCACAATATCTTGGACATACATGTTTGTCTCTTTATCTAACCTCCACATTATCAGATCATAGCCCAGGTTGATGTCTCCTCTGCCATCAAACTTATAGCTCTTGTTTCTAAGCATAAACTCCTCCATCCATAGAGTTTTCAGCACCTATAGCACAAAAATAGTCTTACAATTCAAAATGATTTAGGTTTTTTTAATCAATAACTTTCAAACATAGTTAATTCTAAGTCACACTTTTTTAGTAACTTAATTTTTACTAGTAACACAGGATTACTATGCTGTCACATTAGAAGCTAAAACTAGCCACATTACCCATGTAGCATTACTGTGCAGCTAATGCAGCTACATTCAATAAGCTAACCCGGTAAATAAACAAGATAAAACACTTACAGATAGCTGATAACACTTTAATGAGAACCAGATTTAGGTGACACATAGATACTGTAGCTAATTGTAGAAACTTGGCCTGAGATTAGGGGAGCCATATCAAAACTGTACACAAGTATATTCAATTTGGAAGGCTCTTCATGGACAATATTAAGAGAAAGGAGAAGGATATGGGTACGAATATTAATGATGATCAATGGTCTAACATCAAATCCACTCCTTCTCTGTCTTTGCAAGGCATTCAGTTTAAGATTGTACATAGGCTTCACGTGTCTATGGTTAAACTGTCTAAAATGTACCCAGTGCTTAATACTGTGACATTTGTTAGCAAGCACCTGCCACCCTTTTTCACATTTTGGTCACGTTCAAGTATGATATTGTAGATGTTATTGTAGATATTGTATGGTAATTGTTACTACAGTATTTTGTATGTTTTTTTTGCTTTTGGTATTGTAGATGTTTACACACACAACACACAACACACAATTTCTGTACACCACTGAATTAATGCTGCTGTAAAGCGGCATAGCACACACACATCAATACCTCCCATGGTTGCACTATGCCTGGTGTTTTGCAGTCTCTGCTCTGGCAGATAGATGCCACAGTCTTAGCGATAGCACTCACAGCCATCTCGATACTCAGAATAGTGTTGGGTTGTGTATATTTTTTGATAGTATTCACTGCTTTGAAGGCCAGCTTAGTGTCTTCAGACTTGTTAATAAACTTAAATTGCATGTAGAGTTCCTGCAGGAAAAGGTTATGTTCCACGTAGTTCTGCCCTGCTGCCTCCAGCCTGCTCAGGTAATCATTGAATGATGACAGGTCTCCACTTTTGAACGTGATGCCCACAACATGTCCTATGTTGTTTAGAGTTAAGTTTCCTTTCATAGAACTACATGAAGACCAGCTGTCACTGGCCACCCAGACTCTTCTCATAGATTTCATGTTTTGTCCTGCATTCAGTATCTGAGTCCTAAGCTCCTGGTAAAGGTACATCATGTGAGTCGGTTTGGCAAAGGACACAATCACACGAACCTTAGGGTTCTGGAAGATCATTTTTGCAGTCTGCGTGATTGCAAAGTCCACATTCTGAGTGGTGACAGATTGGGGTAGGATTGATCTGAACGCCACACAGATCCTCTTTTCAGCAGCATGGGACATAAAGTTGTCATAAGCTGATCTGCCATAATCTCCATCTGTGGTAATTATTCCCACCCAGTTCCAGCCATAGGAGCTCAGTAGACTGACCATGGCAGCCGTCTGATACTCATCATTAGGTATGGTCCTCATGAAGGCAGGAAAGCGGTTCTTATCACTCAGAATAGCAGCAGTTGATGAATAACTGATCTGAAGAAAAAAAAAAAAACAAGTATATAAATGCACTGGAAACATGTGGGTAACTAGGAGTTACAATAGCCCTATCTTGCATGTCACTCCACATCTGTCCCCAAATATACTTGGATATACAAGACAATACAATACCATTCAAAGTTTTGGACAACACTTATGTGTGACACCTTTAAGTGAGTTATTTTTATTTTATATAATTTTCAGTATTGTACATTGTACTGAAGGCATTATCAATTGAATTTAACTTTATTTATATAGTGCCAATTCACAACAGAAAAATGTAGAAAACCCAACAGTCCCACTTAAGCAAGCACTGAGGCGATAGTGGAGAAGAAAAACTCCCTTTAACTGAAGAAACCTCCAGCAGATCAAAAAGAAATGTTTTAAGCCTAGTCTTAAAAGTAGAAATGCTGTATGCCCTGGTAGCTCTATCTGATAAGAGTCAGACTGGGATGCAGAAGGATGCTCCTAGAAGGGCTAGGAGTCTGGGCTAGGGCTGAATCCCAGTCCAGACTCCTAGCCCATCCCCGATACCAGGTGTGTCCTTGAGCAAGACACACAAGCTCCTTGTAAGTTGCTTTCAGTAAAAGCATTTAACAAAGTAAAGTAAAGTGTTTTCATTTCTGAACCTGAATTGGGAGCTGGTTCCACAGGAGAGGAGCTTGATAACTAAAGGCTCTGCCTGCCATTCTCCATTTGGAGACTCTAGGAACCACAAGTAGACCAGCACTCTAAGAGCGAAGTGCTCTGCTTGGAAAATAAGGTTCTGTCAGGTCTTTAAGATATGATATGGGCCTGATCATTTAGTGCTTTATATGTGAGGAGAAGGATATGCTAGATTTAACCTGATCTATTCTAGATTTAGATTTAGAGAAGCTAATGTAGGAGTAATTATGATGTCTCGTTAAGTCCAGTCAAAACTCTGGCTGCAGCATTTTGGATTATTGGATTAACTTTTTAATGAGTTACTGGGACATCCTATCAGTAATGACTTACAGTAGTCCAGTCTAGAAGTTACAAAAGCATGGACTAGTTTCTCGGCATCACTTTGAGATAGGATGTTCCTAATCTTAGAAATATTCCTGAGGTGGAAGAAGGCAGTTCTGGAGATTTCTTTTATGTAATGGTTAAAAGAGATATCTTTTAAATAACACCAAGATTCCTTACAGTAGTGTTCGAAGCCAGTGCAATATCCGTTAAGGTGGCAATTTGATTGATAGGTTTCATAGATAAATATAGCTGGGTGTCATCCGCATAGCAGAAGTTTATTAAGTGTTTTCTTGTAATATTGCCCAGCGGAGATATGTATATGGTAAAGAGAATTGGTCCAAGCACAGAACCCTGTGGGACCCTATTATTAACTTGTATGCGTTGAGAATTTATCATTAACATTAACAAATTACGATCTATGTCACAGATACGATTCAAACCAGCTTAGTGCTGTTCTTTTAATCCCAATGACATGTTCCAGTCTGTGTAATAAAATGTTG
>JAUMTR010000008.1:20306043-20317700 GCA_032270685.1 Microctenopoma stevenorrisi
GAGAGGTCCTGGCGACCCACTGGGAGGCTTTGGCGCCCCCTTGTGGGGGTCGGGACCCCCAGGTTAGGAATCACTGCTGTAGTTCATATAACTACAAAACAGAAAACAATCACTTGTTACAGGTACAGTATATTTTTATATTCCTCTGCCTCGACTGGTTGGGGTGAGTGCGTCTACTTTATTAATCCCAGGGGGAAATTGTTTAGATGGTTATGCACAGAATAGTAGTCTCTTTGTTCGTGCTGCAGTGAGGCTCCTGGTTTTACTTTCTGCTTTCCTTGGTTGTCATGCAGGTACGCAAAGGTCCCCATGGGAAACATGGGTGTGCTTGACCCCACTGAGATCCATAACCGAGGTCAGCTCAAGTCTCACATGAAGGAGGCTATGATTAAACTGGGCTACCACTTGCTCTGCTTCTTCATCTATTTATACAGGTGGGAGCACTGACATTTAGCATCATGTTCGAAGCTTTCAGCAGTCAGCAGCTGCCTGGGTGATAGTGGTGGCTTCCACATAGTCGGATCTGTATTAATGCATATGTTTCCCACCTTGTTCTTCCAGCATGATCCTTGCACTGATCAATGACTGAAGCACCTGACAGCTTCTCTGACCTCAGCTTCCAAATTCCCAACTCCAGGGCTTGCTGTTCCTGCCCTCACAACTGCTTCTGTACTGTATGCATAAAATCTTTCAGAACATGTAACGCTACCGTGGTCCAACTAAGGTTCAAATTATGTTGTCAGAATTCAGGTTTTATTGCCAAGGTTAATATTTAACCACTTAAGTAGAATCAAAACAGCAGTAATATGTCACATGACCCTGCTAAGTGCTGCATGCTGCTTGTATCCTGATAGGTTACTTTGTTTACATGAACTCATATTTCTGCTGTTTACCCCTAGATTGTCATGGTCAAATATGAAACAGTTGCCTCCATAATCACCTTGCAGATTTGTACAATCCTGTTTGAGTTTTACAATGTCATGTTTTCGCTTACGCACATAAATCTGGTCCCTTACTGGATATCCCTGATGTATTTTGTTGTTTTACTGGCACAGAAAACACATTCCTACCAACACAGCCTGTTGCCTTTTTTCACACAGAAATATTTGACTATTTTACACAAAGGACTAGGTCAGTGAGGGTCCAAGATACAGTAATCCCTCCACAGTCCCACCAGGTGTCCAGCTGGTGGCTGTGTGGCAAATGATTTCCATCACTTCATAAAATTAAACACCAGTCTGCTTGTCCTACTTATAGGTGTATTGTTCTTTTGCCTATAGTGTTAACACTATAACAAATGCATTAGTTACAGTAATGAGTGACAATGTGAGAAGTGGAAAAGCAACAGCAGCATGACAGCAGTATTGTTCTCTTGTTCTTAAAGCTTGTATAATTCAGTAATAGAAACCTTTTCCTCGGAATCAAAGGACTGTGATGGCACTGAAGCTTAGTGGGAACACTGTCACTGTGACAGAACATGGCACACCCCTTATCTTGTGAGATTTTTGATGCATACTGACCTTCTAGACTTCCAGCAACACACAATCACTACTTGGCCTTCACAGAAACTTACACGCATACAGAAATGGTGATGTGTGTTTATCACACACAAGTGTAACACAAACTATATCAGTCCTGCCTGGGTGTGTCGGGCGTGGTTTTGAGATGATGTTGCACCACATGGTTCATATTTGTGAACTTGATGGCGATACAAAGCTTGGTCTGTTGGAGCATATGATGGTGTAATCATGTAATCATTATTTCTGTGTAAGCAGTGATCTGAATGGTACTGATGTTTTCCTGTGAACACACACTCGCACTGCTTTGTCTATATACACATATAGACAAAGCAGTGTTTCCATATGTGCTGAGTTGTATTCAGGTTTTCTGGAGTTATTTCTTATGTGTGGGTTAACTGATGATGATACTAAAGTAAGCACTGTCAAGTTTGAGAGGGAAGTGTTTTATAAATAAACATCAAAGACAAGTTGTGTTGCTCTTTATTTGCCTGACAGTGGCTACTGTCTACTTCCTTTTGAACTCTTCCTCACTTTGATTTTCCTTTTTCAATTAAAGAGAGCAGCAAGCTACTCTTACACATATTTCCATGTGTGTACTAGAAAATTCTATCAGCTGAAAATACTGAGGAGTATTTAAAAAGTCCAAAAATAAAGATTGGGTTTATGTATAAGAACAATATTAAGAATATCATGACTATTGGTTTGATATTTGAAGCTTCATGTACAAGTAACCATGACTATAGATTGTTTGAAATGTTAATATTTTTCGCTTTCCAGTTTACTGGACGTACACTAAGATATGATTAAGGTTATTTGAGTGTTCATTTCTGCAGCTTTTTTATACTTGACCTAACACTGAAACAACACACTGTGGTCAAACAGTTAAAGGGCAATTGTCAAAATTCCATTAAACCTGTGTAATTTGGGAAATATATCAAAAAGGCTACATTACCCTGGTATTTCTATACTTAGCCTACTCACACTAAAGCTGATTATATCTCATTTGATTCCAAATGTGCATCTGATGAACCACTGAGAAGAAATTGTCCAAATACGTGCAGCCGGAACCGTAAAGTTCACTGTCTGTTCTATTCTCTACAGCCTGAAGCTGTTTGATAAGACGGCACTTTATAATCTGGAAATAATATAAATTCTAAAAGATGTATTTGCTTTGAGGGAGTTATGCCCTAGTGTGGAGTTTTTTTGCTCAGATATCAGAAAATAAAAACATTTTTATTTCAATTCCATTTAAAACCCTGAATGCTTTATTTAAAATATGTATACATAACACTTGTCCTACAGAACAATACAGAACAGTACAATCACTTTTTGTAAGAACACATTTAAAATGTGAAATGGTTTGTCGCAGAAACTGCCTGTAAGCAAGGTTCCTACTTTGATCTTTTACAAGAAAATAGAGAAAAGAAGAGAAGCCTGAAATACTCAAAGTAAACTAGAACACCACATCACCGATGATTGATGTGTGTGCGTGTCCTGTGATGGAGCTGGTGATGGTTTGTGGTGGTTTCTGGGCAGATAAACAGGGTCCCCAAAGCCCTGCAGTTATTACTCAGGAGAGAATTCTCCGTCACTGAGCAGAATTTGTAGAAGTAGTGGGGAAGACAGTCCGAGCACCATACACTCAAATTGGATTTTGGTTGCTCTGTTGTTTCAGTGTCTCTTTTAGAAGGTGGAAATGTAAATCGGCTTATAAGCAATAATGTGGAAGGAAGCTTTGAAAGAGCTGCTGAAAGTGTGTATTAACAGTAAAAAGAGTGGGAACCCTGGGAAAGCCTGCATTCTGTCTGTTATTTGTACATAGCCATAACATACAAATATACAGCATATATTACATAGAACATCATTTCAGGCAAAATTGTTCTTCCGGTTCTCTTCTGTTCAAAATAACTTATACAAATGTGTTATACACCAATTGATAAAGTCACTCCACTTGCGGTAACTGTATGTTCTCTCACGTCACTGGTGAATCATGGAATTCAAGCAATTCTCTTTTTAAATAAAGATAATTTTTTATTTACTGAAAACTAAAATGAAACATCTCTTCAGCAACTTGTGTTTTCTGTCACACCTGATGTCTTTATACTCTCCATCATCATCACACACACCTGTAGTTTATTTTGACTCAGCCTGTCCTGCTACAACTTCTCTGCTAACGAAAAATAATGCCAGACAAATGCACCGTGTCAACTTGTTATTATGGTTACAGGAAATGATGGAGGCTTTTTTAAGACTTACATCCTCAGTAGGGTGGAGTAGGGTCAGCTGGCTGAGAGATACACAAAGAGCAAGTCAGCAAACGTAAAGAGACACACACTCACACAATTAGTTGGTTCTACTCTTTCATAGGACTTAAAAGGAATGAAACGTGGAGTCTGAAAAAGCTAACAGTTGAATTTTACATCTCCACGTGTAGTAAATAAAAATAGTAATAAATGAAACTTAGAACATGAAATTACTAAATCAAACCAAAATCTGAAACAACAATAAATAGCAAAAAGTTAAGAACACCAGAGAATTACAGGGGAAAAAAGAAGAGATGCAGTGTAAAGGGAAACTATGCTCAGATAATTCCCATGCAGAGCTGAGGGATGACACACATCAGCTGTGTCTCACATGTGCAGCATGAGACGAGGTGGCTACCCGTCAAACTCGTTGACCCGACATGATCAAACACTTTTTTTCCTCTGGCTATAGGTGGGAAAGCTAAAGGGAAAAAAACCCATAAACATACTATGAAGGACAGAAAGACCTGCATTTAAGATTCTCATCAGGCGAGTGTGACATCCATGAACGTTTCTGCAGGTAAAATCTCTTAAAAGGTTTCAGGAGGAGAAAGAAGACAAATAAAAACATCCTGCACCAGGTGCTGCTATGATGCAACCTCACACTAGTCAGTGAACTAATCAGGAATTAAATAATGTAGTTGATAATAAATAAGAGGAGGTGGGTGGTCCTGGTCCTGAGGGAGTGGGTCCAGACAAGAAGAGGAGGTGGGAGGTCTGGGAGACCCAGCTTTACTCAGCCAGCTCTGCTCTCAGTAGAGCTGGATTGACATCTCTGTGTTGTGACATCCTGACACACAGCGCCAGTAGCCCCGCCTCTAGGTAACAGCTGTCCAATCACCAACGTTTTTCCCACGATATCCATTCAAGTGTCTACAAAGTTTTTACGCTTGTCTGGGGTCACAGCAGCCACAGATCATCAGCTGTCCATGCTGCAACATTCTAACAGGACACCAAGAAGACAGAGACATCATCCTGAGTGCTCACCTGCTGCAATGGACTTGTTTCTTTTTGAAGACACAACACACAACAACATTTCCTTACAAACACCCCAATCTTTGGCATCACCAAAGATTGGGGTGTTTGGTGATGCCAAAGATTGGGGTGATGCCAAAGATTGGGGTGTTTGGTTGGGTTTTAGCTTAAACCCAACCAAAAAATAAGTCAAACCTAAAGCCTACAGATGTTTAAAAGGGCAGAGGCCTGGACAGAATGTCCCTGTAGTGTTAAAATGTCCTAACGGATGTGCTGTCAAAGCCATAGGAACACTGTACACTACTTTTATTATTTGAGAATTTACTTTGCAGATTCTATATTTATAATCTTTCAAGTATAATCAGCTAATAAAGATGATGTATTAGTATCATCAGGTTACCCACCTGGCTTTGCACATACAGGTTAAAATCATTATTCATATTTACACACTTGTGCATAAAATATAATCCAACAATATTATATATACTGATGTGATATTAGGAATTCTGCATAAAGAGTACTTTTACTTTTTTAAATTGAAGTTTGTTTTAAAGGTTATATGTTTACTTTAGTTATTTCGACACTGCGGTAGTACTACTTCTACTTGATTGATTTGAGTAGGTCTTCCACCAATAAAGTTAGTTTCACCTCACACCTGACTTGAATGGTCTCGTTCCCATTCATATGAGCCCATTCAATTCAGGTGTGTAACTAACCTGGAGGAGAACCAGGGGATGACCACTCACCAATTTACCTCAGATTAAAAGTGAACTGTAGTTCATGTAAAATCTGCTCAAATACACTTAATCCACTCTGCAAAGCCCTTAGAGTCTTACCAAACAGCTATGCATACTGGTCTTAATGTTCGTACCATTGAGCCCTTCTGCATCCTGTACATCCAGGAACGGGGCCGGTCCCCAGATTCGGACAGTCCCGTCGTCAGAGGCACTGGCCAGCAGTCCAGGCAGAACAGGGTTCCAGCTTACACAGTTGACTGTGCGGGTGTGACCAGTCAGCTCTGCGATAGGCAATTCACTACGCCGGTGCCAGATGTAAACTTTGTGGTCTGAGAATGAAAGCATCATTATGCTTCAAATGTTTGTACGTATGTTGCATTTATGTACACATAGGATTGTGTCCCCACCCACAACAGCAACAAGATCATGAAGTACACAGAAGACACTACAGTGGTTGGGCGAGGTGGATTGGCTGTCGGAATGGTGTGGAGTCAATAACCTGCTCCTCAATACCACAAAAATTAAGGAGCTTGTTATTAACCTGCTGTTCAATACCACAAAAAAACGAAGGAGCTTGTTGACTTTAGAAAGAACAAAATTGACATCTAGCCACTAGATGACCGTAGACAAGGTACCAGTGATCAGGTTCCCAGGCATTGAGCTGGTGGATGACCAGACCTGGAGCCAAAACCAAGGAGCTGTTGAAGAAAGTGCAGCAGAGACGGTATTTTCTGAAAAACCTCCCCCAAAATCTGCTCCTTGCCTTCTATCTTTGCTCCTTCAAGAGTGTGCTCACGTTTAGACTGTGTGTGTGGTACAGCAGCTGCATTTCCTCAGAGAGGAAAGTACCCCATAGCAGAGAGAACAACTGACTGTACCCTCCCCACTCTGGACCACTTCATGCTGAAAAAAAGCCTTAGACATTTCACAGGACTGATCACATCTCGGTCATTGCTAGGTCCAGCTCTTCCATCGGGCAGGAGATACAGAGAAAGGAAAATGAAGGACAAACCTTATTAGAAACTGCTTTTATCCAAAATCCATAATAAAACTGCTCTCATTTTACTCCCCCCAATGTGCAATAAATATACCTAGTCACCCTGTGCAATTTGTACATTTAACCAGTGCAGTGCATATAACAATTGCACTGCATTGGAATCTTGATGTAATGCAGCATACTGTTACATACATTATTTTTCTTTTCTTCTATTTTTTATTTTATCTCGTCTTTAACTATTATACCTCACATTGAGTCGATTATACCTCACATTGTAATTTTCTACTCCTTAACTCAGACAAAACAGAGGTTATGATATTTGGACCCAAAAATCTTAGAGACAAGGTATGTGGTCAGATTACTACACCTACACCTCCCTGGTGGTGTGGAGGGGGAGTTTCCTCCTGTAGGCCTCCTTCCCCTCCCTGATCCTGACAGACAGAACCCTCTGAACCCTCTTCACTGCCTCCCTGTCTCCAGAACTGAACGCTGCCTTCTTCTCATTCAGGATATGTTTTATGTCCTTGGTGACCCAGGGCTTGTTGTTGGGGAAGCAGTGAATGGTTCTTGTTGGTACGTGGGTGTTCACACAGAAATTGATATAATCTGTGATGCAGTCTGTCAGTCCATAGATGTCCTCACCATGAGACTCACAGAGAGTCTCCCAGTCGGTGGCTTCAAAGCAGGCCTGCAGGGCTTCATTAGCCCCCCTGTCCACTTCTTAACAGTTTTAGTGGTGGCAGGCTGCCTCTAAACCAAAGGTGTGTACTGGGGAAGGAGGTGAACCAGATTGTGATCAGACTTGCCCAGGGGGGGCAGGGCATGGAGCTATATGCTTTTTGTTCTCCATCTTTACCAGAGCTGTCAGTTCGTCCATCTTATTGTCCAGAGATCTCACGTTGCCCATGATCAGAGACGGGAGATGCGGCTTAAATCTTCTAAAATTCTCCCTGCGCATCTCACATCTCCGTTCTTTATTCCCACCACGCTGTTTTCTTCCTCCTCTGCATCCCCTTCTTCTTCTCCTCCTTATTTTATCGGGGATGTTAAAAGATCTTGCCAAAGTTAAGTCCTTAAGGCCGGTAGTCCTCAGTGCAATCAGCTGATCCCGCGAATAGACGAATCCAGCTCCATGAAACTGTTGCGCACCGGTCTTTTGAATGAGCGAGAGAATAAGCCCAAGGATGAAAAAGGGGATAAAAACTCTCTCAAACAACATTATTTGAGAGGGCAAATCTAAACTAACTTAACGGATCAATGAGTTACTAAAAAAGAATTAAAGATAAAATATAACTGAGTAAATTAAAGGAAAAGAAAAAAAGAAAGAGACGGCGTGTAACAGGCTCACGCCTGCGCACAAGACAAGACAAAATATTTTTACCATAATTTTCACCTTCAACAATTAGTTGAACAAATCTGGACAAAACTTGAGTAAAAAAAAGCATCAGACTGGGATGTCCAGCCATTGGTGTGTGAGTGTGCTTTTGTATGTGCATGGGTGAATGAGAAGCAGTGATAAGCACTTTGAGTTCCAGTACGGGTAGAAAAGCACTTTATAAGTGCAGAACATTTATCTTATCTTATGTTTATTGGAATGGTTGTGTGGGTTAGAGGTCGACTGGTTAATCAGGGGAAGGAGGTGAACCAGATTGTGATCTGACTATAATGACACTTCCTACTTCTTCCACTTTTACTCTTTACTTGCTCGTCAGCATGAGGTTTAAAAAACTGATCTCCAGAGAAGCACAACTGTACTTTAAATATTGAAGCATGAGAAAAACAATGATGTCATTATATTCTTGTGCAAATTAGATGACTAATGGCAGCAGAGATAATATGTACTTGTCTCTTACCTTCACTGCCACTTGCAATGAAGTCTTCATTGTGTCCTCCGAAGCACGAGTGGATGGTGTAGAAGCCCTGGGTCACTCCTTGGTACTTCCTCACCAGCACCCGGTCCTGCAGGTCCCACAGGTGCACTCCCTAAAAACGGACAGCATTAACTGAGATACACAACATTGACTGGTGCTGTAGCAACTAGCTCTGGTTTAAATGAGGGTGTAGTACACTGTGGCTTACCTGAGTAGCAACATTGAGCAGGGCTAACCTTCCATTTCTGGATACGGTGAAAGACATGATAGGATGGTCCTCTTGTACTCTGAAAACACAACACAAAACATATTTTACAGCTGGATCAAATTTACAACACTAAAAATAAATAGGTGTAGTGTGCTGAATAATTAGTAAATAATTAATAAATTGTTAATAAATACTTACTTCTAGACTTAATTACTGTAAGTCCCAGTAACTCTTTATGAAGCCTCAAATTAATCCTATATGACTTCTGATTGGAAAGTGATTATTTACTTTACATGTCACACTTTTATCCAAAGTGACTTACAAAGAGAAAACAACGCCAATCTTTTGGTTTCTGTAAATACTGACCTACTAAAAACTAAGATTCAAGATTCAAAACACTTCATTAATCTAAGAGGAAAGTTTTTTGCCTAGATACAGCCGCTCTCATTTCAGAAAGATTAGAAGACCCACAACCATAAATAGCACCAACAAATATAAATACAAAAACAACAAACATATAAAATCAAAAAACAAAAACATAATAACATCAATCTCTAGAGTTGTTGTTCTTCTCTCTCCCCTTTACAGAGGGAGGCAGGGGAAGAATTGAAGAGTTGACAGCCACAGGAAGAAATTATTTTCTGTGGCGTTCAGTGGAGCGCTTGACATTGATGAGTCTCTGGCTGAATGTGCTCCTCTGACCAGCCGGGACACTGTGTAGGGGGGTGGGAGGTCCATGATTGAGAGGAGTTTGGAGAGCATCCTCTTCTCAGCAACAATGTGTAGAGGGTCCAGCTCCACCAAGAACGGAACCAGCCCTCCTGATTAATTTGTCCAGTCTGATAGTGTCAAGCTGCTGCCCCAGCAAACCACAGCAAAGAAGATTACACTGGACACCACAGACTCATAAAACATCCGCAGCATGGTGCTGCAGACATTAAAAGACCTGAGCTTATCTAAGTACACTCCCAGGTACTTGTACTCAGACATAACCTTTGCCTCTTCTTCCCTTATAGTGAGAGGTGTGACAGGTCCCGAGTACCCTGTGATGCTTCCAGGGCCCTGATAAGACCCAACTTGTCAAAAACATGCTTGGAATTGTTGCTAGAAATTTTTTGTGAATGTTTGTGTGTGTTAGACATATTTGAAATAGTTTTTAAACATGTGAGGTTTAAATGTTTTTTAAAGGTGGTGATAGTATCAGCTAGTTGAATGAAGCAGGGCAAGTCATTCCACCAGGACAACAAAGGAGAATAGACTCGATTGGGACTAGAAATTTTTACTTTCCTCCCATTCACAGATCTAAGATGAGCAGAAATGTAGATTACTAACTAGAAAGTTCCTGGGGAAACTTTGAAGGTGCCTGCCACCTTCAAAGTTTGACCGATAGGGCTATCTGAAAAGTAAAGCCAGGTGAAGAAAAGTAAAGTGAGGTGAAGAAATGTCGCCGTTCCAGGCAGACTTGCTCTGCATGCCTCCCTCTTTCTGTGCGCCCTGCACTCTGTGTGTAAGGCCTGTATCAATGCGGAGAATAATGGAATGTTAAAAAACGTTAAAAAGGCGGTTCATGCTAGAAAACCCTCAAATAAAGCTGAATTACAACAATTCTGCAAAGATGAGTGGGCCAAAATTCCTTCAGAGCGCTGTAAAAGACTCATTGCAAGTGATCGCAAACGCTTGATTACAGTTATTGCTGCTAAGGGGGCCCAACCAGTTATTAGGTTCAGGGGGCAATCACTTTTTCACACAGGGCCAGGGCCACTAGGTTTGGATTTTTTTCTCCCTAAATAATAAAAACCATCATTTTAAAACTGCATTGTGTGATTACTTGTGTTATCTTTGACTAATAGTTAAATGTGTTTGATGATCAGAAACATTTTGTGTGACAAACATGCAAAAGAATGAGGAATCAGGAAGGGGGCAAATAGTTTTTCACACTATATTGTGTACAATTACCACTGTTCAATATACTGTATAATACCACAGATTTTCAGATATTTATGGGTTTTTTTTTTTGTTTTTTGGGCGTTTTTTTTTTTGTGTCGTGCTGTTTTGTCATTTGTATTTTGTTGTTCTGGAAGCTCTGTCACTTAAACAAATTCCTTGTACGTGCAAGCGTACTTGGCAATAAAACTCTTTCTGATTCTGATTCTATAGGTTTGGTCGGCTGGGGGACTTTCCTGGCATTCTAAACTCCTCCTTCTTCTTCCTCCTTCTCTCTCTCTCTATCTCTCTCATCATTACATCATAGCTATCCAATCAAATTGCCACCTTACCTTATAATGCACTGATTTCGAACATTACTGTGAGGAATCTTGGTGTTATTTTTGATCAGGATATCTTGTTTAACCATTACATAAAAGAAATCTCCAGAACTGCCTTCTTCCACCTCAGGAATATTTCTAAGATTAGGAGCACCTTGTCTCCGAGTGATGCTGAGAAACTAGTCCATGCTTTTGTAACTTCTAGACTGAACTACTATAATTCATTACTGATAGGATGTCCCAGTAACTCAATCCAGAATGCTGCAGCCAGAGTTTTGACTGGACTTAACAAGAGAGATCATATTACTCCTACATTAGCTTATCTTCTTTGGCTCCCTGTTAAATATAGAATAGAGTTTAAAATACTTCTCCTCACATATAAATTAATAAATGATCAGGCGCCAACATATCTTAAAGACCTGATAGAACCTTATTATCCCCTTATTATTATCCCCTCTTAAATGGAGTTTTTCCTCTCCACTGTTGCCTAGTGCTTGCTTAAATGGGACTGCTGGGTTTTCTGCATTATTTTGTTTATATATACACTTATATTTTTACAAGGTCCTAAACCTGAAATGCCCTGAAATGACTTTTGTTATAATTTGGCGATACAAATAAAGATGAATTTAATTGAATTGAATCTGTATAAGGTGTTAAACCTTACACTGCAAAATGCCTTGGGATGGCTTATTTTGTTTTTTGGATATAAATCAAAATCTGAATCAAATAATGCAGAATTTAAAAAATTTAAAAGAAATCACATTCCTCCTTCATTACCATTT
>JAUMTR010000008.1:20358497-20377843 GCA_032270685.1 Microctenopoma stevenorrisi
CTGTTGGGTTTTCTCTGAATATATTGATATAATGTGTAAGGTCTTAAACCTTACACTGTAAAGTGCCTTGAGATAACATTTGTTGTAAAATGGCGCTATATAAATTAAATTGAATTGAATTGAATTGAAAGTCAATGAATGTTGCTGGAAAAAGTATGTAAAGCCTTTTAGGTCTGATTTTTCTATAAATCATGCTGCTCCATATGTGGAAACAGTTTTGAACTCTTGTCTCAATGATGTCTGTTATCTAGTTATCCTGCTGTCCCTGCACGGGTTCCCTTTGTTTTGTTTCTCTCTTTTGTTTTTCTTTTGTCTTAAGATGTAAAAGCGTACGTAATGTTGCTTCACATGCCGCTGTAATCGACTTCAAATCATTTTTATCAGGATCCCCTCTGTTTTACTAAACAAGTACAACTCTGTTGGACATCTACTTTGACTCACTCTGTACAGAGGTGTTACTGTATTCTTCATTAATCTCTGGCTGTCTTTCCCCACTAACTTGCAGAGTTCACAAAAACCTGATGACAGCGAGTTTAAATTTGCTCACAGAACTTATATTAGTTTATGACAGCTGTGTCTGTGGAGATTCTGTGCCTGTGGAGGTCATGGTCCCCCATCACCCCCCACAAAAAAAATTATTGAAGATGTTTTCACACTAAAGCGGCTGTGGCTCAGGTAGAGTGGTCATCCACCAATCTTTGGATTGACTGTTTAATTACCAGCAAGTTGCCCCTTGTGAGTCAAGCCAGCTGCATGGCAGCTCTGTCACCACTGTGCGATTATGTGTATAATTGTGGATGTAAATAGGAAACTGTGAAAAATCACTTTGAGGTAGATAAACACTATATTAGTGCTATGCAGTTTAAGTAAACTTAAATTAAAATTACATTTGCTGACCTGCTGCTGGCTTTGCTCCTCCAGGTTGAGTTTGACTTCTAGTGACTGTCTTGCCTCCAAAAAGGCCTTCCGATGCTTCCGGTCAGCCATGTAGTATGACATGACACCCACGGTGATGGCACAAACATAGATCACAATGTTGGCCAGCAACTTTAAAACAGGGAGAAAAACAGTTTGGTTTATCATTCCTGTTCCAAAAAACGACTTCACCTCAAACCATTTGCTGGATCTTTAATAATATTTAGGCCATTGTGATGTGATTGTTTAAACTATTTTGACTAATTTAGGATTAGAAATAGTTACAGATTTCAGGTAAATGCAAAAAATTAAGGGTATTTTTACTTGGATCAGTAAATCAAATCAAACCAGCAGTAGAAAAAGTACAACTTGCAATCAACCCAATTCACAAAAAGTTGGGATGCTGTGTAAAAACATATAAACACAATCCAATGATTTTCAAGTCTCATAAACCCATATTTTATACACAAGTGAACATTTAATTTACAGGGCTAATTTGAAGCATAGTGTAGTGCAATGTAGCATCCCCTCTTTTTTCAACAATACCATGTCAACATCTAGAAAAGGAGAAGACCGGTTTCTAACAAAAATAATTGGCCTTATATAGAGAGAACTATATTAAATAAAATGAGGTACGTATTCACATTTTAATAAATTAACAACACAGTAGAAGACATAACAAATACATATAGCTTTTTAACAGTAAAATACAAAATCTGGACTTTTAAATTGATATTCTGTAAAACTAAAAATTAGAATGTCGAATATAACATTGTGGGAATTTGCAGTCTTTTTTTTCACAATTTTACTGTAGTGAAATAGTTCTGAATGAATAATTATTATACATCATGTAGAAAAACAGTGGTTTAACATTTGTTTCTATACAGCATGTCTATAAAAATCCAAAATATGATTTAGAAGCTTTAGAAACATGCATCTGCTGTAGAGTTAAAGTAATTCCAGAATAATATCTCATGAAAACTTTTTTAAGAGACTAGAACAGACTGTTTGCTGTGGTGACATATGGTGACATATTCATACACTGACGTTAGACATGATTGTGTCATTTTACATTTCTTTCTACTGGAGGCCTCTAGGTAATGCTGGACAGCTTTTTGAATGTAGTAAGGCATTTGGACATAAATCCACTGTTTGCTTTTCATATCACATACTTTAAGTTACCACGTTGCTACAACATACAGAATTTGTATTTAATATGATTAAATCTGAGTTTGCTGTTTACGGAATAATTTTAGTAGACAAACTACAGTTTACCCTAATTTAGAAGGAGGAAAATCTTTAAATCTGACAAATGTAAGTTTATTTTGCAGCATTTAAATTCATTTCCAATAAAATGCACGAAATACATTGTATTTAGACAGCTAGCTCATTATTGTTGGGCTTCAAGCATATTTAAAAGACATAATGGCTTGGATGTCCTGTAATTTCTAGTCCTTAATACAAGACAAATATTATTCTATTTGGGCCTAAAAACCCCAGAGACATGTCTAGTCATCAAGTCATGATGCTACTCTAGAGAATATAGCTCTGGCCTCAAGTGCTCCTGTAAAGAATCTTGGGGTAATCTTTGACCAGGGTATCTCCTTTACCACCTACATAAAAGAAATATCTAGAACATTCATCCTTCAATTCAGGAGTATTTTTAACTTAGGAGCATCCTGCCTCAAAGTAATGGGGGGACAAACGAGTATGTGTGCCCAGGCCCATGGACGGGTAGGGTCCCAAAACTGGACAGAGAGGGCCCAGAACTGGGCCTATAGGGAATTGCCGATCGATCAGCAATCCTTTTATGCGGCAAACACATTGCGTAGTGTGTTAAAACACTTAGAAGGAAGCGACTGATGCTCGGTTTGGGGATGGGGGGAAGGGACCACCCAGGCCTTTGGCTGGCCTGATACCACAGCATGTGGTTTTATTGTACTGTTTTACAAGAAAGCAATCAATGTTTAAACATTTGTTGTGTGTTCATTCTGTGTGATTGTTTTGTTATTCTTTGATTCTTCTTTAAACACAGTAGTATTAATTATTTATTTAATGGTTAATTTACAACATGTCAAGGCTTGAACCAGTGCTGCGCTTGCAGCTGAAGCAAACTGAGAGGTAGAGAAGCTATTGATGAACGAGAGGATAGAAAAAAATTAAAATTTAAATATGATTAGTAAATTGTGGTATAGTATTTTTATTATTACAAAGCCTGGCAATGCCATAATTAAATTAAACCAGTAAATATACAAATAGAAATAGCTATATGACAAGTTGGCTATTGATGTGTAGAAGTCCTGATCACTTCTTTATGAGCTTTATGAGTTGTAGTTCTGGCTACATGATGTTACATACTTGTAAGTAAATGCATATCACAAAACCATCTACCTGTACTTCTACCCCACCCCCTGTTCCCTTCTTTTACCTGTCTGCCAAGTGCTCCCCCCTGGATGTCTTCCTGCTGCTGCTGAGCAATGGTGACACCCAAAACCAGTGTATGAACTCCACAGGACACAGTAGTTATGAGCACAATGGGTGTCAGTCTCAAAGGCAGAGTCAGGAAAAACGAGAAACTGAAGAAAGCTTGCCAGCCCACTGTGTCACTGGCCTGGTGAAAACGAGCATAGTTCAGACCCAGGTAGCAGAATATTTGAGCTGCTATTAGAACCCACAAGGCATAGGGCACCACCCGTCTTGAGATGCGATCTGGAAGCAGGCTGAAGCGGCACAGAAGGTAGAGGAAAATATCAGCTGCCAGTCCCACTGATGCCACCAAAACAGAAGCAAGCTTGTCAGTAGTGTAGACCACTGCACACATGACAATTATGTAGCTATCAAAGAGGGCTGCAAACACAACAAGCACCAACAGGGTTTCATGTCTCTGACGTCTAAAGTAAGTCTGGTACAGGTTCTCCAGAGACTCGGGTGCAAAGGTGAGGCGCATGAACCGCGGCAGACAAAGACAGCATCCTGAGCTCCGAACTGTGACCTCTTTGGTTCGCCCCACTGCCTGCCCGGGGTCAGAGGGCAATGTCACTGAGCAGTCCGCTGAATACTCCGCAGAGTACTCTGGCTCAGAAAAGGCTCGGTTCCGAGGCATGTGGTACTCTTTCGTGCCTTCTACTTTCTTTCAAAAAATGGAAAGTGGCTTGTTGTTCTACAGGAGTAGACCTGACTCTGAGACTGCACAGATAGCATCATCTGCTGGTTTCTCTGAGGAGTAACCCTGGTTTTCCCCTGAGAGTCAACATTTGTGGGAAAAATCTAGCAGTGCGTCAATTGTCAGGACCTGTGCATTGCCGAGATGTCTTACATAGTAGTGCCCATGGTCACTTGACTCAGTTGGTGTTGTGTCATAGGTACAGACAGAGCCCGCCTACTCTTGTTCAGCAACGTGATCTAAAAAATGGGCACTTGTTGTTTCCTCATTCAGGATTAGAAACTGCTAGACCAGCTGCCTTGCACTTTTGCCTTCGACAGTCTTGTACCATGTCAAGATTGGTCAATTCATTACTACTGAATCAGCGAAGTTATATTGGTCTCCATCGTTCTGCAGTGCTGGACCGCTTTTAGCATTGTGGTCTTCCATCGTCATGCCTCACATTTCCTGAATCAAGAGGAACACAAAAGGAAGAAATGCACAATGGTTTAATCTCTCACACACGCATTTAATTTGCCTTTAACAAATTCTGGTGACAGGGTAGGTACAGTAAGGTCATTACTTCCTGCACCTACTGGCTGAAAAAATATAAGCACAATATCTGTGTTATGTCAGTTTAATTAAGCAGTTTATTACACATGTTTTTATTACTGGCAATATTTGAATACAGACGTTTTCCATAACTTTAAATTACTCTTCACTTTGACCACATCAGACGTCGTTCAAATATTTGCGAGCGTCTTTCTCCTATCATCACAGTTTCCCCACAGTAAGACTACTCAAGCAAATAGTTCCTTTGTGATATGTATGCCGAACAATATTTTGTGAGGTTTGCACTTTACCGATGGCGAAGTGATAGCTTTATCGTCTGGGTCTGTCCTGCAGGCCTCACAAGCTACATGTTGCGCTCAACGATGGAGAAGTGTTAAAACACACAGAAGACAGTAGAGTCCTATAGTGCAGAGAAATATCCAGTGTCAACTGTCAGCTCATACGGGGACCAATGTCCGACACCAAGTGTTTAAATGGCTGCTTTAGCATCTCTGAGCTGGTGGGTTTGACTGATGTGATGTGAATCAGGTTTCACTTCTCTCTCAACTGTCCACTTACAGTATGTCGTTTACTTGTCATTTGCTTGTTAACGTACTGATGGAAGCAGATTTTCTGTTTATTCTTTTTGATACTGTTAATATCTTAACCATAATCTATAACGTACTGCTGCATTCGCTTACCCGAGTCTATCCAGGTTTCGTCTCCTCTATGTGCCAGTGTTATTTTCTTTACACAAATGGCCTGAAAAAAAGCAGTTAAGAATATATTCCACCTCGGTTTGGAAGAAATTAAGGTATGGCTTAGAGAAAGTCGCAACAGTGTATGCACAAATCGCCGCTTCAGTCCTTTTCAGTGTTTTCCGCAGAAGACACGGAAAAGATTCAGCGTCAAGTTACGCGCATTAAAAACAATTTCCGGTCTCTGTCAAAGTAAAAATTTTATTTAGAAACTTAACTGCGACCTATTAGTGACATAGTAAAATCAGAATTTGTTTGTCACAGTTGGCATGAGCACATACTCATCTAATATTTTTATTTATCATACATACCTAACTTACAAATCCTGTTAGCATGATATATAACATAAAAATATTACCAGGTCAGCATGTATCTGCATGGAACCCATGTGATAGCAGCTCTTTTTGATAGCACTATGCTGCCACTGGGGGTGTATTGATTGTTCCACTGAAGCCCTGCTGCGAACCTCTGATCATCATGTAAATTGTTGCCATTTCACCAGCATCTCTCGCCTACAGCAGTGTCCCAGACTGAGTGACTAAGGTCACATTGCAGAAACACAAGCAGGCAGTCTGTGTCCGTGGATACAGACACCTTCTTTGTCACAATTAATCTCGGGAGTCTTGATGAATTGTTTTCAGATGTGATGCTTTTTTAATAAATTATGCATATATGCAACTTTGTTGCTTAGTCACTTATTTAATATAAAACTGTTTATTCTGTAAGAGAAACACTTCACATTCTGACGTGTTCACATCCTTACATCTTTAATTGAGTTTTTATTTTTAATTTGCCTATAAAACACGTAATGAAGAATGAGTAATAATAAAATATAATACAGTATATTATATTAAATACGTTTCAAGCATTTGTTATGATGATTTAAAATAGATAAACCTCCTTTCGCCATACACACACATGCAATATGAGGCGCAAATTCCCTGATTCAACATGGCGGTTGAGTTGACGTAAGGCAGAGGCAGAGAAGCGGCATCCACGTCTATTCAAGTACTGACTATCTCATCATGCAGGAACCGTGGTGACTAGAAATCGCATACATTTTGCTACACGCCCCATTACGTCAGAACGCAGCGTACGCACATTTCTTACACTACGTTGCTGACGTGTAGGTAGGGAAGTGGTTGTCGAGCTGTGTTCCTTGCTGTTGCTCGACATTAAAAGTATTTGTAATTGGCAGCTCACTATGAAAGCAGCTGGCATGCTATTTGGCTGTTTGATAAAATAAGAGAGAAATACTAGCCGGAGCGATTGCACAGGTAGGGTACTTCGAATTAATTCTCCGGCAAGAGCTAGCAGGTTGTTGTGTCAAATGAAGTTAGCAACCCGAGCTAATGTTAGCCCTGTAACGATACTGACACTACATGAAATATATACATGAATATAACGGCAGCTGGCTCTTTTTAACGTTACTGTTAAAAATGTTTTTATCCACAGCCGTCATTATTAATATTCATTAATATTAAGCCTATGGTAATGGGGACACTGTTTTTTCTCTCGATTAGTTCAGTCAATACTGCGATACTTCTCTCCGAAGATATTAGCAGAAAAAAGGAAAATTTTCAGAGCAGTGTGCTGGCTTAACCCATTGACACCGAGACGGAATCTGTCTCACACGAGTGGCAGAAACTAATACGGAGCACAAAGCAACCCGCAGAAACAGCACGGTCGGTCCTGCTTTACCCATCATACCTAGAAAAGTACAACCACCTGAAGGAAAGTTATCTACCAAGCAGGTGGAGGGCATTGGAAGCTAAAGGCCAATTCACACTTTTTACCTGACCTGCAATAGATTAACTCTTGCATTACAGGATACCCCTATGCTGCTGTTCATTGAACAACTGGGAATGTGTATGGGGACATGTTCTATACACACAAAACACTGCAAAATATGATCGCATCTTTGGACACTTGCATAGGATATGACTAAATACTGGATATAAAATTTAGGGAAAGAGTTGTAAGAGTTTTAATCCATTACATAGAGAGCTATGCAATCTTGAGGAGTATTAGGCTGTACTTAATCCAACTGTTAAAAAAAAATAAAAGTAAATAAATATAGATGACGTTAATAAAAAAAAAATACCCCAGATTAACAAACCCTCTGCTTTAAACAGGTTTGGTTGACCACAGCAATTTTATGAAGAAGTGTGAGTGAACACAATAATGGGAAAGAACCGGGTCCCAGACCTGTACAGAGCCCCCTTTCCTTTATACTCCATTAAAGTGGACCGTAAGACAGGGCTTGTGATCACAGCAGGAGGAGGTGGGGCATCTAAAACAGGTATAAAGAATGCTGTGGTAAGTATAGAGCATCAAGTGTTTTAGTGATGAAAAAATTTTTTTAATAACACTACAGTAATTTTGTTGAGCTGTATAACACACTGCAACTGATGCAGAGCACAAGTATGCTGATTGCTTATGCCGTGTGTATTTGGCTTTCTATTCTTACAGTGTTTTGTTATATTTTTTGTTTTTGCTGAAGTTGCTGTGCGTTGAACCTTCTGACCTGCGGTACAATCCAGAATAATACTAGTACTGCATGCAACAACATATTTAGTCTGAGTCTATAAATGGAAGTAGGGAGTCCACGTTGTCATGAATATGTAAACCAACTGTAGCAGTAGCACACTCACACATAGTTATAACCATGTGTTTCAGCACTTTCTGGATCTGCAGCTGGTTGAAGAACACAAATACAGTGCCAGTCTCCTTCACTCTCATGATACTGACACACGTGCCACCATGAACATGGCTGTAGGTGATGGTGTAATTGCTGCAGGTCAGGACGGGACCTGCTGTGTGATGAAGATTAAATACTGCAAACAGAAAGGAGGTCAGCATGCTGCTAAAGATGGTGAGACTTACTGCTACACTCTAAAATACAGTATACCTTCTGGTTAGAAATGGATACTGTATGTGTGTATTACCATTAACCTATAGCATCGTATGAACACTTCTACCCCTGTGAAAAATTTCCACAATGTGCACAAATTGCCATTTTCCAGTATTATGTGACTAGCAAGGAGCAGGTGTGTTAAAGTTGATGATATGGCTCTCGCATTCTCTCATACTGGTCACTGGAAGTTGAACATGGCACCTCATGGCAAAGAACTCTCTGGGGATTTGATGGGGATAATCTGTAGAATGACTATTTTACATTGTACAGTGTCATATCTTCAGTGTTGTCCCATGAATAGATATATTATAATATTTACAAAAATGTAAGGGGTGTACTCACTTTTGTGACATACTGTATATATTCCTACCAGTGTGTTCGGAGTCTGCCAAGTGGCCTTCTCCCAGTGGATGCCCTGAACAAGCATCCTGCAGATAAAACCAGATAGAACCAATCAGTGTGTTAAAGACAGACTTTAACACACTGATAAACAAGATACTCTTCCACTTGAGGCAGTAACTGTGAAATCACCAACTTTATCTTTCTGAAAAGGTTTTAGCTTTATTTGTCATTGTTTTCATTCTCACTACTTTGTTTTCCAATAAACAATTATGCAGTAGGGAACAACGTGCAAAAGGAAGGTACCAGGCGACGAGTTGGGAAAGGAGAGACAGGTGTACAAGATGGAGGTGTGGCATCAAGAGTTGTGTCACATATAAAGGACGAGACAACCCTTGTCTCTGTGACTGGTTTTGCTGAAGTGCAGTCAGACCTGAACCCTCAGGACCCTCTCCAAAAGGTAGTCAGGTTCAGTGCTGACATGGGCCTTCTATTGACAGGAGGCACGGATGGACACGTCCGAGTCTGGCAGGTAAACACTGTCTAATTCATACATATCAGCTATGAGTGAGTGGTGTATGTAGGCTCTGAAACATTCCCTAGTTAATCTTGATTATCTGTGAGTAACAGCCAATGGTTTTCTATGAACACAGGTGATAAGTTGCTGTAATCAGTTGCTACAGTGATTTACTCAGGGATTACTAATATTTGAAAAATCAAACCCGCCTCCCGCATGAGTCGTATTATGTCCTCTTTTTACTGGGGAACTGAATTGAGAGCATCTTCACCAGCTGCATCTCTGTGTGGTATGAAGGCTGCACTGCCTCCTGTAGGAAGTCCTTCCAATGCAGGGTGGATGCAGCCAGCATTATCATCGGCGCCCCACTACCTTGTGTCAAGGACATTTTCTATACCCACCTCACTCGTAGAGCCATCAGCATTGCTAATGACTCATCCCACCCCTTACACTCCCTCTTCAGCCTCCTCCACTCACTAAAAAGCTACCGGAGCTTCCAGGCCAGCTCCACAAGACTGTCCAACAGTTTCATCCACTGAGCTGTCCACTACCTCCACTCTTTGTCCTCTTCCCCTTGGACGGTAACAAGAGTTACCTTCTACCAAGTACAATTCATCAGTTGCCACAATAACTGTGTTTTTGCATATCTCAAATGCTGGTCTAAAATGCCTCTTCTCACTTTCTCACTGTTATTTTTTTTGCACCACAGACCATTGCACACTACAAATTACTTACAAGTTCTATTGTTATTAATCTTCTATCTTAATGTTTAATACTTTTTTATATTTTATACCTGTACTATGAAGATGACAGAGAAACAGCATTTCGATTCACCTGTATGTATGAATATATAGTGAATTCACATTAAACGGCTATTTGATTTGATATAAGCAAGCTTTAGTTTTTCAGCTGTTTTATGCATTTTTGGTCGATTTGTCCTTTCTGCTGTTTCTTGTTCATTTCTACTCGTGAACAAAATGTTGCATAACAAAAAGGATACCATAGAAATACAAATGTTGATGATTTGATCTTTTTTATTATTACTGTGAACTTTATTAAGACTTGTGTATGCAGAATGCAGGAAATACTCTTTTGTCTTGTTCTTGTACAGTTTCCCTCTGTGAAAAAGATGTTGGATTTCAAAGCACATGAAGGAGAGATTGAAGACTTGGATATGAGTCCTGGAAACAAGGTGAAAGTCAGATACCTTCTGACATTTAACATTTTTTACGTTTAAGTTTTAAATAGTGACATATCTTAATTTGTCGGTATGTTGTGTTTTGTTCTGATACAGCACCTGGTCACCGTTGGGCGGGACTTTGCCTGCAGCGTCTGGACTGGCAACCAGTTGGCTATGGGTTTGAAATGGGATGACACCCTGTCTCACATATCTGAAAAGACTTATCGATATATGGCTTGCAGGTTATTATTCAGTAAAAGAGTTTGCTAGCTGTTGCTAGCTGTTTACTTACACATCCTGGATATATGACTTCATGTACGTTTTGCATGTGTCTCAGGTTTGGAAAGGTAGAAGACCAAAAAGATGCCCTGAGGCTTTACACAGTTCAGATCCCCCATAAAAGAGACAGGAAACCTCCTCCCTGCTACCTTACCAAGTGGGATGGCAAGAGCTTCCTGCCCATGTTGACAGCTCCCTGTGGCACTGATGTGATCTCTTGTCTATCTCTCAGGTACCTGATAACTGGACAATGGACTGCCTGTAAGATAAGTCAGCATAGTTATTTAGTCTTTGTTTAAATGCATTAAAAATAAACATAAAAGGATGAGAGTTGTGACATACAGGAATTTTCTTTCATTTCTTTGAAGCTTAGCTTAGCTGGAGAGGGTGTGTGCGTGTGTGTGTGAGGGGGGGGTGACAACTTTTTTTTTTTTTATTTTGTTTCAGTCCCCCCTGAACTCTGTAATATGGAACTTAATCAGACTTTGCAGTGTAAAACTCTTAATTTTTCACAGCATGAAATGTTAACTTGTCTTGACAGTGATTCTGGAACATTTCTTGGTCTTGGAACTGTAACGGGATCAGTAGCTATCTACATTGCTTTTTCCCTACAGGTAAAGACACTGTTTGTCTCAATCCAACAAATGAATGAATTAATCAAGCAGCAATGTTCTATGATGCTAACTTGGTCTTTCCTTATGTGTGCAGAAGCTGTATTATGTACAGGAGTCACATGGCATTGTTGTGACAGACCTGGCCTTCCTGCCTGACTCACTGAAAGGCAAAAATATCAAAGGGAATAATGAAACAGCCATGCTAAGTGTAGCTGTGGACAGCCGCTGTCAGATACATACTGTCCCTAACCGAAGTTAGTTCAGCATATTTTGCAGTAAACACATAAGACACGTATTATAACCTCCGCAAGTCTCAGGGTGTCTTGTTTTTCTTCAGGATCCTTTCCCATCTTTTTGGTGCTGTTCTTCTGGGGCCTTGTCGTGGTTGGAGTCATCATTCTCCTGCAGTACCTCTTTCCAGGATTTATTTAGATCATCATGTCACAGGTTGATAAGGCTTAGTCTCATGACATCATGAGTCCTCAGTCGACAAAGTGTGAAAGATCCTGTTAAGGACCAGGTTGATTAGACCCAGAAAAACTCAAAATTTGTCAGTGTTTTTTTTATATTACTGGATTGATGATGCAGAGATGAAAGGGCTCCGATTCTTGAACATTTAAAAGGGTGAGATTATTTTAATGATATATTTAAGGAACAATGTAAAAAATATAAATGATTGGCACATTATTTGTGTGATTTATTTCTTTACACATAGACACTTTGAATTATCGATTTGCATTCAGTTTCTAGCTTTCCATGTGTTTTTATTTTATCCGCTGGCATTTAGCAGAGAGCAGTTTACAGTCTTGAGGTGTAGAGCTGTCTCAGTGCATTTGAGTTTTGAACAGCTACATGTTTGACTGATTTTAATTTACTATGCCAGTATTCAGAGTTGTCTAGTGTTATGTAAACATTCTACATAGTGTCGGACAATTAGAATGATTAAAGAAAACAGATTTGGAGGACATAAAAACTAGGAGTGTGTAAACTGTATAATACATTTAATTTTTACTTGTGTGAAAGCTGAATATTTTATTATTTCATGACCTTCTGCCACTTTCAATTTAATTTAAAATTTTCTCACAACAAGTATGCAGCCCCTCACCTGTACTTTTGAAAAGCACTTTTAAAATAGCTGTCACAGTAACTGTTTTCGGATACTGGGTGTCAGTGTAGGCAGGTAGTGAACATAACATCTGACTTCTTCTTGACAGTTACACTGCCTGTTTAAAATAAGTCACCTGTTTTTCACTAAGCAAATGGTAGATAGATGTAGTATTATAATGAGTATAATAACTTAATATTATACCATAAGCAGACGCAGACATATCCATACACCTCAGACATGTACTTTGTGTGACTTTGCTTCTATTTAGATGACATACAGCAGATGATTTGGTGTGACAGTTCACATGTGGTTATATAGTAAGGGCAAAAAAAATTAACAGAGAAGGCTAGTAATATGTATTTATCTTAATGTTATTATAGCTCATGCGTATGACACCAAAGCCAACATGTTTCCCAACACTTAAACTCCTTAATCCCATTGATTCTCAGATGCAAGTCCACTGGTAAGGATATAGATATAAAAAAGCACGCCAGAAATACCAATTTCCCCTTTTCAAAAAGACAGAGTAATTTCCTAGGCCCCAGGACAACAGATATTTCGCCCTTATCCCACCGCCACCAGAACGGCAGTCGATCACTTTGTTTTTTTTGCTCATTGTTCCAATCACTGTCAATAAATGGCCGCTTTTCTAGAGACTATAACCAGGCTAGAGCTTTAATAAAGGACACATAAGATAAGAAAACAGTCTGACTTAGCTGTGCAGTGTAAGAGTCATTTAGTAGGTCACTGTTTTTAAGGGAATTTTGACTAGTTCCAAGTGCAGTTTTCTTTTTATCTAAATGTATTATAGATTTGTACTGAGGCAGAATGTTACAAATAGCACATTGTCCGAAATGTTATTTTAAAGTGGTAAGTTTAAATTCCGTTATTAACTTAATAAAAGTAAAACATTATCAACAAATGTGATAATTGGCCAACTTTGGTTGCAATCTATTTGCGCTGATGAACTGTCTGTGAATGAGATTCCAGGCAGGTATGGACCGACCTACAATCACAGGCCTGGCCTACTTCCTAAAAGGTTAAGATTCAAAAAATATCCCATAGAGCAAGAAATCTTGAAATGTTTTCTACAAATTTCTACAGAACCAACTTGGTGTGTGGCAATGCAGTCTAATAATTTTCCAACAGGTGGCACTATGTGTACACTGAATGTGACAGAGAAGCACTTGTGTGTTTGACAAGAGGTGCTGTAAATTTTATAGCACCTCTCAGCGGAGTCAGTCCTAGGACACAGTCACTGGACAAGGCTAGACCAAATGTTACATCTCCAAAAACATTAATAACAGTAATGTTACAACAGGGCATAGTGATCCATGAGGCTGGTTTTACGCACGTCACAGAGACAGAAACCGGTTCACAGACATTGCTGATTACTAAAAGTATCATACAGCTGTTTTGAAGCTCAGTATTTTACTCTCTAACAGCTCAAATAAAGCCAGATCACCACTCACTGAACAACTGGCCGTCATGATTTAATCCACTTTCCATTCCATTTCTGTAAACATTAGTCACTTTACTTTACTTTACTTGACACTTCTATCCCAAGGGACTTACAAGAAGAAGACACCAGTGTTGGTCTCTCGTGCTTTACCTATTCAGAGACCTCCCAGGTTCGTTATTTAGGAGTCAGAAGTAATTCAATTTAAAGTTAAAATCAGCTTTAATTTTAGAAGAGTAAATCTTACAGCACGCTGGGTCAGAGTGCTATCTAACCAACAGACAGAGTGTCAGTCAGCTTGGCAGTCCAGACTGACTTTCCAACGCTTACAGACCCATATAAATGTGCAATGGTACAATGGAGCATCCTCTTCCTTCTTGTCCTCTGATTGCTACCAGGAAGCTTATTGACCTTCTCATCCACGTAGCTGATGTTTTCCTGCCTGATGCTCCTTGAACTCTGTACAGGCAAATACTAAAGCGCAGTTGCACAGAACAAACATCACACCTTTCTAACACTAAGCGCAGTTAGACATAAAGATGTCACATTTTTCTAAAACAGGCATCTCAACCTGTTCCATTCCAACTGTTTCTGTCTTCAAATGTCATTGTGTCTATGTCTCTTTCTTATGAACTTCCTTTTGCATATGCAAGCACAAAACATCTGCTTTGTCTGATGTCATTCAAAGGTCAAGTAGCTGCTTTTTAGAAAATGGCTACGGTTATTTTTTTATTTGCAAAATATTTAATGGTAGCATACTAAAAGTATTAACACATATGCTTTATACATATATGTTCAAAATATCCAACACCAGTAATTACAATTCAGTTCCCGTAAAATCTTAGATATTACAACACAAAAAATCTGGATAAGGCCTAACTCGTCAAACAAAGAACATGCTTAGGAATTGTTTAGTGATTGGTGAATTATGAGTTTGTGTATGTGTGGTAGACTAACTTAAAGTACTTTTTAAGTGAGTTTTTAAATGTTTTTTTAAAGGTGGTGATACTCTCAGCCAGTCGAATGGGGAAGGGCAAGTTGTTCCACCAGCCAGGGACCACAAAGGAGACAAGACTCGATTGTAATTTTAGGGCCCCGAGAAGACAGGATTTTTATCCTCATTTGGTTCACAGACCTAAGAGAGAGTGCAGGAGTGTAACCAACCAGTAATGTGTTAAAGTAAGATAGAGCAGATCTATTGAGAGCCCTGTAGGCAAGCATCAAGGATTTAAATTTGATGCGAACAGCTACTGGGAGCCATTAAAGAGAGGTCAGAAGAGGTGTGACATTAGTGTATTTCGGCTGGTTGAAAATGAGGCAGGCCACCGCATTTTGGACCATCTGGAAGGTTTTGATAGTAACTGCTGAAGCTCCAGCCAGGATAGAGTTGCAATAGTTAGGTTTATAGATGACCATTGCCTGGACAAGGAGCTGTGTAGCCTGTTGGGAGAGAAAAGGCCTAATCTTACAAATATTGTGGAGAGTAAATCTACAGGACCTGGAGGTCGCAGCAACATGCTCATTCAGGCTCAGCTTGTCAAATAGAGCGTCATCAGTGTCATCAGCATAGGAAAGATATAAATAGCCATGGGATTGTATGATGGTACCAAGAGATAACAAGTGTAGTGTGAGAAGAGAAGAGGCCCAAGGACAGAGCTCTGTGGGACCCCTGTGGTTACGTTAAAGTGTGGATGTCTCACCTTCCCACGATACCCAGAAGGACCTATCTTAAGGATAGGATTCAGTACATTTCCTGTCATTCCCAAGTCTAAAAGTGTAGAGAGTAGAATCTGGTGCCTGACCATGTCAAAAAAGGCAGACACGTCCAGAAGGATGAGGACGGATGAGGTCATTCACCATTTCCAGGAGGGTTTTAGTTAAATGTCGTTTCCTAAAACCAGACTGAAAATGGTCAAGTAGATCATGCTCATTGAAAAAGCATGATCGGGGAATTTCTTTAACATAGCTTCATATCAAAGTGCTTATTTATATGTGTACATGTTCATTTATAATACCTGTGCAATACATTATTCATTGCAATATAACCTTATTGGGGTAATCAGTCGGGTTCGAAAGCTCATGTCATGAACAGGTCATGTCATGCTGTTCTGGTTAACCGGGAAGGGATAAATAATAGGTATAACGTAATAACTCAGCCAATTCTCTTAATGATTGATATCCTGGTTACACCATTGGAGGTCTGAAGCCAGTATAAATTGGGGAAGCTCAGAAGGGACTGGAGCTCTGCTTGCATCACTTTCAACTATCTGTGTGTGGGATGTCCGTACGTCAGATATCTGTACTGCTCTGCCTTTCTACAATTTCCCTGTTTGATAATAAACCCATATTAATCTAATTGCTAATAGTCTCCGAGAATTTCTACCACAAAAGAAAGAAGAATGTTGAGCTAGAACGGCTCTTTCAAAAATTTTGGAGAGAAATGGAAGGTTGGCGGTGGGTAGCTGTCTAGTAGAGAAGGGTTGAGTGTGAGTGTTTTGAGTAGAGGAACAATGAGAGCCTGTTTGAAAGCGGTGGGAAATGGAAGTGAGGAATTTAGGACATGAGTCAGCAGAGAAATAATAGTTGGTTGTATGCACCGAAGAAGGTGTGAGGGAATGGGATCCAGGGGACAGGTGGGGCGCTGTCTTTAGTGGAAAACCTTAGACGTGTCTGAGGGTTGAGGCGGTTGAAGGTAGAGAATAGTTTGTGAGAGTCCGTGCAGTTGCTTACTTTGTCCTGGAAGTATGTAGTTTTCACTTTAGTGACAGCAGCAGAGAAGGATGTTAAGAGATTGATACTTACTGAGTTCCACCAGGTATTTGGATTTCTTCCATAGCATTTTAGCTGCTCTGAGATGAGTCCTGTAGGGGCGAACCTCATCAGAGATCCACGGAGAGGGTGGGATTGCACAAGTAGGTTTTAAGGTGAGAGGACAGAGCATGTCAAGGCAAGAGGTTAGTGCAGAGCAGAGGGTGTCTGTGGCAGTGTTAGGGTCTTGAATAGAGAGGATAGCTCGAGGTAAAAGCTCAGAAGAAACAGCAGTAGACAGTCGACTAGGGGAGAGGGTACGGAGATCACCAAGGAAGGTAGTTAAGTGTCATGTGAATGAAGTGTGTGCCCAGGGGGATAGTCCCACCTGTAATGTGACTGTGTAAAACATAATACTAAGTGCAGAACTTTGACTGCATCCTAGGTCCTGAGCTACTACAGCCCCAGATGTTTGCACAGGAATCCCTGAACCCTGAAAAAATTATTTGCTTGGAACAAGAAGTGCAGTGTGTTTGTGCAAGTGTGTGTCAGTATACCTGCACATGTGTGTACTTGTGTACATGACATTTTGTGGTTATGTAGAATTGTTTTGGCTTAAACCATCTGTTGTGGAAATAAACAAGTTATGTCAAGATGGTCTTTTAAGAGGTTTATTATAAAGGATTAAGTAAGTAAGCACAAAGAAGGAACAGTGACTGGGTTATACAGCAACGCTCTCATGAGAGGGTTCGCAATCAAATGAACAAAGAACAAACTGTTACATGCCTATTTATCAACTCTACTCCCTGTCACACCAAACTATGTTATCTTCAGGTCTGTAGTCTGCCTTTCATGGTTGTCTCCAAACTATCTGCCCTGCCAGACACTAAGTAAACAATGAACTACCTAAAGACATTAGACAGTCGTGAACTTTAACACAGTAGTAAGTCTAAAACTAACAATTTCCATAACACAATCATTGTAAGAACATTTTATCTCTTCCTCACAAGACCAAAGGACAGAGGGTTAAAAACCTGGTTTTAGAGTTTAGGTTACAGTTGCGTTTTGGTTAAGGGTAATGGCTAGACATTAAAGTTAGACATGTAGTTTTGATGATAATACGTAGAGAGTGGACTAGGGAATGCATTGTGTCGATAAATGTAGTCATAACAATAATCTGTTTGCATGTGTATGTGTTTCTGTGTATGGGTTAGGGAGGCCAAGGGCCTGCAGGTAAAGAGAGAGTGAGACAAAAAGGAAGAAGCACAAAGACGGGAGAGGAAGGAGAGGGGCTCAGTTCATAATGAGAGGTCCCTAATATTGGGAGACATTTAGATAGATAAAAGAAGGAACTTTATAACTAACCTTTGTGTGCATGAATGACTATCCACAGGACCCACATCACACAAATTGTATAAAATGGGATTAACCACTACAGACACCTGCTTACAATGCACCTCTGGTAGCAATTACTTTCATGCTACCTGGTCCATCTCTCTGTCTGTTAGGAAAATTGACAATCATCAGCATGGAATGCTCCCACACTATTAAAATTATCTTTTTCTGTTTATTAGTGGGGGGGGCATGGAATGCTTCCACACTATTGATATCCTCTTTTTAGGTGCCTGCCATAAAAATGAATAGGAGGCAATGCATTGCCTCCATTCATTTTAATGAAGGCACCTATTACTAATTTTACTTTTTTGTGGATTTTACTTTTTTGTGGAGGAATTGACACGACGACTTCCGACTTCCGGTTCCTGTATCGACACGGATTGTTTGCTGCACCTGTCTGTTGGGTTTGATGTACAAATTCATTTCATCAACAGCTTCTTAACCTCCTGTCTGTTAGACACATATTGGTTGAATCTAAAAGTTATATTGGACGCTTGTTTACTCGATTGCTTGTTCTGAATCTACCACTAACAGTGTTTTCTTAATTTCGTCTGCGTAGAATGTTTGGGTTACTGTGGCTATGGTTTCTCTCTGTTCTTCTGTTTCCCCCTTCCTTTCCTGTGGGGACTGTGGTATGTTTAGCGGTAGTCCAGCCTCCTTTAATAATAAAGGTATTTGTAATAAATGTAGCCTGTTTGTAGCTTTGGAGGCGCGGATGGCAGAGTTAGAGTCTCGACTCCGCTCTATGGAGAACAGGTCAGACAGTCAGGCCCCGGTAGCACGAACGGAGTCACCTAGCGTAGCTCCGGTTAGCTTAGCTCAGGCTAGCAGTCCCCCTGCACCCCCAAAGCAGCTGGGAAACCAGGCCGGCTGGGTGATGGTTCGCAGGGGGCATAATCAGAAGAAGCCCCCCAAGATTTACCACCAACCTCTTCATGTTTCTAACCGACACACCCGCTGAGAAAACCACTCTGTCACAGATTATTGGCAGCTCCACAGTCAGGAACGTGAAGCTAGAGACGCCAGTGACCATAGTTAAGTGTATCCCGGGGGCCAGAGCGGGCGACATCGAATCATAAGGATAAGCGTAAATACGGTAAGATCATATTTCCCGCAGGAGGTAATGACACCCGGCTACGCCAGTCGGAGGTCACTAAAGTTAACGTTGCATCGGTGTGTAACTATGCAAAGATGATGTCGGACTCCGTAGTTTTCTCTGGTCCTCTCCCCAATGTGATCAGTGACAATATGTATAGCCGCATGTCGTCATTTAATCACTGGCTGTCTAGGTGGTGTCCCGATAATAACATGGGCTACATAGATAACTGGAAGACATTTTGGAGAAAACCTGGGCTGATTAGGAGAGACGGCATCCATCCTACTTTGGATGGTGCAGCTCTTATTTCTAGTAATATGTTAGAGT